>CM035431.1:150598468-150850968 GCA_020310875.1 Ceratopteris richardii | reverse complement strand
TCTTCGATCTCTCTAACAATAAATTGTTCAAACAATGACCTACCTCTAGGTGGAACATGAATGACTTGCCACCAAGGGTGAGCATGTGGGTTCTTACAAAAAAAATGCTAAATTACCTTTCATTCACAACCTATCATTAACTCTCTCATTATTATCAGGATTATGTCTATATCTTTTGTTTCTTCACCTTTAACTTCAGAGATTTGGAAGTTCCTGTTCGTACTCCCTGAGGAATGCTTGCATGCATTTGCTATTATATGCTACGAAAGTAGAAACATCATTTTTTTCTTGAGATGTAAATAAAAATGGAACTCCCTTACCTGATAATACCTCATCTGTTATTTTGGAAGAAGACTCGTTGGTCCATGCACATGCAGCTTCTTCATGAACTCTTTCAAGGTACTCACTAACATAATACATGCACTCTTCAAGCATCCAATCCTTTGCCATGGATCCTTCTGGTTTTGCTCTTTGTCACACATATAACCTTTTAATATTCCCATAAATCGCTCAACCCAAAACATCCATCGAGTGATGACAACCTTGGAATATCTATTTCATCTACAAGATGGACTAATAAATGAAACTGAATATCAAAAAATGAAGTATCTCCATCAAACATAGTAGCTCTTTGCATTCAGGTTTTTCTTTGTGGGATCGAGTTTTTGTCAATCTCTTTTGATGTAATCCACCTATACATATCATAAAAAAAATTAGAAAGAAGTTAATTCAAAAATAAAAGATATCAAGTATTCATATATATTAAATATAAAAATATCATAATTACCTTATAAGTGATCAAAGAGGATAGATCACATCTCATACTCCTTTCGTTGTACATCCATCGATAACTAAAGGTAAAATATGTTTCAAAAAGTTATGCCAGTCATGGGTCTTTAACCTAGATAATCTCTTATCATCCATAGTAAACATGTTTTGGAAAGATACTCCATATCCTATAGGAGTCCGAATCAATTGAATCCTATTGTTGATAGTCTGTATCTCTTTTGTTGTAAGTACCCACGAAGCAGGCGCATAAGTCATTTCCTATCGATGTCTATCAAAAACTAGCCATAAATTTGGTTTTGAGTTTTGATCTTTCAAATCATTCGTTGATGCTATGGTATCTTTTAGTCCAAGAAGATGCTTCCATAGTTAATAACCAATATTCTTGAATATATGCATAGGATCAAGAAGATGACATACTTTTAACTCTTTCCTATACTCCAAAGAATACCATATTTGTTGGTGCATGCCAATCATCAATTGAAGGTTCATGAAGAAATGAAGTCAAGAAATTAAGAAGAGAACAAATTCAGAAGTTTGAAGGAAGGACATACTCAGAAATTCAAAGCTATGTACACATATGTACATTAGTTAAGATATAGGTTACTCACACTTTTGATTAGTCATAAGTTTGTACATATTTGCCTATAAATGTTTTGGAAAAAGTCAGGGCATGTAGAATAGAGAATAGGAAGAGAGAAATCAGATGTAGAAAGTGTCATTGGACACATAAAAAGTTAGTAGAGTTACTTCTTCAAAACAGTTGTAACTTTTCTGAGTAATCGAAGAAAAACTTGCGCCCGATGTTTCAGTGTCTTCTACTTCTGTAGTTAATCTTTTGAGAAATCCTTCTGAACATATCTAAGTCCATAGTTAATCAATCTATGGCTAGAATTTGAGAGTCTAATTGTAATCAAGCTAAGAGAATTTTGCATAGGAACATTCATATGTGAAGATGTTCTGAGAGTTGAAAAAACTGGCGCAGATTTCATGTTCAGTGAAATGAACATTGCTCAGTGCACAGTGTAAAGTTTTACACAAGTGAGGGCTCAAAATCTAAGTTGAAAGGTAGGCCATCTATGGCTAAAAGATCTTGATCAAACGGGATTTACTTTGGGAGAACTAGTGTTAAGAAATTACAGGTGTTAAGGTCGCCATTGCAAAGAAGCTGTTTCAGACATAGGTAAAGTGTTTCACACATTTCTCACAGTATACTCAATCATTTTGAGAAATTTAACCTGGAGAATTTGCGCAACCTTAAGGCAAAGCATTGTGCAAAGTTTTATTAAAAACTTTACAGGATTGATTAGTCAATGAGTGATTAATCTACAGCAGACTTTTCAGAGAAGTGATTTCTTCACAGTTAATCAATTTCTTGGTAATGTGATAGTGAATTTCCAAAATTCTGTGGAGTCTAAAGTTATTCTTGGTATAGAGGTGGTCTAATACCAAGGATAGCTTGTTCTGTTGGAGATTAACACTCTCCATTAGTGGTATCAGAGCAGGTTGTGTCAAAATTAAGGAAAGGAAGACTCCGACTGCTGCAGATATACAAATTCTACATCTCGAAGGTTCAGAAGGATAAAGTGTGAAGAAAGATTGAAGGGAGACACGCAAAGATTATCAAAAGAATCAGAAGAAGCAACATTCAAAGTTAAGGTACATTTATTTCTTGTAAAGGCTAAAACTTTGAGACTACAGGTGAAGCAAGGATGGGAGATAGTCTCCAAATTGAAAAGTTGGATAGAGAGAACTATCCAGCTTGGTCTATGAGAATGGAAGCTCATCTGATGAGCAAAGATTTGATAGCATACATTACACATGAAGAAGAGAAGCCTCAGTTCAGAGATCCTAGTGTTCCAACTAGGGAAGAATTGTCAGATTTAAAGAATTGGATGAAGAAGGATGCTCAAGCAAGGAGCATAATCTACATGGCAGTCAATGACTATTTGCTTCCTCACATTAGAGGACTTGAAAGTGCATGTGACATTTGGAATGCTTTGGAAGAGCATTTCCAAAACACAACCAAATCAAGGAAGGCTTCACTATGGGCAGAATTTACTACTTTCAAGAAGAAGGCTTCACAATCAATTTCTGATTATGTGACAAAGATGAAGGACATTGCAGATTCTTTAGGTGCAGTGGATGAAGATATTGAAGAAGATAAATTGGTAAGACAAATTCTCACAGGGCTAAGAGGAGATGAGAAGTGGAAGCCTTTTATTTTGTCTACAGAACTTTCATTAGATCACTTCACTCCTGATTTGAATCAATTGTTAGGTCATATGCTAACTTTTGAGAATGATATCAAAGGAGATGTTGATAAGAGTGCAGGTCATGCAATGTACTCTAAAGACAAGAAGAAAGCTAACAAAGGAAAGCAACAATCAGGTGAAGAAGAAGGTACTTCAAACCAAGCAAATTTCATAAGAGGAAAAGGAAATGGCAGAAGTAGAGGAAGAGGCAGAAACAACAAAGATAATGCAAGAGCTTGTTGGATATGTGGTAAGACCAATCATCTATCTCATGATTGTTGGCACAATAATCAGAACAATGGTAATTATCAGAACTTTAATCAAAGAGCAAGAGGTGGTAGATTTCAGAGAGGAAACTTCAGAGGTAGAGGTGGTAGGAATTCTTTTGGAAGAGGTGGAGGAAGAAGCTTCCAAAATCAATCCTATAATAACACCTACTACAACTATGCATCAGATCAGAAGGAGGATTCGACTCTCATTATGAATGCAACATGTGAAACCTCACATGAGGACATGAGAGTGTTCTATATTGATTCAGGATGTAGTAATCATTTAAGTGGAAATATTGCTTTGATGACTGATCTAGATCATAATGCAATTAACCATACAGTTCAGACAGGTGATAATACAAAGCATAAGGTAAAGTCAATTGGTTCAGTCAAAGCTAAAGATGGGAGCACTCTTCTGAGTAAGGTTCTTTATGTTCCCACAATTCCAAAGAATTTGATCAGTGTAGGTCAAATTGTGGAAAAAGGATATGAGGTAAGGTTTACAAATGATGGAGTCTATGTTGAAGACCCTAGTCAAGGGTATAAACAGGTTGTTACAGGAAAGAAGGAAGGGAGGCTTTTCACATTGAAGGTACAAGGAAATGTTGGACATGCTATGTTCACATATGGAGAGCAGAAGGTATCTGAATTGGATCTTTGGCATAAAAGACTTGGACATTTCAATGAGAGAGGTATTAAAGAAATGATTAACAATGATTCAGTGCTTGGGTTGCCTAACATTGCAGGTCAACACATGACATACAGATGTGAGGCATGTCAATTAGGTAAGGCCCATAAACAATCTTATTCCAAGCATGGATTTATGTATTCAGAAAGACTTGAGTTGGTGCATACAGATGTGTGGGGTCCTTCAAAGGACTTTAGTATAAATGGTTCAAGATATTAAGTCATATATGTTGATGATGCTACCAGATGGATTACAATTTATGTGATTAAAGAAAAGTCAGAAGTGTTTAATACATTTAAACACTATCATGCATATGCAGAAAGAATTACAGGTCAAAAATTGAAGAGACTAAGGTCAGATGGAGGGGGAGAGTATTTTTCAAATGAGTTCAATGATTACTTATGGAATGCAGGTATAAAAAGAGAAGTTACTTGCAGGTACTCTCCTCAACAAAATGGTGTAGCAGAAACTAGAAACAGGACACTTGTTGAATTTGCAAGGTCCATGATGAAAGAGAAGAATTGTCCAAATTATTTGTGGGCTGAAGCTGTTAATACAGCTACATATTTGGTTAATAGATTGCCTTGTAAAGCTTTGCAAGGTATGACACCATATGAAGCTTGGTGGGGTAAGAGACCTACCTTGGATCATTGTAGAATATTTGGATGCTTGGCATATGCATATGTGCCATCTCAATTGAGGCATAAATTGGAGCCTAAGGCAGAAAAGTATGTATTCATTGGTTATGATGATAAGCAAATGGGATACAGGTTGTGGAGTCCATCCACAAAGCAACTCCTTGTATCCAAGGATGTTACATTTGATGAGCAAGGTACTTGGTATGCAGGTAAATATAATATACATGCAGATGTTGAAGAAGTAGTGGATCAAAGGAAAGGTAAAGCAAAGATTCAATTGCTTGATGAAAATGAGAATAATGAAGTACAGGTTGAAGTTGAAGAGAGGCCAAGGTTTGATCCAGAATGTGATGAACCAGAGACTTCAAAAAGTGCAGAAGTTAGGAGGTCATCTAGGCACAAATGGCAACCCACAAGGTATAGCTATGACACCTCATTCTTGACTACTAAAGATTATGCTTATTTGGTAAAAGCAGATGAAGATCCATCTACATATGATGAAGCCAAAGGCAAGAGAAATTGGGAAGAAGCCATGCAAGAGGAGTATGATGCATTGATAGAGAATCAGACTTGGGATCTGGTTCCTAAACCTAATAGCTAGAAAATTATTGGATGTAAGTGGGTTTACAAAACAAAAAGATTTGCAGATGGAAGTGTGTCTAGGTACAAAGCCAGACTTGTTGTGAAAGGGTATGCACAGACATATGGAGTGGACTATGATGAGACCTATAGTCCTGTGGCAAAAATGACAACCATCAGAACTCTCATAGCAATTGCTGCTTGCAAAGGTTGGAAGTTATCTCAATTAGATGTTAAAAATGTTTTTTTTGAATGGTTACATTTCAGATGAAGTTTACATGGAGCAACCAAATGGGTTCAAAGATCAAGTGAGTCCAAATTATGTGTGTAAGCTCAAGAGAGCTTTGTATGGATTAAAGGAGGCCCCAAGGGCATGGAATTATAGGCTTGTAAAGTTCTTGAAGGAACTTGGATTTCAAGCATCAAAGGCAGATAGTAGCTTGCTAGTCAAAGCAAGTGAAGATGGATTCATTTATGTTTGTATTTATGTTGATGACATAATACTTACAGGAACAGATGATAAAGGAATACAAATGATCAAGAAGCAGATGGAGAAAGAGTTCAAAATCAGTGATTTGGGGAACTTGTCATTCTTCTTGGGAATGGAGATTTTATATACTCAACATGGAGTATATGTGACCCAAGAAAGGTATCTTAAAAATTTGCTAACCAAATTTAAAATGGAAGATTGCAGGGTTGCACCTACACCATTGGAAGTGAACCATAAATTGTCTAGATTTGGAGGAGAAGAATTCAGAGACATGAAGCTCTATCCAAGTTTGGTTGGTAGCTTGATTTATGCTACATTAACAAGGCCTGATTTGTCATATGCAGTTGGTGTGCTTTCACAATTCATGCATTGTCCCAGAAAAGAACATTGGATTGCAGGACAAAGAGTACTTAGGTACATCAAGGGTACACTTAGAGAAGGACTGTACTATGGATTTACTTCTGATACAAGAGTGAAGATATATAGTGATGCAGATTGGGCAGGTAATCCAGATGATAGAAGATCAACACATGGATATTTGTGCTATGTAGGAGACAAATTAATTTCATGGTGTTCTAAGAAGCAACATACAGTTGCTTTGTCATCTACAGAAGCAGAATATAAAGGTATGGTGGAAGCTGCAAAGGAGGTAATATGGCTAAAGACACTTATGAAGGGTTTTGATGTGATTCAAAGTACTCCTATTATTTGTGGAGATAATATGAGTTCTCTATACTTGGCAGCTAATCCTGTGTTTCATGCTAGAACTAAACATATTGAAATACATTATCATTTTCTGAGAGAGAAGGTCATTGATAAGGAAATTGAAGTTATGCATACTTCTACAAAAGATCAACTTGCAGATATGATGACAAAAAGTCTAGATGGACCAAAGCTACAGAGATTCAAGGATATGGCAGGTATTAAGAAGATAGAGAAAAACCTCAATTAATGATTGAGGGGGAGCTGTTGGTGCATGCCAATCATCAATTGAAGGTTTATGAAGAAATGAAGTCAAGAAATTAAGAAGAGAACAAATTCAGAAGTTTGAAGGAAGGACATACTCAGAAATTCAAAGCTATGTACACATATGTACATTAGTTCAGATATAGGTTACTCACACTTTTGATTAGTCATAAGTTTGTACATATTTGCCTATAAATGTTTTGGAAAAAGTCGGGGCATGTAGAATAGAGAATAGGAAGAGAGAAATCAGATGTAGAAAGTGTCATTGGACACATAAAAAGTTAGTAGAGTTACTTCTTCAAAACAGTTGTAACTTTTCTGAGTAATCGAAGAAAAACTTGCGCCCGATGTTTCAGTGTCTTCTACTTCTGTAGTTAATCTTTTGAGAAATCCTTCTGAACATATCTAAGTCCATAGTTAATCAATCTATGGCTAGAATTTGAGAGTCTAATTGTAATCAGGCTAAGAGAATTTTGCATAGGAACATTCATATGTGAAGATGTTCTGAGAGTTGAAAAAACTGGCGCAGATTTCATGTTCAGAGAAATGAACATTGCTCAGTGCACAGTGTAAAGTTTTACACAAGTGAGGGCTCAAAATCTAAGTTGAAAGGTAAGCCATCTATGGCTAAAAGATCTTGATCAAACGGGATTTACTTTGGGAGAACTAGTGTTAAGAAATTACAGGTGTTAAGGTCGCCATTGCAAAGAAGCTGTTTCAGACATAGGTAAAGTGTTTCACACATTTCTCACAGTATACTCAATCATTTTGAGAAATTTAACTTGGAGAATTTGCGCAACCTTAAGGCGAAGCATTGTGCAAAGTTTTATTAAAAACTTTACAGGATTGATTAGTCAATGAGTGATTAATCTACAGCAGACTTTTCAGAGAAGTGATTTCTTCACAGTTAATCAATTTCTTGGTAATGTGATAGTGAATTTCCAAAATTTTGTGGAGTCTAAAGTTATTCTTGGTCTAGAGGTGGTCTAATACCAAGGATAGCTTGTTCTTTTGGAGATTAACACTCTCCATCAATATTGATATCTTCTCTGCAAGTGCCAATTTTCCTTTACCTCTCTTCACATACTCATTATCTTCATCATCACTGAAGATTTTTTATTCTGGATGTATCAGAGGTCCATCTGTCCATTTTTTATACCAATCCATAGCTGTTATAGGTTATGGACAGTGACCTGTTTCAAGCTTTCCATTAAAATGTATCGCTTATCTTTTAGATCTTAATGGGTGATCATCAGGCAAGAATCGTCGATGTCGAAGATAAATATTTTTGTTGAGATTCTTACTATATATTGATCTCAACCAATCACCACAATATGGACAAGCTTTATAACCCTTAATAGATATTCCTCCATCACGAAATTGATAAACATATAATTATATTAAATCACATTTATTTGTATACATATTGAATAAAAAATTTACATCAATACCTGAACAAACACCATATCCTAGAAAATCGTGAATAGTCCAAGCCCCAATACCATGAATTGTAATATGTCTTTCATTGATGCTTTTCGATACATCAATGACATTAATACCTTTCCATAACTCTTGGAGATCGTCAATGAGAGGAGCAAGATATATATCATATCTTTAACTTGTCTTTTTCTTGGGATTAAAAGTGAAAGCATTAAATGTTCCTTTTTAATGCTAAGATATGGCAGAAGATTGTAGTTTATGACTACCACTGGCCATCTTGACCATGTATGGAATTTCATGGAGAATGGATTAACCCCATCTAATGCAACTCCTAACTTTAGATTCTGTGGATTTGTGCAAATTCAGGCCATGTAGAATCAATATGCTGAAAAAGTAACACTATCATGAGGAATTCTGATTATTCCATCAGTACTTTTATGATCATGTCCCCATGTCAAAAGTTTTGATAATTCGGGGCTTTGAAACATATGTGTAATGCATGGAGCCAATGGAAAATATCTCAATACCTTTTTTGGGATTTTACCTTCTTTGCCCTTATATCGAAGAGATTGACATTTGGGACATGTCAAAGAGCTTGCATATTCACCTCTATATAAAATACAATCGTTAGGACATGCATGTATACATTGATAATCTATACCAAGATTATTGATTATCTTCTTCATTTCATCATGTGAGGTAGGAAGAATATTCTTACTTGGTAAAAATTTTTCAGATAATAACAATAAGTTCATAAAAAAAATATATTAATAAAAATGAATAAATAAATATACAAATATAGATGCATATAAGTTTATATATGTGTATGCTTATGTGTATGTGGATGTTTATATGCATGTGCATGCATATACGTATGTGTATGTGTATATGTATGTATGTGTGTGTTTGTTACTGATCTTTGGAGTTGTCCTCTCCAATCATTTAGCATAAAGAATCAACAAGACATCTTTATTTTGTCAATCCTGGAAGTATTCTTGAGACCACAGCCCCTTCAAGATGATAGAATCCAAGAAATAAGAGAATAATGGCTGGATTTCTGAGAATAGTGAAGATGAAGAGGAATTTCTCGGGTTTGAATTATCTTGAGCATATCTCCACCATTTTCTACAATCTTGGTGTCTATTCCATGCTATTTTATCAGCAAAACACAATTATGAAGTCAAAATAAAAAAATATCACCTGTATCATACAGACAAGACAATCGCGATTCTGTGCAAACAGACGATTTTCAGCTCCAGCACCATTCTACATCAACTCATCACTCAATACAACAGTATTCAACTCTCTTCATACACATTCAACAGATTTACACAATATAAACTCACAAATCTCCATGGATACACAAGATCTAGACTCACAAATCAAAGAAACCACATAGAAGAGGAGAAGCACGATTTTCAGCAAGAAACTCCTTCTCTATTCACTTAGATAGCATGTACACAAATGATTAACCAACCTCCTCATAATAGAGGAAATTAGCTTATATACATTTTCAAGTGTCTCTTTTCACACTTGAATTTTGGTCCTTTCCTCTATCGAGACAATCGCGATTCTGTGCAAACAGACGATTTTCAGCTCCAGCACCATTCTACATCAACTCATCACTCAATACAACAGTATTCAACTCTCTTCATACACATTCAACAGATTTACACAATATAAACTCACAAATCTCCATGGATACACAAGATCTAGACTCACAAATCAAAGAAACCACATAGAAGAGGAGAAACACGATTTTCAGCAAGAAACTCCTTCTCTATTTACTTAGATAGCATGTACACAAATGATTAACCAACCTCCTCATAATAGAGGAAATTAGCTTATATACATTTTCAAGTGTCCCTTTTCACACTTGAATTTTGGTCCTTTCCTCTATTATTCTAAAAATATGCTATCTAGGAGTTTCCAAAAATTCTAAATGTTTGTTAGTGATCTTTGGAGTTGTCCTCTCCAATCATTTAGCATAAAGAATCAATAAGACATCTTTATTTTGTCAATCCTGGAAGTATTCTTGAGACCACAGCCCCTTCAAGATGATAGAATCCAAGAAATAAGAGAATAATGGCTGGATTTCTGAGAATAGTGAAGATGAAGAGGAATTTCTAGGGTTTGAATTATCTTGAGCATATCTCCACCATTTTCTACAATCTTGGTGTCTATTCCATGCTATTTTATCAGCAAAACACATTTATGAAGTCAAAATAAAAAAATATCACCTGTATCATACAGATGAGACAATCGCGATTCTGTGCAAACAGACGATTTTCAGCTCCAGCACCATTCTACATCAACTCATCATTCAATACAACAGTATTCAACTCTCTTCATACACATTCAACAGATTTACACAATATAAACTCACAAATCTCCATGGATACACAAGATCTAGACTCACAAATCAAAGAAACCACATAGAAGAGGAGAAACACGATTTTCAGCAGGAAACTCCTTCTCTATTCACTTAGATAGCATGTACACAAATGATTAACCAACCTCCTCATAATAGAGGAAATTAGCTTATATACATTTTCAAGTGTCCCTTTTCACACTTGAATTTTGGTCCTTTCCTCTATTATTCTAAAAATATGCTATCTAGGAGTTTCCAAAAATTCTAGAAAAAATACATAAGATTCTATCCTACATAAGGAAGACTCTTCCTTATTTTTACAACAATTGCATAATATTTTTACAAATTTCTATCATTTTACAATTATTTTCCTTCAAAAAGGTTTCCAAAAATGCATCTTCCAACAGTGTGTATATGTGTTTTATAGGTGTATATGTATGTATGTATACTATGCATATGTGTATGTATATATGTATGTGTATGTGTGTATATATGTGTATGTTGTATGTATGTATGTATGTGTATGTATGTATGAATGTGTATGAATGTATGTATATGTATGTATGTATGTGTATGTATGTATGAACACAAAACAAAAGAAAAAAATCGAAAAGAAGTTTTTTACCTAGTGAAATTGCTCTGGGCAAGGCGTTCAAAGTTCATTCCCAATTGCATTGTAATGTGCTCACTCATCCCTTCTATGCATAGAGTAAAAAAAACCATTTTGTACCTTTGACCTTTTCTAAGGATTTATAAAGAGGTACCTATCCATTTATTCTCAGAGCAGATCATTCAGGAACACTTTGCTACACTCATCGCATATTCATGATAATCATGGGTTCTCTTCACTTAATATTTAAACCAATAATTCCATATAGAAGACCTTTTAACAAGCGCCACATCTGATTTGGGAAAATCTCTATAATAAACTAAACAGAATAAACCATATGCCACAATTCTCTATCATAAAAAAATGCATCACCACAACCATTAACTCCACCAGGGAACTCATGGCACAACACAAAAGAATAACTCTCATTTTGCTGCAAAATGCACATGTCAAAGTGTGCCAGAGTAGATTGTGGACACCTTTTCGAGATGAGATGGTGCTGCACATTCTCGCTTCAGACCAGCCAAAACTGAGTTGAGAAGTGCAAAGTGGACCTCTTGAGCTTTCTAGGAAGCACAAATGGAAGATGATCCTCAAATCATTGGATCAAAAAAGATAACTTTGACATTTACCATGAATCAAAAAGCTTTTTATTTTGGTCAGTGAACCTGTTCACATAAACGAATAGTGCTCGTTCTCTACTATCAATTGAACAAAATCATTTTGGGCATATCTAATAACTTCTGTAGCTAGGTTTGACAATTTTATTTCACTTGATATGATAAACTATGCACTGAAATGATGCTTAACAAATCAGAGATGTATCCTGACATTTTACGAGGTTGACAGTATGCAGACCAAAGATCACTATTTTGCACATTACTCAAGAATGGTTGAGGCAATAAGAATGAAACTTTGTATCATGAAAATAGACTGTCTAATGTGAGAAATAGATCGTAAAAGTTCATTGTTCTGAGTGGTACGTGACAGAGAAACAAAGATGACACATGATCAAAGTGTATGTATTAATGCACATAAATTACAATGACATTGGCAATGAATGATTGCACAATGCAAGGGGAATGGTAGAGCTATAGTGTGAGTTCAATGTACCATGAAAACCCCCTTCAAATCTCTACTCATTTGGGCTCTCTTCCATGTGACTTGATGATTCATTTTAGAGCTAAAATTTGGAGCCAATTTTCAACTTTTGACTTTCAAATTCTACCAAAAAAATGTTCTTAGAGTTTAGGAATTCATCTATCATCACTCCTTCACCAAAATATCTCATAACTGATTCTCCTAATAGCTCATGATTGAAAGAGCCTTTTACATATGCACTTTTACAAAGGATAAAATCAAACTTTTACAAGTGGGCATTCCCATGAGTATGCATGAGGATATATGGAAACTTAGAGTCTTGAAACGAAGGGCTTTGAACTTCTAGGAACAAAGTGACATTGATATTTCTCCCTTGTATGAAATGGCTTACCGAATTCCAATTCATGTGGGAGATTTCCCAAGATTCTCAGGCCTCTAGGATGAGGAACGAGATAATTTCATCTAGCTTTTTGAGATAACCTATGAGGCTAATGAAGTTGTAGACCAAGGACGAAGATTGAGAATCTTTCCTGCAACTCTCTAGGATGAGGTGGAAAATTGGTATGGGAATCAGACATGTCAAGAGAGAGAGATGTATCAGGTGCTTAAAGATGCCTTCTTGGCAAAGTTCTAAATGCAAAGCTTCCAAGATAGACTCGCATAGTAGATGGATTATCTGCAACACAGAGTAAATGACACTATTGACCATTACATCCAGTGTATGGAAACTTTGGTCAAGAAAATGGGTGTAAATGCCCCAAATGATGAGACTCTCAAGAGGAGGTTTATCGTGGGATTAAGAGATCCCAAAGTGCAACAACACATAAGCCTTATGTGGTGGCCCACGAATCTAATGGTTGCAAAAGAAGAAGCTAGGGTTTGGTAGGAAGTCTAGTTAATCCAGCAAAGAAGGAGAGACCTCCTATACGAACCAACAGAAGGACTAGCAAGTGCACCCGTAAGAAATCCCACCTATGAGAGCCCAACATTGACAACTCTGGCTTTTGCCCACTACTAGAAATAGGAGGGCGTAGAGACACCCCTGAACTGAAAAAAAAAGCGAGTTTCATTGCTTATGCGACACTAGCATCGCATAAGCGACGAGTCTGTTTTTTATTTAAAAAAAATGTGCCGTCGCATAAGTGATGCCAACGTCGCTTATGTGATGCTAAAAATATGCATCACAAAGAGTGTCGCTAGTCAGTGATGCTTTTAACGACATTGGCAAACTTCCTGCGACACTGGATCATTGCATACATGACGTCCTGGTCTTCTAGAGCGTCGCATAAGCGACACTATGGAATGTAAAAAAAAAAAATTGATTTCTCCCAGCACATTTGTGTTGGGGTTAGGACGTGAGAGAGAGAGAGAGAGATTGAGTGAGTGAGAGAGAGAGAGATCGACATGCACATCCCGTAAAGCAAGGTACACAGACACAGAGATTTACACACACACACACATACACACACACATACATATGCATACACACACATAGACACACACATACACATAGAACCACACACACATATACACATAGACACACACACACATACACACATACACACACACATACATATTAGACACATACACACTTGCACCCACACACGAACACACATCCACACACATTTCCACACACACATAGACATGCATATACACATACACACGTATATGCACATAGACACACATACACACATAGATACACACACATACACACATAGACACATACACAGAGATTTACACACACTAATTTACATACACACATACACATGCATACACACACACACATATATACACAAATAGACACATGTGTACACACATAGACACACACACATACACACATAGACACACACACACACATACACATACACACACATAGACACATACACTTACACACACACACACACATACACACACACATATAGACACATATACACACACATGTAGAGAGACATACACACACACATTTACACTCACACACATACACATGCATACAAACACATATATATAGGTACACATGTATATACACACACACATTTACACTCGCACACATACACATGCATACAAACATATATATATAGGTACACATGTATATACACACATAGACACACTCATAGACACACACACATACACACATAGACACACATACATACACACACACATACACACACACACATATATACACAAATAGACACATGTGTACACACATAGACACACACACATACACACATAGACACACACACACACATACACACACACACATAGACACATACACTTACACACACACACACATACACACACACATATAGACACATACACACACACATGTAGAGAGACATACACACACACACATGTAGAGAGACATACACACACACATTTACACTCACACACATACACATGCATACAAACACATATATATAGGTACACATGTATATACACACATAGACACACTCATAGACACAGACACACATACACACATAGACACACATACATACACACACACATACACACACACACACACATACACACACACATATAGACACATACACACACACATGTAGAGAGACATACACACACACATACACATACATGCATACATAATGCATATGCATATGCATACATAATGCATATGCATATGCATACATAATGCATATGCATATGCATATGCATACATACATACTTACATGCATACATACACATGCACACACATGCATACATATGCATACATAATGCACATGCATATGCATACATGCATGCTTAAATGCATACACACATACACATGCATATAGACATACCCATACACACATATATATGCATACACATACACACACACATACGTAAAGAGACATACACACACATACACATACATGCATACATAATGCATATGCATATGCATACATACATACTTACATGCATACACACACATACACACACATGCATACATATGCATACATAATGCACATGCATATGCATACATACATGCTTACATGCATACATGCACATACACACACATACACACATACACATACACACATATATATATGCATACACACACAACCATAGAGAGAGATACACACATACACACATAGACACACACACACATACACATGCACATACACACATAGACACATACACACATAATGCATATGCATATGCATATGCATACATACATACTTGCATGCATACACACACATACACACACATATGCATACATAATGCACATGGATATGCATACATACATGCATGCACAAGCACACATAGACACATACACACACATAGACACATACACACACATAAACACATACACACTCATAGACACATACACACGTACACACACACACACATCCAAACACATTTACACACACACATACACATGTATACAGACACATATATATAGATACACACATATATACACACATACACACATAGACACACACACATACACACATGGAGACACACACATACACACACACATAGACACATACACACACACGTAGAGAGACATCCACACACATACGCATACATGCATACATATGCATATACACACATGTAGAGAGACATACACACACATACACACAGATGCATACATAATGTACATGCATATGCATACATACATGCTTACATGCATACACACACATACATATACACACATAGACAAACACACATGTAGAGAAACACACACACATACACACATACACACATATATATGTATACACACACATGTAAAGAGACATATACACACATACACATACATGCATAGATATGCATACATATGCATACATAATGCATATGCATATGCATACATACATACTTACATGCATACACACACATACACACATGCATACATATGCATACATAATGCACATGTATATGCATAGATACATGCTTACATGCATACACATAGACACATACACACACATAGATACATACACACACATAGACACATAGACGCATATACACACATACACACACATATACACACAGATTTACACACACACATAGACACACACACACACATACACAGACACACTTATACATGCATACACACATACATACACACATACATACACACATAGACACACACACACTTATACACATAGACACACACATACACACATACAAACTTACACACACACACACATAGATACGCACACAGATACACACACAGATACACACACACACATCTATAAACACACACATATGCACATAGACACATACAAACTTACACACACATATACACATGCATATAGACATATATATACAGATACACATGTGTACACACACATATACACACACATACACACATATACATATACACATACACATTTAAACACACATACACATACACATACACACATCCACACACATTTACACACATACATACACATGCATATAGACACATATATTCAAATACACACGTATATACACACATAGACACACACATAGATACACACACACATACACACACACATGGACACATACACACACATATATGCATAGACAGACACATAGAGACATACACACATATATGTGCATACACACACATAGAGACACATGCACACATACATACACATACACATACATGCATACATATGCATACATAATGCATATGCATATGCATAAATACATACCTACATGCATACACACACACATGCCTACATTTGCATACATAATGCACATGCATATGCATACATGCATGCTTACATGCATACACACACTCACATATACACCTATATACACATATACAAACATACATATATACACATAAATATATTGATTTCTAACCCATTTTGTTTTATATGTACAGGTATTATGGATCCTAGTAGAGAGAGAAAGGCAAAACTCACTCTCATAAAAAGTCTTATGAGAGCAAGAGTTCCGCGTGATACTCTAGGGATCATCATGCATGACTACTCAAAGATGGTTGATGATGAGATGGATTATATGATCCAGATGCTTACCTAGCGATCAGAGGAGGGCTCTCTACGGCTCCACATGCAGGAAGACAACTATCTGCTCATAGGTACGTTTTCTTTTCAAAATTTTTTTATATTTTAATTTATTTTTATCTACCAATTTTCACGACACCTATACCACCTCCAAATCATGATAGCAGAGCACAGGTGCCTATGAGGACATGCATAGGCACCTTAGGGCTAGAGTGCAATATAGAGCTAGAGAGGAACATTGTGTACATAGGGAATGGATTGGAGTTTAAGAGAAGAATGCGAGCATTATGTGACTCTTACCCGCGCCTTGTCCACTCACAGTGGAAGTAAGTATAAATTTTACATATAAATTAGAATAAATATCTTATGTTTTATTTACATGATTTTTTTTATTTTTGTAGTGAGCATGATGAGAGGGATAAAAAATACGTACTCAGTTCACTTGAGACAGATTTTGGGATAGGATGGTCGCACAAATGGTGTCTAAAAGAGATACGAACACTTATGGCTCATCGTCCTGATAATGCACGGTATGCATTTCTTTTATGTATATATATGTGGATACGAGTATGTGTGTTTATGTATGTATGTATATAAGAGAGAGAGAGAGAGAGAAAAAGGAGTGAGAATAGAGGTACAAATACACACATTGTTTATGTTCTAATGCCCAAGGAAAAAATGATTGTATGAGACTTTATTTGGTTTAAACCCCTCGGAATCGGTCCAATTGGATTACTTAGAGGCCACAATTATCCCTCGAGGAATTCTTCCTTTGTATGTGTACTAGTTTGCTTAACTTGCTTGTGCAACCCCACTTTCTCTCGTTTGTGTTCTTGATTGCACTTGAATGTTTTTGCTGAGGAGAAGGGGACGCAGACCCTAATGTATATGCACTCGGAGATCCACTTCCCAATGGTACCCCTTGCGATTCCCCTCCACCCTCTCCTTGCTCATGCATGCTACACCTACGCACCCTCTCTCTTGCACTTTCCTTCGTACTCTCACATGCACTTGTAATGGCTTATTATTGAGTTCTTACTCTCATGAGGGAATGAACTCTAACAGGATATTGCAGATCAGATATACCTTGTGCATGTAGGAACGGATTCTAAAAAGTTGTATGGCAGTGCATAGGTAAGCGCAACAACTAGACTAGTGCAAGCATTAAACTTAATAGATCATCGACGTAAAGACTTGCATGCATCAGGGCTATCTATTGTAGACCATGACAGTTCCATACCAGGACCTCCATTCCAAGACTAAACGATCAAACAAGTGCATACACCATAAACATGAATGACAACAGGCTTAAAACAACCTCTTTGATTTTTCCAAGTGCAACACATGACAGTACAATAATGACCAGATTTCATGATTCAACAGAGTCAAATGATGTGTCGTTCTCAATGAAACTTTGAATGATATTAGAAGGATGCATCATGCTTAGAACTAAAAAGCATCGTCCTTCTGCAAGGTATGTAAATATAGAGACAAGGTCTCTGATCTTATCGAAGCTCCACACAGTTTTAGTACTGATTTGGAACAAATCTGATGATAGAAACTGAGTTAATGTTTTCAGCTGCATAAATGTTTGCATCTAAAATGCGGGTTTGTTCCAAGACTGGGATCAATTATTCCTCATCCATATGCAGCAATTCGCTTTCCAGGGGGTACGTTTGTTGCATGACTGGGATCGCGCAAGAGAAGTATACACTTGATTATATGTCTTGTTGATTCCAGGGTTCCTTTGAGCACATAATAAGTACATCTTCATTATTTGATGTTCTCAGCACAGACATGAACTACTTAAAAGGACAATACCTTAAGGATTAACCTTCAATATTACCGATTCCCAATCCAGTACCCCTTCCCAAATATTTTCGAAGGAAGTTACCCTTGTATGACTAGCAGGATCTTGATACCATTAGCTATTCCAATCATAAAACACTCCTCTGCAGTCTACCGGTAATCTCATACATCTAAGTAGCCATAAAATTATCCTATGAAATCGGATATTTTTATGAAACACCTGAGGTCCTATTTGCCCCATCTCAGAAAAAAAAGAAAAGAAGCAGTCCAGTGCATGTTCTCTGATTTTCCAGCAGAAAAACGGTGTACATGGGCATTTGGTATTACTACAATCTTAGGCACTCTGCACTAACTCCCCCGCTCAAGAACCAAAGTAACAGGACCATCTGCAACAAAGCTTGACTGGATAGCACCCATTGTCTCAACCCATGTTCTATTCTCTGCATCAAAAAATCTGATGATACGACGAGGAGCTCTGAGTCCAAACAAATCTACTTCAACACTTACCTATAGCAGCATTTGCTAACACACTAATGAGCTACGACGTATTATGCACATAGCACTCCAGCAGACAAGAGAAAAAAAAGGAAAAACATACTGCTGTTGTGGCAAGTAGCAAATCACCAACATTAACCCCACCACTATAGATGATCCTTCCATATTTACTCTCTCTGCTACTACTTTTACCTTCGAATAACTTGTTACACGAGCAGCCCCCAGAAACGATGCTATCCCCTCCTCAATGTATCTTCCTCTTCATCCCCTGCTCTCCAACATCTGTCCTTCTCAGAGCTCTTCAACCGGCTGCCACAATAAGTCGGATGAGACGCCAGCCATGATGTCCAGCAGCGAAATGTCAACTGCAAGCCTCCGTCCACTCAACACTACGCGCGCCGAGAGGAGTAGCTCCCACCCCCTTTTTCTGTTCGTCGCCACAAAACGAGCGATCCCAGAGCCGTTTGAGCATTCCCCTCATCACCGTACCTTCATCCGCCAGATAACGAATAATGGAATGGCCCCCCCTTGAAAAACGAGAGAGAGAGACTCCCTCGTACACACACCCCGTAGAAAAGATAAGGTATCCCCTTGCTCATATACCTGTGGACACCAAGAGCTCAAATGTAGTCATTGAGCTTCAGCATATATGCAACCAAACGATCTGAAAAGAACAACCAATAAAAGAATTGTGTGCACTTCCATTCTGTATTGACTCTAAAATATCTCCATTATTTGTTCCTCCAAATATGCTGCACTCCAGTATGCCAGAATAATATGCTACACCACTGTCTCAGCACAAGCACCTTTCTGATCAATAAGAGTGCCAATTTGTTCGCCCATTTACATCAAGTTTAATGTGTCCATTATTGTCTCCAGCTGATAACGAGAGAAGGTGACTCTGAAAATCTTTGGAAAAGAGTTGAACCGAGAGTTATGCTTCACTTGCACTCAAGTGCACAATCTTAATACCTGAAGTCTCCATAATGATGTAGTAGTTAAGGCATCCTTGAGAGAAACCACATCAGGACACCAGGCTGGGTGGCACTCAAAGCTTAGACTTACTGCAGTTTGTGCCCAGTTCTCTCATACAAAGAGAGAGAATTAACATTCTGTCATGCTCTATACTCAAAGAAAGGTGCAGATGCCAATGCTAACGTTTCGAATTGTTTCAAATAGCGGAGAGGGAAATTAACCGCATTCCACTGCTTAAGCTTGCTCTAATCCTCCTCAGCAATCACACACAAAACTCTGTCACATAATGGCATGAGGTTTCTACATTTGGGAGCTCGTTGCACATCTCCTTGAAAAGTGAGCTGCAGGATGTGTACCAATTATTCTGTTTGCAAATTGACATGACAATAGTCCAAGTCACCACATTTTTTTCTTCAAGTCCCCTGAATATTTTCATTGCATCATCAACACTGCCACACTTGCCATACATAGAGATAAGTGCATTTGCAACCAATACATCATTTCCAAGCAGAAGTTTTGTAGACATGAGTGCAATCTCCTTTCATCCAATTGATTAACTCTTCAAGTACCTGCAATCAAACAAATTTCCCTGCCAAATACAAACATATTAGTGCATAAAAACCAACCATTTTGTGAGCTAACATACTCCCCTCTTCTTAATTGCGAAGTCGTCCTTGACGAGCCAAATCTATTCTTTTCTTCCTCAATGAAGCACCTGCAATCACCCTCATACAATCATTTGTTAGTACCAAAATCCAATCATTTCACTTACCATTTCGTCCATCTTGATGTATCTTCATCGCCATGTCCACCTGTCTCCAAACTTCATTAAAACATATTAGATCCTTTTTCATCAAACACCACATCTTCTACCAAAATGAGAAACATCCATATCAATCATCCATATCACACATATATAGTCAACACACACATCACAATCTCGCATCACACATGCATCCTCGTCACACACAACATACATACATGCAAGCAAAAAGCCCATCCACATTCCCTCTCGTCACTCTTCTAGATTGTTCGTTCAACACATCACGAATCTTTGTTCCACATGCATACTCAACACATTTCCCACACACACCATATATAATCAAAACCATTCCCCACTTCCATTTTTCGTTTCTAGCTGGGTTCTCTCGCCGATTGTTCATTCCCCTTCTACCTAGGGTTTCCACTACCCGCTTGCCTTCCTGTCTATCTCTCTGTTTTTCTTGCTCGTCGACTAGATCATATGCTAGGTCACCACCACACCACTCTAACTTGATGGATACACGACAAGGACCACTCAAGTCTAACACGAGCTCACCTCGACAGGACCACTCATCATCAACGCGATTCAGGACTTCTCAAGTTGTCATACCACCTAAGAGCCACACTGAACACTTCTGGAAGGTTTGCAGACAAACAATGCAACTAGCACAATTGGATTCCTCAAGTCCAAGCTTTCCATAGACACATCGCAACCAAAACCCTAGCCGAGCTTAAGCTTCAATTTGACATGTTTCATCGGGATCCCACACATAACCCAAATCCCCACAACACAAACACATATATTCCCATCCGAGCATCATGCTCTCTCACCTCTCTTATGTCCCCCCTCGAGCAAGGAATTTGTCTCATTCATTTTTTTTTTCACATTTTTTTCTCTCTTTTTTCATCATTTTTTTTTTCACATATTTACTCACACTTGCCGGCCTACGCCGAAGCTGGATGCGACTCGTGGACTCGACCACCCGATCGAGTTTGTTCCACCCATCTACCAACCCAACGGAGCGCGCGACACACAGAGAGCTAGCCCTATGTGAAACCGACGTCGGTTCGTGGCTTTGACCACCCGGCCAAAGTGGGTCCACCCACCTATCGGCCCACATAGGCGCGTAGCCACACTCACACATACACAAACATATAATTTTTTTCATTTTCTTTTCATTCTCGCATCTCGAGAATTAGGAGACAAAAGAAAGGACTTTTTCCCAACCCAACCAATCATGACACACACACATATATCCCCTCGTGGACATCCCAATGAGACATATCTCCTCTCTGCTGCCACTCAAGCCAAAATCCAGCCACTAATGCCATGGTCAACCCGTCCTCGCAAAACCCGCACATACTAACCACTTTGTCGACCTGAAACCTCAAAAAGTGTCACTTTAGTTCCTAAGTGTACAACACACTTGGTCCACCCGTCCTCACATCTTTGACTCGCAATCCGCAAAGCAAACCCTAATCAAACTCAAGCCGTCCTAACCGGCATCCATCATATCATCTTTTTCTTTTTCATCTCCATCCTCTGCCTCGCAGAGATTCCACATGATTCGACAGCTTGCTGATATTGTCCTCTAGCCAGGCGATAAGGTCTGGAAGGCCACCATTCATTACTACACCTCTTAATGCCTCGAGCTTTAACCGAACCCACATTTTCTTCTTCTCCTCTTCTAAATGGCTCATCTTTCTTTCTATTTCCAAAGGAACCTCCTCGCTCCTCCCGACTTGGCCAGACAACTTTTCAACCTCTTCTCGAATCGACCTCTCCTCCCAAATTCTACTCATATTTTCTACTTCCAGATCATCCACTTTTTTCGACAACTCCTTCGCCTTTTCTAACTCCACGCCTATCGCCTCTAACTTGTCCAACATCACTTTTAGCTCTTCCTCCGTTTTCCTCGCTCTCGGGTTCTCCACTTGTCCTCTCATCTCGTCGTCTTTCCGATTCATCCACCTACCGAGCTTGCTACTCAGCCTTGCATTCTCTTTCTCTACCCGTCTCATTTTCTCATCACTCTCCGCTTGGGCACTTTTCATTTTTTCTAACTCTAGGTGGAACTCATCACATGCCTTACCCGCTTGATCACTGTATCGACGGATTATGCTTTGTACCTTCTCGATTTCATGCTCCATTCCTTCGACTCTCCTCATCAGGTCATCCTCGTCTCTTGAGAGCTCTTCTTCGATCGCAACTCCAAAGCAGTCGGCTACCATCAAACCGGATCTCAAGTCCCAGACCACGTTTTTACTCTCAGGCATCACACGATCTTTCCTCCAGCTTTTGTTTACTCTTTTCCACTCCTTGTTTTCGCTTTTCAACACTTGTACTTGCTTTTCCCAAGTTTCTAGGACCTCGGCCATTTTCTCTTGATTTTCCTCTAATTTCGCTATTTTGATCCTCTCGTTATCTTGCTCCACATGCAACCAATTGACTTGACATTCCAAGCTCTTCACAAGTTCTATCAAGTCTCGATCATGAGATCCAGTGTCCTTGCTTTCACTTGCTCTCGCAGTTTCCGTCGATGAGGTAACTCCACCTTTGTCAACTTCCACATACAAAGAGGATAAACACCTATCTGGTTCATTCGTTGCGACCTTTAGGTCAATCACCTCTTTTGAGCCACACACGTGCTCGCATAGTCTCTTTTTCCCGTAGTCCTCACATGTGGGGACAAAATCCAACGGGGAGCATACACGAGGGCAATATTTAGCTGTATGCCCAATCTGCTGGCAACACCAGCATCTCACATAATTTGATATCGGGCCAAATCGCCACCCTCGGTTCACATGATGTCTCATGGTCGGACGAGAACATATCCATCTATTTTGTCCAAAATTCCCTTGCCTTATATTTGCTTTCTCAAAACTAGAGGCTTGTCTTTGTTGGGCCATTTCTCTAATGAAGATCAGAGCAAATTTGGGATCGAATTGGCTGTGCCACACGATTGGGGCACCAAGCGAACTCGTAGCACTCTCTATGAGATGTGCTAAGCCAATTCCCGGCAAACGCACCAAAATGTTTATGTTCTAATGCCCAAGGAAAAAATGATTGTATGAGACTTTATTTGGTTTAAACCCCTCGGAATCGGTCCAATTGGATTACTTAGAGGCCACAATTATCCCTCGAGGAATTCTTCCTTTGTATGTGTACTAGTTTGCTTAACTTGCTTGTGCAACCCCACTTTCTCTCGTTTGTGTTCTTGATTGCACTTGAATGTTTTTGCTGAGGAGAAGGGGACGCAGACCCTAATGTATATGCACTCGGAGATCCACTTCCCAATGGTACCCCTTGCGATTCCCCTCCACCCTCTCCTTACTCATGCATGCTACACCTACGCACCCTCTCTCTTGCACTTTCCTTCGTACTCTCACATGCACTTGTAATGGCTTATCATTGAGTTCTTACTCTCATGAGGGAATGAACTCTAACAGGATATTGCAGATCAGATATACCTCGTGCATGTAGGAACGGATTCTAAAAAGTTGTATGGCAGTGCATAGGTAAGCGCAACAACTAGACTAGTGCAAAGCATTAAACTTAATAGATCATCGACGTAAAGACTTGCATGCATCAGGGCTATCTATTGTAGACCTTGACAGTTCCATACCAGGACCTCCATTCCAAGACTAAACGATCAAACAAGTGCATACACCATAAACATGAATGACAACAGGCTTAAAACAACCCACTCCTAATACACTAGCAGATCCATCTTACAACTCTGATTCGGCCAACAAAAGGATAATGAGAACAAATATAAAAAGGTGGAAGATAACAACAGACATTCGGCATACTTGACACTAACCCTCAGAAATATCCAACGATGCAAACTTCGTTCACTTTTTCTTTTTGGACGCAGCCAGATGTGCTAATAACCATACAACCCATCCATCGATCGTGCTGGATTACATATCCCTGATAGCCATCAAAACAAATCGGACATACCTTTTGATAGTCACACCGTTGGAACAGTAGGGGGATCATTTACCTTTTACATTTGAATTGAGCTCTTTGATTTTTCCAAGTGCAACACATGACAGTACAATAATGACCAGATTCATGATTCAACAGAGTCAAATGATGTGTCGTTCTCAATGAAACTTTGAATGATATTAGAAGGATGCATCATGCTTAGAACTAAAAAGCATCGTCCTTCTGCAAGGTATGTAAATATAGAGACAAGGTCTCTGATATTATCGAAGCTCCACACAGTTTTAGTACTGATTTGGAACAAATCTGATGATAGAAACTGAGTTAATGTTTTCAGCTGCATAAACGTTTGCATCTAAAATGCGGGTTTGTTCCAAGACTGGATCAATTATTCCTCATCCATATGCAGCAATTCGCTTTCCAGGGGGTACGTTTGTTGCATGACTGGGATCGCGCAAGAGAAGTATACACTTGATTATATGTCTTGTTGATTCCAGGGTTCCTTTGAGCACATAATAAGTACATCTTCATTATTTGATGTTCTCAGCACAGACATGAACTACTTAAAAGGACAATACCTTAAGGATTAACCTTCAATATTACCGATTCGCAATCCAATACCCCTTCCCAAATATTTTCGAAGGAAGTTACCCTTGTATGACTAGCAAGATCTTGATACCATTAGCTATTCCAATCATAAAACACTCCTCTGCAGGCTACCGGTAATCTCATACATCTAAGTAGCCATAAAATTATCCTATGAAATCGGATATTTTTATGAAACACCTGAGGTCCTATTTGCCCCATCTCAGCAAAAAAAAGAAAAGAAGCAGTCCAGTGCATGTTCTCTGATTTTCGAGCAGAAAAACGGTGTACATGGGCATTTGGTATTACTACAATCTTAGGCACTCTGCACTAACTCCCCCGCTCAAGAACCAAAGTAACAGGACCATCTGCAACAAAGCTTGACTAGATAGCACCCATTGTCTCAGCCCATGTTCTATTCTCTGCATCAAAAAATGTGATGATACGATGAGGAGCTCTGAGTCCAAACAAATCTACTTCAACACTTACCTGTAGCAGCATTTGCTAACACACTAATGAGCTAGGACGTATTATGCACATAGCACTCCAGCAAACAAGAGAAAAAAAAGGAAAAACATACTGCTGTTGTGGCAAGCAGCAAATCACCAACATTAACCCCACCACTATAGATGATCCTTCCATATTTACTCTCTCTGCTACTACTTTTACCTTCGAATAACTTGTTACACGAGCAGCCCCCAGAAACGATGCTATCCCCTCCTCAATGTATCTTCCTCTTCATCCCCTGCTCTCCAACATCTGTCCTTCTCAGAGCTCTTCAACCGGCTGCCACAATAAGTCGGATGAGACGCCAGCCATGATGTCCAGCAGCGAAATGTCAACTGCAGGCCTCCGTCCACTCAACACTACGCGTGCCGAGAGGAGTAGCTCCCACCCCCTGTTTCTGTTTGTCGCCACAAAACGAGTGAGCCCAGAGCCCTTTGAGCATTCCCCTCATCACCGTACCTTCATCCGCCAGATAACGAATAATGGAATGGCCCCCTCTCGAAAAACGAGAGAGAGAGACTGTAGCTCAAGCGTAAGCACCACCTCCTTTACTTGTCAATCGGCGGAGACGTGAGGACCGGTATGAAGACCACGAGCAAGTGAAGACACAAGTGCGTGAGTGAAAGCACACAAACATGCACACACATACACACACACGCGCACAAAGTAAGATCAAAGAGAGGAACAATGGAAAGCTTAGATTGCAAAAGAGTTCTCTTACAAAAGTTCTATTCTCTAACAAGCTAACCCCAAAAATGAGCTCTCTAGCTCTTTTTATAGTTTTTTGACTAGTTTTGGCCCTGTCCAGACCTAGTGTCCGGCCTAGTTAAAGATTAGGTTCCAGGGCTTATTTGAGGGCTCAAACGAAGTCTAAAAATTATGAAAATTGGTAGGATGATAGTTCTAATACTCCTCAAGCTCAAGGACTCCTTGGCTTGAACAAAATGGAGTTACTAAAAATAGAAAATGGTATTTACAATGGTTTTTAGTGATGAAAATCACTATTTTTGTAGGGGATTCTTCTGAAAATTTGACATACACTTCTTGGAGCTCCCTACTTGCTCCCTTTCCTTGTGTGTCCACCTTTTGATGTGCTTCCATGCTTTTGTCCTTGACTTTGAGCTTCAACACTCCCCCCCCTCTCGAGTCTGTCGTCCCTGACAGACCTTTGTTGTAGTGGTTGTTCCAAGTAGTGCCTTGAGAGGGAGTGTCCCTTCTGTATGAACAAAAGTCGTTTGACTTCCAGATGTGGCAGGGTTGGTTGTCTGGTTCTTCATCTATCATTGCGAGTCTTTGCAAGTTGTAGTTTCATGGTATGTGCTTCTTCCTTGGAGTCCAGCATGACGGTGTCGTTGTGAGTCTCTATTGATGTTTTCTAGATCTTCCAAAGTTGATGTTCATAGTAGTCATGCCCAGTACTCATAACCCCTATTGAGTGATGGGTAAGTGTGTTCGTGCATGGGTTGAGGAAAATAGGTGCCTTGTGCACGGCCTTGTAATGTGGCCCTATGAATGCTTACTTGGGAAATGCATTGGAAGAAGTATGGTGCAAACATTGGGGGTCTTGAGCTAAGTGCTCAAGGGTATGCCGACGAAGAGGTTTCCTAAGCTATCAAGGTTATGATGATTCCATAGTAAAGATACTTACCATGGAGAAGGTCGACCGATGTTCATCTCTTCGTGTTGTACACTTGGCCTTGGTATGGAACGTTGTTGATGAATGTCCGTGTTGATGGTCCACTGATGAGATTGTGTGAGTGGCTAATCCTGTCTCCTCTTTTCAAAGCATCATTTGCCAAATACTGAGAATTGAATTTCTTTATATTCCTTGGCAGACAACATTGGGCAACTACACCAAGCTTAGTTTCACATATTCTCTTTAGCTCACCATACGCAGGAGTCTTCTCCTCTAGAACTACCCTTTGCAGATATCTCCTTGAATGCTCTCGTACATGAAGTAGTTAAGCATCACTCAAGTTGCAGACCTTCAAGCTCTTCATTCCTACCATGGTAAGAGAAAATCATAGTTGTAGATGCCATGTTCATGCCAAGTGCTTGCCATCTACCAGATAAGGCAGCAATAATATCATCTGCTATCCGAGACACACTTCTATCCAAACTGATAAATGCTCAGTAATCAATAGTTCCATCTTCAACTAAGCATGTCTCATTCCTGTTCCATGAGCGAAACCTAGGACTAAGTTTTGACTCTTTTTTTTTTTTTTTTTTTAAATGTCACACACAAGAAGAGAGATGTTAGTATCAGAAAAAATAATTGACATATGTCAATGTGCTCTTGTGCATGGGACCCTCAACTGTGTCTATGCACGGCCATGTAATGTGGCCCTATATTAATGCATACTTTGGAAATGCATGCCTGAATGGTGCAAAAGACAAGGTTGTGCAAGGAGCACATGGTTGTCGCTCGTCGAGGCTTTTGATGTTATTTGCGGAGGTTGATGCCGACCTTGGTGGAGGTATCCATTGAGTCTCAAACTGATGTAATCCTCCTTATTGGAGTCCATTTTAGAACAGTATTTGGCACTGTAGAGATCACTTCAGGCGTCTTCCTCTTTGGATGTGTTCTGAACTGTGGTATCCAGTGTGGTTGGCGCTTTGGTTCGATGGAGGCTGCTTGTACTTTTGGCTTCTAAACCCATATCCTTTTTGCACGTCTTCCTACTATTCTTGAAGAGATGATTTGATCTTCTTTCGGTCTCTGTACGTGGTTCTTACCCTCTTCTTTTTTTGGCTTCTTGGTTGAGACCTTTCGCATGTGGGAGAACATAGGTTGTTGTGGATGTAAGAGCTTCTTAGGTACCCACATTTGTAATTGCCCTTGTTGAGTTGTAGCTAACTTCTTAGGCACCCAAACTTGTTGGATACCTTGTGATTGAGCTTGTCCGAGCTGCGTTCTTCGTCTTCTGACTTGGTTGGCTTGCCTGGATGGGATTTGTGGGGGCAAGGCTGGTGGTTGCTCTCCTTTGCGTACCCAGATCTGCTTCCTGCTCGGAACTGCTTTCTTATCGAATGGTATCTTTCTATTTGGTGTAGCAGTTGTCGTGAACGGTTGTGTTCGCTTGTGTGGTAGACTCACTACTATGGCTACTTGATTCTTTGGAGAAGAAGAAAGATCCACCCGCCTTCGAACCTGGTCTTCCATGATTGACACCTTCTGTATCATAGAGCTTTTGACACATACAACATCTCTTTTGCTAAGATTAGTCCTAGGAGAACTACAAGATGTGACATCTGGATTTGTGAGCATACCATTCTCTAGTTCTAATGTAAAGCATTGTCCCTGGACCCAAACTTGAAGAAGTTGACTTCTTAGGTTCAAGTTGACTGCATTGTCATAAATCCAATCTTGTCCTAAGACAAGTGGTTCTGTAAGGTTCTCATCTTGACACACTAACACTTTGACTTTCATTGGAACATCTTGAAGGTAGATGGAAAGTTCCACCTCGCCCAAACAAGGGGTTTCCACACCCCCCAATCCTATGAGATAAGCTTCTATGGGATTGATGCTCAACTGCAGGTCTTGGCAGTAGGAAAGTCTAACTGCACTACTTGCTGCCCCTGAGTCAATCAGTGCTTTCACAGTCCTTGCACCCTTTCCTTGTCCTATCTCTATGGTCACGAATGGACGTCGGTCAATGACTTGCAAAGTCGCGATGCATGATTTTTGGCACATATCCATGTGATATTTTGGAGCTTTTGAGTTGACATCTAGGCCTAGTCGCCTTAACTTATTTCGCCTTATACGCTCTCTAGCCTCAGCTTGGGCTTCTTCTCTCACCCTTAACTCCTCTTCTTTTTGCTTCTTAGCAGTGTTGAGTCTCATAAGCATATCCTCTGTAAGAGGTTCTTGGTATAACTTGACTCTACAACCACTGATATAGTTTGGCAAGATGTCTCCTTCTAGAGTGGCCAACTGAACTGCACCGCTAGTGGAAATTCTATTAATGATCATGGGTCCATATCCTCTTTTTTCCAACTTACGGGCATGTTGTTTTAGTGTGTAAACCAACACTAGATCTCCCTCTTTCAATCCCTTATCTTTGATGTGTGCATCAAAGTATGCCTTTTGCCTCTTCTTTGCAGCATAGATACCTGCCGCCGCGCGTAGCCTTGTCTCACCTAAGCATTCTAGATCAAAGATCCTAGAGGACAATTCATGTCCATTCCACTCATGCTCTTGTGCTACTTTTAAAGCAGGGATTAAGAAATCCAGTGGTAACACCGCATTCTGTCCAAAGACCATCTGAAATGGGGTGGCATTGAGTACTGTTTTGTAGGCAACTCGGTAAGCCCAAACAGCATGATGAAGTTGTTTGTCCCAATCAGAGCGTTTATTACTTACCAATTTTGTCAATACGTTACAAAGGATCTTATTGGTACTCTCGGCTTGTCCGTTAGCTTGCGGGTGATAAGGGGCAGACTTTTTATGTATCACCAAGAATTCTTGGAGAAGATTTTCAATGACCTCATTCAAGAAGTGTGTGCCTCTATCGCTCACTAAATCTATTGGTAGCCCATATCTCGTGAACACATTCTCGAATAAGAACTTAGCCGTCGTCTGAGCATCATTCTTTGTTGTGGCTTTCACCTCTACCCACTTTGTAAGGTAATCTGTGGCTACAATAATATACTCTGCATGGGAGTTTCTAGCAGGGGGATTAATAGGACCTATGAAGTCTATGCCCCACTTGGAAAATGCACGCCCTCCCATCATTGGCCTCAAGGGCATCTCGTCTTTTCTAACTGGATATTGTGCACGTTGGCATGTGTCACATTTCTTCACGTAGGTATGTGCGTCCATATGAAGAATGGGCCACCAAAGTCCTGAGAATAGAATGGTCTTGATTACTCGGTCAGGACCAAAATGTCCACCTGCAACACCGCTGTGTGCAGTTTCTAAGACTTTCAAATAATCTGATTCATGAACGCACAGTCTTAAGTAACCATCTTTGCCTCTTCGGTATAGGTTGTCTCCTACTAGGGCATAGCCTTGAGCCTCTTGCTCCATGCTTCGTCTTCTTGCTACACTAGCCTCTTTGGGTAATCTTCCCGACCTCATAAACTCTACCAATGGAGCACTCCAATCTGGAATTAATGACACTTGATAAAGGGTCGCATGCTCCACTGGGGGTCTCTCTCTGCACATTGGACACTTCTTAATCCACTCATGTATTTCTTTGTCCATGCTAGGCCAATACACTCCTAAACGTTTTAGATTCTGCAATGTGCGTTGTTTAGAATAGTGATTTCCTAGCAATCCTTCATGAGCTTGCTGCAACCAACTATTATGTTCATCATCCTCGACACAACAAGCTAATACGCCCTCCGTATCTTGTTTGTACATGCTTCCTGCCAATATGTGATATTTTTGTGATCTTACAATTTCTTCTTGTGATGTTTTCACATTCTTATTTGCAGGGCCGAAGGTTAGGACTGGTACCAACTTATTTGCCCATTTAGGAACAACTTCCAAATTGAACAGATAAGCATCAGGTAGTTCATCAGACACTCCTTGTGGTGACTCTCCTGAAGTAATGCGAGAAAGGTGATCTGCCCGAAGGTGGGTTCTACCTTTCCTGACAACAACTTCAAAGTCATATTCCATTAGTAAGAGGAACCATCTTACTAAGCGTCCAGTATTGCAAGGTTTATTGACCAAATATAACAAAGCTTGATGATCAGTGAAAAACTTGAACTTGTTGGCCAATAAATAGTGTCTAAACTTCTTCACAGCATATACCATGCCTAAGCCCTCTCGCTCAGTTGTGGTATAGTTCCGTTCAGCTGCAGTGAGTTGTCTACTAGCATATGCTATGGGCAAATCTAAGTTTCCTTCACTTGTGGGTTGTGCAAGCACACATCCTATGGCATGATTGGATGCATCCACATGGACATGGAATGGTTTATTCCAATCAGGAGTGGTCAGTATTGGTGCTGTGCACAAACGTTTCTTCAGTTCATTGAAAGAATTCTCGCATTCATCGTTCCACTCAAAATTAGACAACAAGGCATAAAGGGGTATAGCTATGATCGCGTACATGTGGATAAACCTGCGGTAATATCCACAATGGCCCATAAAGGCTTGTACCTCTTTAACATTCCTTGGCCTTGGTAGCTCTGCTATGGCTCGTACCTTATCTTCATCTGTTGAGATTCCATTCTTAGAAACAATATGACCTAAGATTTTACCTTGACGCACCATGAACACACACTTTTCTGGGTTCAGACACACTCGATATTCTCTACACTTGTTGAAGATTTGTCTGAGCTCAGGGATGTGAAACCTTCTTTCTTGGGAATGAGCACATAAATCATCCACATACACTTCTAAGCTTTTTCGCAAAAACTCTTTGAAGACATGACACATGAGCCTTTGGAATGTTGCAGGTGCATTGGTGAGCCCAAATGACATCACACGAAATGCAAAGATTCCCCACTCTGTAGCAAAAGTTGTTTTGTGTTGATCTTCTGGGGCAATGGCTACTTGATTGTAACCTGAAAACCCATCAAGGAAGCTATAAACTTCCTTGCCTGCAACACGCTCCAATAGGTGCTCCGTGATTGGAAGTGGATAACTATCTCTGATCGTAGCCGCATTAACTTTTTTAAGGTTAATACATACTCGCAACTTCCCGTTCTTCTTGGTACAATGGGGGACACCCATTCAGTATGCTCAATCTCATAGATGAATCCAGCTTCAATCAACCTATCAATTTCTTCTTTTATTTTGGCTGCATAGGTATCATTATATGTGTAGGGCTTCTGTTTGGTGGGCTTAGCATCAGCAGTCATGGGGATAGTATGAGAGCAAATTCTTGGATCTACCCCTTTCAAGTCTCTATAGTGCCATGCAAACACATCCCTATATTCCCTTGATAGAGCTATGAGCTCCATTTCTTCTCTTGCACTTAGGTCATCTCCTATATATGTGCATCTCTCTTCGTTCTCTTCAATGGTCACTACAATCTTCTTGGTCTTTTCTTTATTATCATATGATTCTCCTATGATGACCTCTCTCTTAGGCATTCGTACCAAATTTTTGCGGTCGTCAACTTCATATTTCTTGAAGTTTTCTGGTACTTCAAACAATGATTCCTCCTTTTCTTGTTTCACTGCTTTTCTTTTCTTTTTCTTTTGACTACTCTCACTTCCATCCTTTGAGTTTACTGTTTTAATACCTGTGAGAGGTTCTTCTTCTTTCTGGGTGAACACTCCTATATCTTCTAGAAAGTGCTGCTCTGAGTAAAAGCAACTATCCATCACAATAGACTCCAGATCATCGTCATTCTCTTCTTCTTCTATGACATCACTAGGGTCACATTCTTCTAGCAAGGGTTGACACATGAACACTGAGATATCATAACCCTCCTCATCACAATGAGGTGTCCACTGTTCCTCATTGACAGCAATGTCCATGGTGGCTAAGATTTCTGGCCAGCCATGAGGCTCAAACTCCTCATCTGGAAAGATCATCGGTGTGTAGGCTGGGTCTCTAACTGGTCTATCTCCTAGCGAAGTTCCTTCTTCTCTTGCCTTTAAACGTTTTTCCTCTTCCTTTGCGACCTTGCACATCCACAAATGAGTATCTTCATGCAGCCATGATGGATCAGGTGAACTTTCAGAATGCACAGAGATGGAATCTTCTTTCGCTTTGTGGATAGAATTCCACTGTAGGGGTGGTACATCTCTGAAGGTGTAATCCTTCAAATTGACCTTGGTGGTGACCCCTAAGTGCTGTAAGTACAAGGAGTTAGTTCCCCAATCCTGTACTATTTGCAATTGTCGTAGGAAGGGTCTTCCTAGGATCATCTCATAGACATTATTTTTCTCAAAGTCACATATAGCAAATGTGTGCTCAAACTCTACACAAGTGGTTAGAGTGATCCCTTCTAGCAATCCTAGAGGTCTTTCAAAATGACCATCAGCCATTTGAAGCTTCATTCTAGTTGGTCTTAATGTGGGCTTGCCCCATTGCTTCCACAAGGAGGTGGTCGCAATAGCAACACCAGCACCTGAATCTATGATTGCTTTGGTTGTGTAACCTTGGTAGGTGATTGGAAGATAAGTATTACCTTCTTCACCCTCACACATGTCCCCTATTTTGTCTAGAGGTATCTCTGGTACCCTTTGTTTGGAGCCTGCTTTTGGCATGTTGGAATCAAGTTCTGGAACCTGATCCTTCACATGATTCCAAAGCTCAGGTTTTGCTTTGAGCAGCTCTTCTACAGTGAGATGACACTGAACCTTAGTGTTCTTCACGACATCCGTGTTCCTTGGAACCACTGAGTCTTCATTTCTTACTAGTATTGTGGGAGCTCTAATCTGGAGAGATTCAGATTCCCATGGGCCTGGAAATTGAGGTAGTTCTTCTAAGGTATTAGATTCAAAATCTAACCTTTCGTCTTCTTGTTGTTCTGCTTCATCTCCGTAAATAGATGGAATGTCTTGGGGAAATTGATCATGAAGATCATCAATCTCAGGAATAGGAGGGGAATTACCCTTCTCCTTGGCCCATTTATCTTCTTGTATTTCCCGCAAGAACTCTTGAGAGTACTGTTGAATTGAAGGAGGTATTCCAGCATCTGTGGAATTAGGAACATAAGCTCCCCTTGGTGGTGAGCTTCTTCTCTCAATAACTGGTTGAGCCTGTGGAGGTAAAGAAACTTGTGGTTTGTTTACCAATTGCTCTAATCTTTCTAGTAAGCCCTGGAAATGCAAATCTGATTTGATAGAGTTTGTCTGATTGAACTTTTGACTAGTCTCAAGTATGGCTTGAGCTTGTTCTACCATTTTCATGCACATTTTCATCCGTTCAATCTCTAAATCTGCTCTAGGGTAACTCTTGTCTAGGTTTGCCGTTGTAGGCCCTTCTTGAAGTCGAGCCTGGTAGGCCTTGAACATCATGTCCAAGCCTTCTGGGGTTGGATCTGCAAGAACAGACCCTGGTTGCAGTCTATTTACAATGGGTGGTGGGGTGGGATGAGGTGGAGTGGATGGAGTTTCGGCATGCGAGGGGCTTTGAGATGCAATGTCTTCTATTTTTGTTTTCGCTTCTTTTAAGCTTTCTTCTAGTTCCGATAACTTTTTATTCCACTTGCGATTTGCCTTCTCTCTGGTATCCTTCCATGTTCTTGTTTTCCTCTTACTAGGCTCTCCTGATTCACTCGACTCTGATTGTTCTGTTGGTTTATCCTGTTGTAAGGCTTGTGCTCTAGTGACAGCTTGTATAGGAGCCACATTGCTACTACTTGAACTTGAATCTGCCACTAAGCCTACCACATTAATGGGTGTAATCTTGGGTGCACTGGAGGGGTTTCTTGGACAATCTCTGGGGAGATGGTCTTTGCCACAATCAGGAAAAAAAGCCTGTATTGTGATAGCCTGTCCTTGACTCGGAGATGGTGGGTGGGGACAGTCACGAATGAAATGGTCCCCATGACATCTGAAACAAGATCCTCTAGGGGCTTGTGGTCTCATTTGTCTCAACTGGGGCCTAGGGTTAGGATTTGTGTACATGACATTGGAGTATTCTGGCTCCCAATTTTGCTCCATAGGCGGTGCCTCATATTGATACGAGTAAATCTCACTATGTTCAGGTGACTCTGTGTAATAAGCATGTGGACTACCTTCATGGGAGTAGTCTGAACTATGAGCATGAGAGTCATTATCTGGTATCAATGGGGTTAGTGGCACCAAAGCTCTATTTGGATTTTCCTCTCCCACAGCATACTTGACTGGAATCACATTGGCAAGAGTTGGTGGTTGGTTTCCCAAGACAGGTTGTGGCCTATATGGTGCCTGATATTGCTGTTGTGGTCTATAATATGGCTGTTGGTATTGGTTTTGGTACCTACCTGGTTGGTAAGTGTCACTCTAGCACAATGGTGAGTACCAACGTGAGAAGATTCACCTCATAATTGTCAATCCGTGGAGACGTGAGGACTAGTATGAAGACTATGAGCAAGTGAAGGCACAAGTGCGTGAGTGAGAAGCACACAAGCATGCACACACATACACACACACGCGCACACAAGGCAAGAACAAGGAGAGGAACAATGGAGTTCTTTGAATTAATCAAAAGGTCTCTTACATAAGCTCAATTCACAAACAATCTAACCCCAAAAATGAGCTCTCTAGCTCTTTTTATAGTTTTCTAACTAGCTTTGGTCTTGTCCAGACCTAGTGTCCGGCCTAGTTAAAAATTAGGTTCTAGAGTCTATTTGAGGGCTCAAACAGAGTCTAAAAATTATGAAAATTGATATGTCGCTAGTTCTAATACTCCTCAAGCTCGAGGACTCCTCGGCTTGCACAAAATGGAGTCTATTCTACCAAAAACGGGATTTACAATGTTTGTGTAGTGATTAAAATCACTTGAGTTGTAAATAATCCATGGGAAAAAAATGATTTGGCCTTGTTGCCGTATTGTGCATGACTCCTCTGTTGCTTTGTATGCCAACACGCCCCCCTTCCTAGCGTCTGTCGCCCCTGACAGACCTTTGTTCTCTCGGGTGGTCGATATAGTATTGGATGACATTGGTGGCCAGTTCATGTTCTCCTATCCTTAAGCCTCTTGCTAGATCAGCTTCCAAGGCATCCCAATTTATTGCACCAGGGGCCTCTGGTTGCGGGGTGGTGTAGTACTCAGAGTACATTGCTTGTTCACAAGCAAAAAGTTGGAGCAGATGTGTTGGCTTCGGTGCGAAAATCTCCGATTGATACTCCCAGAAACCTGATCTGAACATTTCTTCAAAGGTCTGTTTGTAACAGGCAGGGAGGTATTTGATGCGCGCATGCCAGGCATAAGCCACACGAATACTGGGGTTGGTGCTCATGTCATACACCAAGTCATAATTTCCATTGCTGAACCCCGGGAGACGTACTTGTGATGCGGCTGCATTTCTAAAAGTTTTCAGGACTACCTGCATCATATCTAAGATTTTAAGCATCATTTGCGCTGCTACATCTTGCATGGGCTTCAAGCGCGGCATCCAGTGGCGAATGGTTCCCATCATATATGCTACCGACGGTGGTCCCTGTGGTGGTGCAATGTACGGGTAGTTCAGCCATTCCTTGCATTGCGCGTTGTTCTGTACCTTGATATTGAATGCCTTCCAAGACCTGCGGCGTGGGACTGGACCATAGCATGGATTGTATAGGAGGTGTAAAGGCGCGTTGTTCCATGTGCATAGCATTTCTGGATATGTCTCTAGAAGTTTTTGCCGCCAGGTGGGTTGACGAATTTTGCCTTTTTGCACCTCTGGAGGAAGGTCTTCGGGTTGAAATTGGGTCACAAAGGTAGGAATCTGACCCGTGACTCTTTGTATTTCTGCATTATAATCAGCCAAGATAATATAATACGGCCTGTATTGGAGTTCAGATGAGAGGATCAGGCGTCTCGATGACAGGTTCTTGAAGTAAGCCGATTGTAGCACAGTTTCCTCTATGACCCTCATGGCCTGATTTTGCACTACTGTGCGCTCTTCGTGTGAACTCCCGATTTCCTCCACTTGACGTAGCCATGGGGGCCGTGGTGCCTCGAATGTGTCCTGCGCTTCTTCTGTTTGTTGGCCTCCTGGGAATGGTTGCGGATCGTATTCTTCGTCAAACGTTTGTTCCACAGGAATTTGCACAACTTCTTCGTCCGTGGGAGCCTCTGGAGGGGAAGGTGGTCTCTCATATTGTAGTAGACGTGTTTGCAATTCAGTGACCTGTTTCTGGAGATCTTTTATGGCCTCTGCGTCTGTGAGAAGTGAAGCCGCGGAGGGGGTGGTTGGAGAGGCTGCTGTTGGTCCTTTTTGGTGTTTCTGCTTCAATTGTCCCAGTTCCTCCGATAGCTTATCATGTGCTTCAAGCAACATGGCATAGTCTTCCAATATAATCTTGATATTATCGGGGGTCACTGCTTGAAACTTGGATGGGCTGATGGGTGCCCCCGGTGTGCTCTCAATAGCTGCCTCCAAGTTCTCTTGATTTTGTACTTGCAAGCGTCTATTCTCTTCCTGAGCGGCCGCAAGATGGCGTTTGAGTAGAGCCATATTTCGCTGAAGTTTTGAGTTGCGTTCCAGCTGTGTCCGTAGGTGACCTTCTACCACCTGTATCGCTTCCTGATCTGTGTTCTGTAACTGTACCTCCAATATGCCATGAGCTTCTTGGAGAGTTTGGAACTGTGTGTGGAGGCGAGCATTTTCCTCTTCTAGTGCCGCAAGGCGGTGCTGTAGTGTTTCTGAGTGCTCGTGCAGGCGTTCATTCTGTTGCTGGAGCTGAATGTAATCTGTCCTTAAGTTTGATATACAAGCAAGCATGGTGTCCAATGCACTTCCTATAGATGAGTGGGTGGTGTTTACAGTGGGAGATGCATGGGAAGGGAATTGGGGATGGGGAAGAGTGAATGATGTGTCTATTGAAGTCGTGTGTGTGAGTGAAATTGGTGGAGGGGGAATGGGAGGAGGTGGAATCGTGGGGGGAGGTGCCGTGGGTGGTGAAATGTCCATACCTTCAGGCGTGGGTGCGAGTGTGGGGTCTGCCATATACATTGGGATGGTAGGTGGTGTGTGTGTGGAAGTGGTGAATAGATGCGAAGTGGGGTGGGGAGCTGAAAAGAAAGGAAATGGTTGAGACCCTGGTTGAAAAGCTCTAGCAAGGAGGTCATGGAGGGATTGTAGAAATGGAGAGAGAGAGGTCGGGGGTTGAGGTCGTAAATTTGAGGAGGGCGGGAAGGGTTGCGTGGTAGCAGGGAAACCCATGAATGTGGATCTAGGGTCAGGATGACCTATGGCTGAGGGCATGGAGGATGGTTGCCCTAGGGCAGGCTCTAGGAGCGGTTCGGTGGATTGGGTAGTGATGGGGGTTGCTTCAAAGATTGGGTTATCAGTGGTAGAGAATAGGGTGGAACTAGAGATGGGAGTACGGAAGATGAAGGTTGGGTCGGTGGGTTGAGTGGTCGAGGTGATTTCCACTGTTTCTGCTCTAGGAGGTGATGGTGGGGGTGTGGGTGGTAGTGGCTCGGTGGACTCCTCATGGGTGACTGGGTGCTGTTGGCTAGCCATTTCGGTTGCTTGGGAGGTTGTCCTGATGGGTTCAGATGTAATAGTTGGCTCTTCTGCAATTGTGATGGGAATCTGGATATTCTTACCTGAGCGTGGTTGTGTTTGGAACCTTCGTGGATCATATTGAACTGGGGACCTCCGAATGGAAGTGCGCACTGCTTCCACTACCCCATATGTTTCTGCCATCAATAAGAGACCTTCCCTATACTCTGAGTCAACTCCTACTTCTTCCAACAACTGAGTCATGAGTACTCTGCTACTCTGTTCGGTAAGTAGTTGTTGCGATCGCACTCCTTCCATAATCTGATACAGCCTTCGGAGTTCTGCTGTATAGGCTGGGGCTTCAGTGGTCTCCTCTTCATACGCTCCTTCTTCTTCTAGGTGTCCTTGTTGTTGACCTTGCTGAGCGTCACTCCAATGTACATGTCGACCGTCTGTGACTTCCTTCTTCTTCGTGAGGATGTGCCTTGTTCCTCTGCATCTGAATAAAACTCCACATCAGAGAATTGTGTACTTTGTAGGAATGCTTCGAAGTCCTGGGGGTCCATTCCTTCAGCATCTCCAGTGGCAGCAAATTCGAATTCAGGTGGAACAGGAGGAGCCGATGGGGTAGCTTGTGTCGTAGTTTCAGATCCCGACCTGGGTATCCTAATGGTAAAGGGAGGTACAATGGTCTCCCTTCGTGGTGATACCTCAGGAGTAGTCAGAACTTCCCTTGTCTGGACACAAGGGATCGCACCCCTCATGCGCTTGGATTGATGTGTGGACGTCTTGAGCTTCTTAAACATTTGTAATTGTGCCCAAGTTAAGGCACGTTCAATGGGAACATCGTATGCTAGGCACCGGTAAATAATGCGTGTGATTGCACAGCATCCGTTCACCACTAATTTCCTAGAAGACCGTTTATTTGCTTCATACAATTGATCTATAATCCATACCGGTAGCTTAATGGGTAACGCACCTGCTTCCGCTAAGTAGAGAGCGAACCAGATTCTCTTGTGTGGTTGTGTGAAGCGGTCTTGGCCGGGAAAGGGGAAATGTTGCATGCACATGCAGAGAGGGATGGACACGTTTGGTGTGAGTGCTGCCATGTCTTTAAGCTTCAATAGTTTCCTATCCTTCATGTTAGTGGGAACCAGAGCATCCTTTTCAGAGGGTACATGCGTGCCGTGCATATTCAAAGCGTCGCTTACCAACTCCACAGTAAGTTCAAACCTCTTCAACTCGTTGTTGCCCAGCAAGGAGGGAAGAAACAAATGATCCAGGTTTGTTCTTTTCTTCATTAGCTTGTAATGTGGAGACCAAATAGTAACATCGGAGGAGATCTGGTTTAGGTAGTGGGGCTTCAAAGTATTCTGCCAGCCCTGCTCGTTGCCATATGGTCTGGAGATCCTCGGTGTTCTGTAAAGTCTCGAACTCCTTGGAGAAAAATTGGAATCGAACCCATGATCTATCATACTCGCACTTAGACTCCCATATATACTTGGCCTCTCCTAATGGACCTGGCATGCCATTGAACCAATGAGAATTGGCATGGACTCTTTCTGTGATCCCTGTGGGTGGATCCGGCACCGGGATTTGCTGAAGGTGCTGCAGCTCCACTGGTCGTTCAGTTGGTGGCACATCCACAGGTAGACTATCCAAATCAATTCCTGCAGTAAGTATCCCTACTTGTGAGCCCGAACCTGTCACTTCTGCCATTTTATTTCTTGCCTTCTGATTCTGTGAGAATATAGAATCATGTGTTAACATCGTAATGGACAGAATAAATCCGTTGTTTTCCCCGTTACAACATTAACATGAGGTAGATGGTGAGTTAGTGGTTAGTAAGTGCACGAAGACAGTGTGTGTAGTTAATGCTTGGGTATTCCTAGGAGACTAATGCAGTTAGTAAGTGGGGGTGAATTTACAAATTGGGGTCGGGGGGTTTATTACAGGTCTTAAGCTGCCAAATGCAGTGGATGGGTTTTTCTCTTGGTTTCGTAGAGACGCTAGAGAACATTATAGGTGTATCAGCTTGAACATGAGGCCTTTTAGGGACCCATTTACAAATGATTCTGTTCGTGCTCATGGGCCTTGGTGTGTTCGTGAGTGTTGAAAACGAGTGGATGCCGGTTGTGCGAGTGAATGGGTTACGCTGTATAGGTTGTGGCTTCGGCGTAGCTATTTGCGCCCGTAAGCAAGCCTTAGGCACCCAAATTTGTCTTGATGGTGGGCTAGCCTTCATCGACTTCTTGGGCACCCAAATAGATTTCACGTTAGCAGAAGAATTTCCGAAAGACTTCTTATTAGTGTCGTGTTGTTGGTTACTAATAAGAGGCTTTGCCCGTGTGGTTGGCTTGAGTGCAACCGGGTGTTCGCCTTTCCGCACCCACACTTGTTTCACTTGCTGGGACATTTTGCTGCGCAGGTACTTTGGATCCCGGACATAGGTAGTACTCTGCTTCTTCTGCCTTTGATCCACCTTTGGTTGTTGCCTCCTTCTGGCCTTTGGAAAAGAAGGGAGTTCCTTTGCATCCCTGACTCCTTTTTTGCGAATATCATTCCTCTGCAATACATAGTTTTGGACAAGAACAACATGGTCATCTTCATGTGTATTCCTGGAAGGACCAGGAGTCTGTGCCTTTCCTAGTTCCTTGAGTGCTCCATTATCTAACTCTACTGTAATTCGACTATGATTGACCCAAACCTGAAGAAGTCCACTTCTTAAGTTTAAGTTGACTGCTTGGTCATAGATCCAATCTTGACCCAAGACAAGAGGTTCAGTGAGATCCTCGTCTTGACACACTAGTACTTTAACTGTTATAGTCTCATCATGAATATAGAGGGGAAGTTCCACCTCGCCCATGCAAGGGGTTTCCACGCCTCCCAATCCTATGAGATACGCTTCCACAGGAGTGACAGTTAACTGCAACTCTTGACAGTAAGACAATTTAACAGCACTAGTGGCTGCACCTGAGTCAATCAAGGCTCTTACGGTCCTTGCACTCTTTCCTTGTCCTATATCTAGGGTTATGAAAGGATGTCGATCAATTATCCTATGCGAGCTTGTTCCTGCGACTTCACACATGGCCATAGGATATCCTTGATCTGCATAGTCATTCGTTCTAGGCTGATCTCTACCTTGCCTTCGTAACTTCATCCTTCTGATGCGTTCTAAAGCTTCTGCTTGAGCTTCTTCTCGAACTCGCTTTTCTTCCTCTTTGCGTTTCTTAGCAGTGTTGAGTCGGCTGAGCATTTCCTCCGTGAGGGGTTCCTGATACAACTTGACTCTGCAACCGCTAATATAGTTAGGGAGAACATCACCTTCTAATGTGGCTAATTGCACAGCTCCACTTGTGGAGATCCTATTAATGATCATAGGTCCGTAGCCTCTCTTTTCTAGCTTCCTCGCGTGTTGTTTCAGTGTATAGACCAAGACTAGATCTCCTGCTTTCAAGCCTTTATCCTTCACATAGGCATCAAAGTATGCCTTCTGTCTCTTCTTGGCTGCATATATTCCTGCAGCGGCTCTCAGTCTTGTTTCCCCTAATCGTTCAAGGTCAAAGATCCTAGAGGAGAGCTCATGACCTGTCCATTCGTGCTCTTGTGCTACTTTCAACGTAGGAATCAGGAAGTCCAAGGGTAGCACAGCGTTTTGGCCGAATACCATCTGAAAGGGGGTGGCTTGGAGTACCGTTTTGTAGGCAACTCGGTATGCCCAAACAGCATGGTGTAGCTGTTTGTCCCAATCAGAGCGTTTAGTGTTCACTAATTTCGTCAGTACATTGCATAAGATCTTATTAGTGCTCTCAGCTTGTCCATTAGCTTGAGGGTGATAGGGGGCAGACTTCTTGTGTATTACCAAGAATTCTTGGAGTAGATTTTCAATCACTTCATTTAAGAAATGAGTGCCTCTATCACTTACAAGCTCTATAGGTAGCCCGTATCTTGTGAATACATTCTCAAACAAGAATTTGGCAGTTGTTTGAGCATCGTTCTTTGTCGTAGCCTTTACCTCTACCCACTTGGTGAGATAATCTGTTGCAACAATGATGTATTCCGCATGAGAACCTTTAGCTGGGGGATTAATAGGACCTATGAAGTCTATTCCCCACTTAGAGAATGCACGTCCACCCATCATAGGTTTCAGTGGCATCTCATCTTTGCGTATAGGATACTGAGTCCTCTGACAGACATCACACCGTTTCACATAGGTATGTGCATCCATGTGAAGGGTAGGCCACCAGAAACCCGCAAATAGTATTGCCTTGATCACCCGATCCGGTCCAAAGTGTCCTCTTGCTACACCTTGGTGAGCAGTTTCTAAGATCTTAAGATATTCACTTTCATGGACACATAGCCTCACGTAACCATCTTTACCACGCTTGTATAGATTATCACCAATGAGTGAGTAATCCAGGGCTTCTTGTTCTAAACTCCTTTTCCTAGCCAGAGTCATGTCTGGAGGGAATGCTTTCGTCCTTAGGAAGGATACTAGTGGTTCACTCCAATCTGGCACAATGGATACTTGATAAAGAGTGGCGTGTTCCACAGGTGGCTTAGTGCAACAGATTGGGCATTCCTTGCACAAATTTTGGACATCCGCTTCCATAGTCGGTCAATGCACTCCGAGTCTTCTTAGTGTCTGTAAAGTTCGTTGCTTTGAATGGTGTTGCTCTAGTGCACCTACATGTGCTAATTGCAACCATTTAGCGTACTCATCCTCTTCTACGCAGCAAGCCAAGATCCCTTGATCTGTGTGCTTGTACATACTTCCTGCCATGATGTGGTACTTTTGGGCTTTTACAACCTCTCTATTCCGTGTGTTTACCACTGGATGGTTAGGCCCGTATGTCAATACTGGTACCAATGGCTTAGCCCACTGCGGTACAACTTCCAAATTAAACAAGTAAGCATCAGGAAGGTCATCTGACACTCCTTGTGGGGCTTCTCCCGATGTGAGCCTAGAGAGGTGATCTGCTCTCAAGTGAGTCCTCCCTTTCCTTACCACAACCTCAAAATCATATTCCATTAGCAAGAGAAACCATCTCACTAATCTTCCTGTATTGCAAGGCTTGTTTACGAGGTATAGCAATGCTTGATGATCCGTAAAAAATTTGAACTTATTTGCAAGCAAATAGTGTCTAAATTTCTTAACTGCATATACCATGCCTAAACCTTCTCTCTCTGTAGTGGTGTAATTTCGTTCAGCCGCATTCAACTGTCTACTGGCATAGGCAATTGGAAGATCCATATTACCTTCACCAGTAGGTTGTGCAAGTACACATCCAATAGCATAATTGGATGCATCCACGTGAACATGGAATGGCTTATTCCAATCTGGTGTGGTCAAGATTGGTGCTGAACATAATCTTCGTTTAAGCTCCTGGAAGGAATTCTCACATTCATCCGTCCACTCAAAGTTAGTCAGAAGCCCGTACATGGGCTTTGCAATGACAGCATACATGTGTATAAATCGTCGGTAATAACCACAATGCCCCATGAAAGCTTGTACTTCCTTGACATTCTTTGGCCTAGGTAGCTCTGCTATGGCTCTCACTTTTTCTTCGTCGGTAGATATGCCATTCTTTGACACTATGTGTCCTAGAATCTTGCCTTGCCTGACCATAAAAACGCACTTTTCTGGGTTCAGGCAGACTTGATATTCTCTACATTTGTCAAAGATTTGTCTGAGTTCAGGGATATGGGTTTGTCTAATGTTGGAATGAGCACAAAGATCATCAACGTAGACTTCTAAACTCTTCCTCAGGAACTCCTTAAACACATGGCACATCAGCCTCTGGAAGGTAGCTGGTGCATTGGTAAGCCCAAATGGCATTACTCTAAAAGCAAAAATGCCCCATTCTATGGCAAAGGCTGTCTTATGCTGATCCTCTGGAGCTATGGCTACTTGATTGTAGCCCGAAAATCCATCAAGGAAGCTGTACACTTCCTTGCCTGCCACTCTTTCTAAGAGATGTTCTGTGATGGGAAGCGGATAGTTATCTCGAATTGTGGCTGCATTAACCTTTTTCAAGTTAATGCACACACGCAGCTTGCCATTCTTCTTGGGCACCACTACGATGGGGGATACCCATTCAGTGTGCTCAATTTCATAGATAAATCCAGCTTCAACCAATCTATCTATCTCTTCTTTGATCTTAGCAGCGTAATTATCGTTATAAGTATAGGGCTTTTGCTTAGAGGGTTTAGCATCTGAGGTCATGGGGATAGTGTGTGAGCATATATCGGGGTCAACACCTTTCAAATCCTTGTAACTCCAAGCGAATACATCTCTGTATTCTCTTAGCAAGGCTATCAACGCATGCTCTTCTTCCTCTGTTAGGTCATGGCCTATGTACGTGCATCTCTCCTCTACTTCTTCTAGGGCCACTACTATTTTCTTGGTGGTTTCTTTGTTATCATAGGCCTCTCCTGATTGTGCCTCTCGTTTAGGCATTCTTATCATGACTCTCCTGTCATCTATCTCATACTTCTTAAAATTTTCTGGGACCTCAAACAAAGATTCTTCCTCTTCTGGTGAGGCTTCTCTCTTCTTTCGTTTCTTTCCTTCTTCCTTCGGGGTCACATGTGTTGCTAATCTTACATCATTTGTAACCTCTACATGCCTCTGGGGTTGAAATTCTACTTCATGGAAGTATTCTTCATCTGATGCAAATGGTGGGTCCATAATGATTGACTCTAGATCAGAGTCACTTGCATCCTCAAATGCATCAGGGCTGGGTTCGCATTCTTCTAGAACTGCCTCTCCCATGATTGGCTCTATGGAGAAGACTGAAATGTCATAGCCATCCTCATCACAGTGAGGTGTCCATTGTTCTTCATTGATGGCTACGTCCATTGTTGCTAAAATTTCTGCCCAACCGTGAGGTTCAAATTCTTCGTCTGGAAAAACTACAGGTGCATAGGCTGGGTCTTGAATTGATCTATGTGTTTCTTTTGCACCTACCTCTCTGGCTTTCTCTCTCTTCTCTTCTTCTACTGCTACCTTGCACATCCATAAGTGAGTGTCTTCATGCATCCATGAGGATCCAGACCCTATGGAATGCACCGATTTTGTATCATCTTTGGCTCTATGGATGGGATTCCATTGGATAGGAGGGACATCTCTATGAGAATAATCCTTGAGATTGACTTTGGTCGTAACACCCAAGTGTTGCAAATACAAGGAGTTGGTTCCCCAATCCTGTACCACTTGCAACTGTCGCATAAATGGTCTTCCCAAAATCATCTCATAGGCATGATTTTTGCTGAAGTCGCATATGGCAAATGTATGCTCAAACTCGACACCACAAGTGGTGAGAGTTATTCCTTCTAGCAATCCTAGGGGTCTCTCTATGTGACCATCGGCCATCTGCAATTTCATTCTCGTTGGCCTGAGTGCCGGCTTGCCCCAACGCTTCCATAGGGAAGTAGTGGCAATTGCAACTCCTGCACCTGAGTCCAAAATTGCCTTGGTGGTGTACTCCTGGTAGGTGATGGGAAGATAGGTGTTCCCTTCTTCACCTTCACACATATCTCCTATCTTATCCAAGGGAATTTCTGGCACCGTCCTATGGGATCCTACCTGGGAACGTGGTTTGGCTATTTCTGGTACTTGTTTGGCGACATGTTTCCATAATTCAGGTCTAACCTTGAGTAGCTCTTCTAACTTGAGATTGCACTGCACGTTAGTGTTCTTCACTACCTCTGTGTTCCTAGGTATGACTGAATCTTCGTTTCTTACCATGACTGTAGGTGCTCTCATGCAGGTGGACTTTGCTTCCCATGGGCCTGTGAAGTGGGGTAGCTCTTGTATGGAATTAGACTCAAAGTCCAATCTCTCGTGAGACTGAGTACTCTCATGTTCCCCGTAAATAGATGGGATGTCTTGTGGGAATTGGTCGTGTGCATCATCCACAAGTTCAAAGGGAGGGGCGACTTCACTTTCGTTATCCCATTTGTCTTCTTGAATCTCTCGTAGGAAGTCTGGTGCAAACCGATTCATAGAAGAAGAAGTGTCTGGCTCCGTAGAATTAGGCGCATAAGCAACCTGGGAAGGAGGGCTTATTCTATCGTTGGCTCTCTCCTCGTTCTCATAGATGGCTGGAGCACAAGCTTCCTGGGGAGGGTTACTTATTCTATTACTTTTCCGAACAGGCTCATACGCTCCCTGAGAAGGAATGTAGGCAACCTGTGGAGGTACGCAAGCTTTCGAGGGAGGCTCATGTGCCTTTTGGGGGGGAAGATAAGCTTCTTGAGGAGGCACATGGGCTTCCTGAAGAGGCTTGCTTATCCGTTCTCTTGCCCTTTCCTTTCTTTGAGGGGCAGGTTCCTTTTCTGATGGTGCAATTAGCCTCTCTATTCTTTCTAAGGAGGGGAAGTTGTCTGGTTTAGTGGAATTGGCCACATGAACTTCCGATGGGGGATGGTTCATGTTTTTGCTTGCTTTATCTTTCTCTTGATTTTTTTCTTCCTTGGCAGATCTTGCAATTATTCCCTCTAACTTCTCTAGGAATCCATCCAAGTGTAATTGCGTCTTGGCTGAGCCCGAGTAATTGAAAAGGCGACTGGCTTCAAACATAGTCTGAGCCAATGCGACCATTTTCGCGCACAGCTTGGTTCTTTCTATCTCTAGGTCAGCTCTAGGATAGCACTTGTCATGATCCGTGACGTTTGGCCCTTCTTGGATTCTGGCCTGATATGCTTTAAGCATCATGTCTATGTCTTCAGGAGTGGGATCAGCTATTACTGATCCTGCTTGGGGTGGTGGGTGTGTTACATGGGGTGTGTTAGAAGGTGGAGGGATGGAGGGTGATGGGGTTGGTAGCAGTGGGAATGTGTGAGAGTGCGGATGAGATGTGATCTCTATGATTTTAGCCTTGGTTTCTCGTAGACTTTCCTCAAGTTCACTCATCTTCTTTGCCCATTGCCTTTTCATGCGTTCGCGGCTATCTCTCCAAGCTCTTGTTCTCTTTTTATTTTGGCTCTCAGTATCGCTAGCGTCTGGGCTCTTTTCCTTGCCTACCCCTTGGTTTTGCTGCACTGCTTGAGCTCTCGTGACTACCTGTACGGGTGCAGTGGAAGTAACACTTCCGCTGGAATCTACCACTAACTCAATAACATTGATAGGCGTGATTTTTGGCATATTATTGGGGTTCTTTGGGCAATCTCGTAAGAGATGCTCTTTTCCACAATCTTGGCAGAAGCCTTGGATCGTCACTGACTGGTTTTGTGTAAGTGGAGGTAAGGGGCAATCACGAATGAGGTGATCTCCTTGGCATCTGTAGCACGGTCCTCTTGGGAATGGAGGTCTTACTTGCCTAGGTTGAGGCCTAGGGTTGGGGTTTGCATACATGACGTTTGTGTAATCTGACTCCCAACTAGGTTCGTTTGTCTCTTTGCTATAATAGGACTCACCATGCTCAGGAGACTGCATGTAGTAGGCCTGGGGGCTATCAACATGTGTAGAATCAAAGCTATGGTCACTCGGGTCACTTTCAGAAAGCAAGGATGTTACAGGGACTATAGCTCTATTCAGGTTCTCTTCTGCAGCAGTATACTTTACCGGAATCACATTAGCTGGGGCTGGGGGTTGTTGTGCTAGCACAGGCTGAGGCCTTTGTTGGTTTTGATATTGTGGTTGGAAATTTTCTTGTGGCCTGCCATATGGTTGTGGAGGGTACGGGTTCTGGTATCTTCCCTGCTGAGGGTATGGCTGAGGGTGGGGTTGCCTAACTGCCTGCTTGTTGTATGGGCAATCTTGTGCGGTGTGATTGGTGTATCTCCGTTCTATGGTGCAGTACTGGCTACTAGGATTTACTTGGGGCTGAGCCATAATGGGGCAGACATTCGCCATGTGGTCACCACCACAAGTGTAGCACCTTTTCACAGGGGCAAACCTTGGGATTTGTTTACTAGTTACCCCTAATTTCTGAGCTACTTTCTCTGCGAGTTCCTCAATTGATGTGGATTGCGTGGAAGAGTGACTAGATGCACTATCTGAATCTTTGTAGATTTTGGAAAGCTCTAATTCTTCCCCTAGGTTATCTTCAATGTCAATGCACATGCGTACACACTCTTCTATAGTCCTAGGGTCTTTCAGATACACATAGGATCTCAATTTCGTACTCAGCAATCCATCAAGGAATAAGGCTACTTGTTTGGCAGATGTGGGTAGCTCCGAAACAGGACATCTTTCAAGGTATTGCCTAAATCTTCTTCCTGCAAGTCTCACAGTCTCTTGAGGGGTTTGCTTGAAGTTGTGAATCAGTGAGGAGGTATTGTGTCTTATGCCACTCTTGGAGAATTCAATAATAAATGCTTCTAGGAGTTGGTCTATGCTCTTGAACTGGCGCTCATCCAATGGCTGAAACCATGTGTTGAAGCTCAAAGTCAAGGACAAAGCATGGAAGCACATCAAAAGGTGGACACACAAGGAAAGGGAGCAAGTAGGGAGCTCCAAGAAGTGTATGACAAATTTTCAGAAGAATCCCCTACAAAAATAGTGACTTTCATCACTAAAAACCATTGTAAATACCATTATCTATTTTTAGTAACTCCATTTTGTTCAAGCCGAGGAGTCCTCGAGCTTGAGGAGTATTAGAAGTACCATCGTACCAATTTTCATATTTTTTAGATCTCGTTTGAGCCCTCAAATAAGCCCTGGAACCTAATTTTTAACTAGGCCGGACACTAGGTCTGAACAGGGCCAAAGCTAGTCAAAAACTATAAAAAGAGCTAGAGAGCTCATTTTTGAGGTTGGATTGTAATTGAAACAAACTTGTAAGAGCATTTTGAAAGTAATCTAAAGAACTCCATTGATTCTCCCTCTTTGTCTTACTGTGTGTGCGCGTGTGTGTGTATGTGTGTGCATGCTAGTGTGCTTCTCACTCACACACTTGTGCCGCCACTTGCTTGAGGTCTTCATACCATCCTCACGTCTTCCCCGATTGACATTAAAGGAGGTGCTACTCATCACTGAGCTACACCATGTAAGTGTTGTGTTCCTAAGGGTTAGACCGAAGGCATTGTACTGCGTGAATAGATCCTCCACTTGTTCAGCTCTCAAGACTTGCTTGAACTCCGCCACATGATCATAGGGATCTCCTGTGCCATCAAAGTAATTCTTCATGGACTTAACTAGCTGAGTCGGTCTCAGAGTTCTTGCGTGCTCTCTAGGTCTCGGCAGAGGGAATCCATCCACATTTCTTTGGTTCCTGTGAGCTCTAAGCACCTCAGGTTCTACCCTATTCGTCTTCGTCCTCGTTCTTTCTCTGCCCACTGGATTGGCAAAGCTTACTTCTGGTCTATCTCTACTTCTGTCTCTTTGCATTCCATGAGCTTGGGATGTTCCAGCTCCAGGGTGACCATAGGATACATTCGATCTTGGTTGAGGGAAAATGAATTCACCCTTCCAAGTGTAAGCATGCCTATCATTTTCTGTCACCACAAAGATCCTTTCCGAAGTGTGATCTAAGTAGGTCACTCTACCTGGGCTATCCGGATCCTTAAACTCATAGATCATGATAGTTTCTATATCAGTTGGCTGATTAGATTTATACCTCCAGAAGGCTTCGTCAGATTCTCGATTGAGGAGCAACTCTATGCTCTTGTTGTCTTGGGGAACCCACTCAGGTGTGATAATCCTAGTGAGAACAGATTTGCCTCGGGGTGTTCTAGGTTCTACTCCCATGTTTCCTTGTTCCAAGTCACCTAAGTCCGCTTCTGAGATTACATTTCCAAATTCATCTGTCCTATCTGGGTAACTGGTGACTACGTATATGGTTCCTTCTTTGTCCAGGTATGCACCGTTTTCAAACTTGACAGCTGGGTGCTCTAGTCCTATGGATTGGTCAGGGTTTTTAATCTGGACCACGGATCTTCCTAGGCCGTCCTCATAGATGTTAGCACCTAATCGGTTGGTCCTAAGGTATTCCAACTGTTTTTTGTAAGGGCCTTCTACCCTGTGCAAGTAAGGCACTCCTAAACTTCCTGTAGGTCTGTCCATGCCTTGAGACATCTCTGACTCACTGGTCTCAGAGCTAGGGTAGTACGAGTGGTGGTTCAACTGCTGGGCCCAAGACCTAGCAGTGTGGTTAACACTAGCCTCTGAAGATCTAAGGCTTTGTCTCTCCCTTACTAGATGTCGTCCTGATCTAAGGTTCATATGCCTATCTAAGTAGCCCAATTCTTTGCCCAGAGTACAACCTCGTTGCTGGTTACTTTATATTAGTCGCTTGGTTCTTTTTGGTTATTTTATCGTGTTTAAGGTCTTGTCTGATATCACGTCGTCAGGAATATTTGAATGTTGATTCGCACTTACAGTTGATCGTTCCACGTTAAGTTCTTTCCCTTTAAAATTCTCGATAGTACAAGGATTATGCCTTTAGCTTGAGCTTGAAAGTTTAGGTATGCTTCAACTTGCTAGTGGTCTATCTTCGCCCTGACTTACTCCTACTTCTAATCGTTCTTAGCCTAAGCTAGGAATTGACGAAGAGGAGTTGAGAGTATTCCGACCTTTCTTGCCGAACCTTGCTCTTTAGTGCTCGAGAAGTTGATTCTCAAGCTTGCGCAAAACCCTTGATTGGACGCTCTCAATTGCTTCTCAATAGACCTGCATAAGTCCCAAGATTAGCTCCAAGTAGACCTTTCAATTGACAGACAATTTATTTCAGACACTTTTTTAATGACCCTTGTTCCCCCTTTTGTATTGCTAGAAATTTCCTCTAGAGCTCCCTTGGTGTTTCTACCCCTCAGTGTGTCAACTTCCAAATATCCTATCTGAAAATCAACGCATTATTCTTATAAAAAACAGTTGAGGGCGTGTAGTATATGCCACGAGCTTTCCGACAAGCCCTAGAGCTCAAAAAATGGATTTCGTATGAAAAAGTTATGATCGTTCAGGGTTTAGGGGGTTAACTAGACAAACAGAACCTTTCAGGGGTTTTAATGCGTTTTTCTAAGGCCTTGTAAGTGTATGAGTATTTGAGAGTGCAAATATGCCCAAATTTAGCCTAAATTTCCAAAAATTTACCCCTTAATTTTTTCCGAAAATGTCTGTCTGTCGCGATAGACACAAACTATCGTGGGGGCTGTCTGTCGCGATAGACGGTGTCTATCGTGGAATTTTGGTCTGTCGCGATAGACGGTGTCTGTCGCGATAGACGGTGTCTATCGTGGATTTCTGTCTGTCGCGATAGACGGTGTCTGTCGCGATAGACGGTGTCTGTCGCGATAGACGGTGTCTGTCGTCGATTTTTGGTCTGTCGCGATAGACGGTGTCTGTCGTCGATTTTTGGTCTGTCGCGATAGACGGTGTCTGTCGCGATAGACGGTGTCTGTCGTCGATTTTTGGTCTATCGCGATAGACGGTGTCTGTCGCGATAGACGGGGTCTATCGTGGGTCTCTGTCTGTCGCGATAGATGGTGTCTGTCGTGATAGATGCTGTCTGTCGTCGATTTTTGGTCTGTCGCGATAGACGGTGTCTGTCGCGATAGACGGGGTCTATCGTGGGTCTCTGTCTGTCGCGATAGATGGTGTCTGTCGCGATAGACGGTGTCTGTCGCGATAGACGGTGTCTGTCGCGATAGACTGAAAAAACGCAAATTTTTGAGAAACTTCTAGTGATTTAGAGTGCCCTAATGGTGTAGGTTACCGTGCCAAACATGCATTCACAAAATTTTAAGTTTTTCTGTCTGTCGCGACAGACAGAGGTCGTCGTCCCGGGACCTGTGCAGAGTCTGTCGTACCTGCGCGCACTGCTGGAGGAGGTGGTACAGCAAGTTCCTGCAACAAAAGCTCAAAAACACACCAAAAACAGATAGCATGCAAGCTCTCTCTCGCTCTCTCTCACAATGAAATGAGGGAAATGAGGTGGGGGGTGTAATATGACCAAAAAACTGAAATTTTTTGTGGAGATGGAGATGGAGGTGGGAGATGGTGGAGATGATGATGGTGATGATGGTGATGCGAAAGTAAGGAAAAAATAAAGAAAAATTAAGAGAAAGAAGGATATTACCTATAACTCCAATGTCTCAACTCGACGTCTTACCATCACACGCTCGTCCTCGAAGCTCTCTCCCCGGCAACGGCGCCAAATTTGGTGTCACTCTAGCACAATGGTGAGTACCAACGTGAGAAGATTCACCTCATAATTGTCAATCCGTGGAGACGTGAGGACTAGTATGAAGACTATGAGCAAGTGAAGGCACAAGTGCGTGAGTGAGAAGCACACAAGCATGCACACACATACACACACACGCGCACACAAGGCAAGAACAAGGAGAGGAACAATGGAGTTCTTTGCATTAATCAAAAGGTCTCTTACATAAGCTCAATTCACAAACAATCTAACCCCAAAAATGAGCTCTCTAGCTCTTTTTATAGTTTTCTAACTAGCTTTGGTCTTGTCCAGACCTAGTGTCCGGCCTAGTTAAAAATTAGGTTCTAGAGTCTATTTGAGGGCTCAAACAGAGTCTAAAAATTATGAAAATTGATATGTCGCTAGTTCTAATACTCCTCAAGCTCGAGGACTCCTCGGCTTGCACAAAATGGAGTCTATTCTACCAAAAACGGGATTTACAATGTTTGTGTAGTGATTAAAATCACTTGAGTTGTAAATAATCCATGGGAAAAAAATGATTTGGCCTTGTTGCCGTATTGTGCATGACTCCTCTGTTGCTTTGTATGCCAACAGTAAGGTTGTTGATAATTCTGTCTAAGAGCCTGCCTATTGTAGGGACAATCTTGAGCCGTGTGGTTCGTATACTTTCTCTCAATAGTGCAATATGGAGCATTCCTTTCTCTAATGTTTTGGTTTTGCATTGGGCATACATTAGCCATGTGGTCACCTCCGCAAGTATAACACCGATTCACTGAAGTGACTCTCTGTGTTTGTTTATTTTGGACTCCCAGCTTCTTGGCAACTTGCTCAGCTATCTCATCTATTTCCGTGGAAATTTTTGAAGTATGACTAGTAGAACTATCAGAATCCTTATAGAGTTTGGACAATCCTAACTCCTCACCCAAGTTATCTTCTATGTCTATGCACGTCCGCACACACTCTTCTATGGATCTAGGTTCTTTCAAGTACACATGATCTTAACTTTGTGCTCAGTAAGCCATCTAAGAACAAAGCCACTTGTTTGGCTGGTGTGGGTAACTCTGGAGTAGGGCATCTTTCTAGGTACTGTCTGAACCTTCTACCTGCTAGTCGCACTGTTTCTTGGGGTGTCTGCTTGAAACTGTGGATCAGGGACGATGTGTTATGCCTGATACCACTCTTGGAAAATTCTACAATGAATTCGTCTAGCAGTTGACCTATGTCGCGATAATTGCGACTACTCAGTGGTTGAAACCAAGCTAAGGCAGTGCCCTTAAGAGTCAAGCCAAATGCCTCGTACTGGGTGAACAAATCCTCAACCTGTTCAGCTCTTAACACTTGTTTGAACTCGGCCACATGATCATAAGGATCTCCTGACCCGTCAAAATAATTCTTCATTGCCTTGATCACTTGAGTGGGTCTAAGGGTTCTTGGGTGCTCTCGGGGTCTAGGCATTGGAAAATCATGTTCATCTCTTTGTTGCCTATGTGCTTGATGTCTCTCTCTTTCAGGTCTTTCATTTTCAAATCTTGATCTATTCCTGCCTACGGTGTGTGCAAAACTTACCTCAGGTCTCTCCCTAGCTCTTTCTCTCTGAGCTTCATGAGCGTGGGATGATCCTACTCCTTGGGGACCATGGGAAACATTGGATCTTGGTGGGGGGAAAATCAATTCATTCTTCCAAGTATATGCATGTCTATCATGTTCTGTTACCAAGAATATCTTCTCTGATGTGTTATCCAGGTAGACAACTTTGCCTGGTATCTCAGGATCTTTGAATTCATAGATGATAACTATGCCCAATTGGCTAGGTTGATCTGGCTTGAATCTCCAAAAGGCTTCCTCTGTTTCTCTATTCAAAAATAGTTCTATGCTTTTGTTGTCTTGAGGGATCCAGTCCGGAGTGATCACTCGGGTCAAAACTGACTTTCCTCTAGGAGTCTGGGGTCCTTGTCCTACATTTCCTTGTTCTAGGTCTCCTATTTCATTCTCAGGAATGACATTTCCAAACTCATCCGTCCTATCTGGTAGGTTGGTGACCACATACATGGTTCCTTCCTTATCAATGTATGAACCCTCTTCGAACTTGACCACCGGGTGTTCAAGTCCAAAGGATTGATCTGGATTTTTGAGTTGGACCACTGATCGCCTCAGACCATCCTCATAGATGCGAGCACCTAATTGGTTGGTCCGAATATATTCCAACTGTGTCTTATAGGGACCTTCTAGTGTTTGTAGATGGGCAGTCCCTGAGCCACCTGCAGGTTTTCCCATGCTAAAAGACATTTCTGAATCACTTGTGTCTGAACTTAGTCCGTAAGGATGACCACTTAGTTGTTGTGCCCAAGACTTAGCTGTATGGTTGACACTGGACTGAGAAGATCTAATGCTTTGTTTATCCTTGCCTAAGTGTCTAGCAGATCTCAGGTTCATAAGCTTTAGTCAAGAGTCCAAATTTTCCCTTTGGTATGGTTCAAAATTCTTTGGAGCCCCCTTGGTTCCCTAGTCCCACCTGAGGGTCAACTTCAAATTATCCTATCTCAAAATCAATGCGTTATTCTTGAAAAAAACAGTTGAGATCGTGTAGGATTCGAAACGAGCTTTCCAACGAGCTATAGAGCTCAAAAAATGGACTTTGGATGAAAACGTTACGTCAAATCAGGCTCCTGGGGGTCAAAACAGGCAAACAGGACCTTTTAGAGAAAATCGCGATTTTGTACCTTGAGAATCGTGTTCACAAAATCGTGTTTTCACAAAATCGTGTTTTGAAAATCGCGATTCTGAGTAGAAAATCGCGATTTTGAGTAGAAAATCGTGTTGTGAAAATCGCGATTTTGATCACAAAATCGTGTTTCTGAAAATCGCGATGTTGATCACAAAATCGTCTTTCTGAAAATCGCGATGTTGATCACAAAATCATGTTTCTGAAAATCGCGATGTTGATCACAAAATCGTGTTTCTGAAAATCGCGATTTTGATCACAAAATCGTGTTTCTGAAAATCGTGATGTTGATCACAAAATCGTGTTTCTGAAAATCGTGTTTTTTGACATGAAAATCGCGATGTTGAGCACAAAATCGTGTTTATGAAAATCGCGATTTTGAGCACAGAATCGTGTTTTAGAGAATCGTGTTTTTTTCACAAAATCGTGTTTTTTGGCATGAAAATCGCGATGTTGAGCACACAATCGTGTTTATGAAAATCGCGATTTTGAGCACAGAATCGTGTTTTAGAGAATCGTGTTTTTTTCACAAAATCGTATTTTTGGCATGAAAATCACGATGTTGAGCACAAAATCGTGTTTATGAAAATCGCGATTTTGAGCACAGAATCGTGTTTTAGAGAATCGTATTTTTTTTTCACAAAATCGTGTTTTTGGCATGAAAATCGCGATGTTGAGCACAAAATCGTGTTTTCACAACATCGTGTTTCTCAGAATTGTATTTTTTGGCTGAAAATCGTGATTTGTGAGAATCGCGATTTTGAGCACAAACACAGAATCGCGATTCTGAGAATGACCACAGAATTGTGATTCTTTCAGCCAACTTTTAGGCGGGAAAACAGAAAATCGTGATTCTTCAAAAAATTTTGAATTTTCACAGAATCGCGATTTTCATCACAAAATCGCGTTTTTTGGCGGGAAATTCAAATTTCTGAGCGCCGGCTATGGCGAGCTCCGTATGAGCAGAAAATCATGAAAAAAAACACAGCGCTTGCTCTCCCTTGTCCCTCCTAACTCCTTCCCACACAATAATGCATGAAAAATGGTATGAAAATGGTGAAAATGCACTAAAAAACAAGAAATTTCTATGAAGAAGAAGATGGAAGAAGGTGGAGATGATGATGATGATGAAGATGAAGAGGAAAAAACAGAAAATGAACTGAAATGATAGTTTTTTTACCTTCCAACGTCGCAAATCTACGATCTTACCATCACAACGCTCGTCCTCGAAGCTCTCTCCCCGGCAACGGCGCCAAAATTTGGTGTAGCTCAAGCGTAAGCACCACCTCCTTTACTTGTCAATCCGCGGAGACGTGAGGACCGGTATGAAGACCACGAGCAAGTGAAGGCACAAGTGCGTGAGTGAAAGCACACAAACATGCACACACATACACACACATGCGCACAAAGTAAGATCAAAGAGAGGAACAATGGAAAGCTTAGATTGCAAAAGAGTTCTCTTACAAAAGTTCTATTCTCTAACAAGCTAACCCCAAAAATGAGCTCTCTAGCTCTTTTTATAGTTTTTTGACTAGTTTTGGCCCTGTCCAGACCTAGTGTCCGGCCTAGTTAAAGATTAGGTTCCAAGGCTTATTTGAGGGCTCAAACGAAGTCTAAAAATTATGAAAATTGGTAGGATGATAGTTCTAATACTCCTCAAGCTCAAGGACTCCTTGGCTTGAACAAAATGGAGTTACTAAAAATAGAAAATGGTATTTACAATGGTTTTTAGTGATGAAAATCGCTATTTTTGTAGGGGATTCTTCTGAAAATTTGACATACACTTCTTGGAGCTCCCTACTTGCTCCCTTTCCTTGTGTGTCCACCTTTTGATGTGCTTCCATGCTTTTGTCCTTGACTTTGAGCTTCAGAGACTCCCTCGTACACACACCCCGTAGAAAAGATAAGGTATCCCCTTGCTCATATACCTGTGGACACCAAGAGCTCAAATGTAGTCATTGAGCTTCAGCATATATGCAACCAAATGATCTGAAAAGAACAACCAATAAAAGAATTGTGTGCACTTCCATTCTGTATTGACTCTAAAATATCTCCATTATTTGTTCCTCCAAATATGTTGCACTCCAGTATGCCAGAATAATATGCTACACCACTGTCTCAGCACAAGCACCTTTCTAATCAATAAGAGTGCCAATTTGTTCACCCATTTACATCAAGTTTAATGTGTCCATTATTGTCTCCAGCTGATAACGAGAGAAGGTGACTCTGAAAATCTTTGGAAAAGAGTTGAACCGAGAGTTATGCTTCACTTGCACTCAAGTGCACAATCTTAATACGTGAAGTCTCCATAATGATGTAGTAGTTAAGGCATCCTTGAGAGAAACCACATCAAGACACCAGGCTGGGTGGCACTCAAAGCTTAGACTTACTGCAGTTTGTGCCCAGTTCTCTCATACAAAGAGAGAGAAACAACATTCTGTCATGCTCTATACTCAAAGAAAGGTGCAGATGCCAATGCTAACGTTTCGAATTGTTTCAAATAGCGTAGAGGGAAATTAACCGCATTCCACTGCTTAAGCTTGCTCTAATCCTCCTCAGCAATCACACACAAAACTCTGTCACATAATGGCATGAGGTTTCTACATTTGGGAGCTCGTTGCACATCTCCTTGAAAAGTGAGCTGCAGGATGTGTACCAATTATTCTGTTTGCAAATTGACATGACAATAGTCCAAGTCACCACATTTTTTTCTTCAAGTCCCCTGAATATTTTCATTGCATCATCAACACTGCCACACTTGCCATACATAGAGATAAGTGCATTTGCAACCAATACATCATTTCCAAGCAGAAGTTTTGTAGACATGAGTGCAATCTCCTTTCATCCAATTGATTAACTCTTCAAGTACCTGCAATCAAACAAATTTCCCTGCCAAATACAAACATATTAGTGCATAAAAACCAACCATTTTGTGAGCTAACACACATACACACACATATACATCATACATGCACATTTACACACATATACACATAAATGCACATCTATACATACACACACATACATGCACATTTTTACACACACGTACACATGCATGCATTTACACACATATAATGAATACACACATACACATACATAATCATATGTACACACATATAGACTCACATAATCATATTTACATGCATATATACACATACACATGCATACACACACACACAACACATGCATATGCACATATAGATACACATACATACACGCACATGCATATGCACATATAGAAACACATAGATACACACACATGTTTATATATATATATATATATATATATATATATATATATATTAATTCAAAGGCCCTTTTATAAATATTCTAATTCATAAATCCTATTTGAAAAATCCGAATTCGAAAACACTAATTTTTATATTAGGTTTTTAAAAACCCTAATTTAGAAACTCTAATTCAGCCTTTTAGCCATATGATTGAAGTATATGTACACATTGCATCTATTTCTCTGACATCCTACTAGATAGATGTCTCTCCTCCCAACCTTATGCATGTATATATATAGCTACCGGAATCAATGAGGATAATAATATATAGAAAGATATATACACATCATGTAGATATGCATACATAAATATAAAAAGGAGTAGACACATTATGCATTACACATACATGCCTAAATACACACATAAATAGATATACATGGATACATATTTATATGTACACATTTACACATAGACGCATATACATATATACATGTACACATCACATATACATGCCCACATGCACACATGTATACTTATACATGCATACACAATTATAAACACTTGCATATATTACATGAATACATGAATATCTTACACAAATGCATATGCATATATATAGGTATGCATACTAACACATGTATACATATATCACACACATGCACACACATACATATGCATGAAACACATATATATGCATATTAACACATGTATACATATAATACACATGAATTCACACACATATGCATACATACATGAGAGAAATTTGCTCCTCAAAGATAAAGCTATATATAAAATAATTAGACATACCCCCGAGCTTCATGTTCTAACTTTAAAGAAAATAATTTCATCTCTCTAGTAGGATTCATCGATATTCTACTTGAATAAAGAAGAATCTATTATCTGATATCCATTCAGAAGCTTCAAGTTATTGATCAATAACTAGAGTAGAATTTAAAATCTAATTTGCTCATATGTTTTCATTATTGCCATCATTTCAGTAAGACATCAATATAGTCTCATCTTCATTATCCTTATTGATTTCATTATTTCTTCTATTGTTAAATCTCTGTTCTCATGAGTCACATCATCTATTGATGGATTAATATCAATTTCTGGTAATTCCTCTTCATCATTAGTAGAATCAGCATGTAGAGTATTATCCTCTTCATCAAAAAGATTAGTATCATTATCATGTATAATGATTCTTATTTCTCTTTTAGATGTTGATGTATCAGTATCTCATGGTGAATCATCAAGAGGAATTTCTTCGATCTCTCGAAAAATAAATTGTTCAAACAATGACCTACCTCTAGGTTGAACATGAATGACTTGCCACCAAGGGTGAGCATCTGGGTTTTTATAAAAAAATGCTAAATTACCTTTCGTTCACAACCTATCATTAACTCTCTCTGCTCATCTGAGATTTCTTGATTATTTGCGTTGGCACATTGCAAACGACTATATAGCCAATCCGTAAAAGAAGATATATTTGTAATCTCATTATTATCGAGATTATGTCTATATCTTTTGTTTCTTCGCCTTTTACTTCAGAGATTTTGAAGTTCCTATTCGTACTCATTAAGAAATGCTTGCATGCATTCGCTATTATATGCTACAAAAGTAGAAACATCATTTTTTTCTTGATATGTAAATAAAAATGGAACTCCCTTACTTGATAATACCTCATCTGTTATTTTTGAAGAAGACTCATTAGTCCATGCACATGCAACTTCTTCATGAACTCTTTCAAGGTACTCACTAACATAATACATGCACTCTTCAAGCATCCAACCCTTTTCCATGGATCCTTCTGGTTTCGCTCTTTGTCACACATAACCTTTTAATATTCCCATAAATCACTCAACCCAAAACATCCATCGAGTGTTGACAACACTTGCAATCTCTATTTCATCTACAAGATGGATTAATAAATGAACCTTAATATCAAGAAATGAAGTAGGAAGCTCTTTCTCCATCAAACATAGTAGCTCTTTGCATTCACGTTTTTTTTGTGGGATCAAGTTTTTGTCAATCTCTTTTGATGTAATCTACCTATACATATCATTAAAAAATTATAAGGAAGTTAATTCAAAAATAAAAGATATCAAATATTCATATATATTAAATATAAAAATATCATAATTACCTTATAAGTGATCCAAGACGATAGATCATATCTCATACTCCTTTCGTTGTACATCCATCGATAACCAAAGGTAAAATATGTTTCAAAAAGTTATGCCAGTCATGGGTCTTTAACCTAGATAAGGTCTTATCATCCATAGTAAACATGTTTTGGAAAGATGCTCTCCTATAGGAGTCCAAATTAATTGAATCCTATTGTTGATATTCTGTATCTCTTTTGTTGTACCTTCTTCATCCTTATATCGAGGAGATTGACATTTGGGACATGTCAAAGAGTCTGCATATTCACCTCTATATAAAATACAATTGTTAGGACATGCATGTATACATTGATAATCTATAACAAGATTGTTGATTATCTTCTTCATTTCATCATGTGAGGTAGGAAGAATATTCTTACTTGGTAAAAACTTTTCAGATAATAACCTATAAGTTCATAAAAAAAAGAAATATTAATAAAAATAAATAAATAAATATACAAATATATATGAATAGAATTTTATATATGTGTATGCTTATGTGTATGTGTATGCTTATGTGTATGTGTATGTGGATGTGTATATGCATGTGCATGTGTATACATATGTGTATGTGTATATGTATGTATGTGTGTATATGTGTTTTATAGGTGTATATGTATGTATGTATAATATGCATATGTGTATGCATATATGTATGTGTATGTGTGTATGTGTGTATGTATGTGTATGTTGTATGTATCTATGTATGTATGTATGTATGTGTATGTATGTATATGTATGTATGCATTAGTAGCTGTGTATTTTTCATTTTGTTTTTAATTTTCTTTTTGTATATTGTGGTTTGCAAACTTTCATATCTAGACCATTGAATCATTTGGCTATCTCCCATTTCATATTCAATCTATTACCTGCCTTTCTAACTAAGACTTACATATTTGTTTACAAGGATTAAGTATTAGCTAACTATGGAGGTATTAGGTTGTTTGAAAATAAGACAATCAAATTTCTCTCGATGATTTTGAAATATGGATGAATAATTCTAAAGTATGGGCGGACATGAAGTGTTCATTCAATGCAAGTTCTTGTTCTTACTGTAGCTTAAGGTAAAAACAAAAACCTACACTGAATGGACGCTTTGTGTCCACCCATCCTTTAAAATTATTCTTCCATTCTTCAAATTCTTTGAGGTAAATTTGCTTCTCCTATTTTTAAAACAACTTAATACCTCCATAGCTAACTCATACTTAATATTTGTATGCAAAGTTCATAAAAGAGTTAGTAGTACAGGTATTAGGTCGACTAGAATAGGAGAAGCAAATTTGTCAGGAAGATTCTAAAGGTTGGGCGGACAATTCGAAAGGTTAGATGGACAAAATATCTTCATTCGATATAGGTATGTATAATTTGACTTTATTCTCATAACATGTGTATATGTGTATATATATGTGTATGTATGTATGTGTATGTATGCATGTGTAGCTGTGTATATTTGATTTCATTTCTAATTTTCTTTTTGTTTATTGTGGTTTGTAGAATTTCATATAGATATTTAGACCACTGAATTGTTTGGTTGTCTTCCATTTTATAGTCAATCTATTACCTGCCTTGCTAACTAAGGCTTACATTTTGTTTACAAATATAAAATATCAGTTAACTATGGAGATATTAGGTCATTTGGAAAATAGGAGGATCGAATTTATCTTGACGATTTTGAAAGATGCATGAATAGTTTTAAAGGATGGGTGGACAGAAAGGTCCATTCAATGCAAGTTCGCATTCTGACCTTAGCTAAAGAAAGAATAAAATCCTGCATTGAATGGACGCTTGCTTTCTGCCCATCCTTTAAAATTAGTTTTCCATCCTTCAAAATCTTCAAGATAAATTTGGTCCTTCCATTTTCCGAATGACTATAATACCTCCATAGCTAACTAATACTTAATATTTGTATGCAAAGTTCTTAAAATAGTTAGCCGCACAGGTATTAGGTCAACTAGAATAGGAGAAACAGATGTGTCAGGAAGATTCTAAAGGTTGGGTGGACAATTCTAAAGGCTAGATGGACAAAACATCTTTATTCAATACACGTATGTATAATTTGACCTTACTCTTGTAGCCTGGGCAAAACGTCATAATTCATGGTATGGATAGCAAGTACATATTGACAAAGGTTGGGGGGGGTGGTCGCCTACCCTCTGGATGTCTGGGAGGGGGGGGGGGGTTGACCCATCAATGCCCACGATCCGGGAGGGGGAGTTTCAAAGTTTTCACTCTCTCTCTCTTTTGGGGCTTCAATGTCATTCAAAAAAAGAACTCTAGGTGGCAAAGGAGGGAATCTGGTCATTGCGTTCTTACTGAAGGCAACATCCAGGGCATAAGTGAAGGGGAGAGAGACAATTTTTCACTCACAAGGTGATATGCATAGGGGAGACGGAAGGGAGTTTGTCTTCTCTGGTGGGTGCTCTCGAGGATCGTATAGGAAAGGGTATGAAGCTGAAGATAGGAGCAGCAACTTATCTCCTAGTGAACCTTGCTAGATACTCTCTATCTAGCACTCATGGTCCACAGTCTATTGGATTAGGGAAAAAGAGTGCTCATGGTGTGAACCTTGCTAGATACTCTCTATCTAGCACTCATGGTCCACAGTCTATTGGATTGTTTTTCGAATTTTGTATCACATTCCTGTCACGAGGAAGGAGATCAGGAAGAGAGCTCACACACACACTCTCACTCTCAGGGAGAAGCACACACACAGATTGAGGCAAGGAAGAATGATCTTCTTCTTCTTCTTCTATTACATAAAAGGAATGTACAAGAATGACCTCAAAACAAGAATACAACAAGTGCAATATATAAAGACCAGTACATAAGGAAAAACCTAATGTCCGTGAATGAGTGAGCTGGCAAGAAACAAATGTGCCATCACTCTCGGTAGATAAATCTAATAAAGCTCAATGAAGTATCCGTGACATATACCGGTGTGACCACTATACATGTCAGAGAAACGAAAAACTAGTACGTGTCATCCTGGATCATCACATGTTGAGCTTGATATCTCAACACTCCCCCTCAACTCAATGCCATATCCTGTAATCCAAGCATCTTCCGAAACTTCTTCAACTTCTCAGCTCCAAGTGCTTTGGTGAAAATATCAGCAACCTGCTCATCTGTTCTCACATAAACAAGATCAATATCACCTGCTAATACCTTCTCTCTGATGAAGTGATAATGTACCTCGATATGCTTTGTTCTAGCATGGAAAACAAGGTTCCGTGCTAACTGTATGCTGCTAAGATTATCACAATAGATAGTGATAGGCTTTTGCACTTCCACACCTAAATCTGCAAGTAACATCTGCAGCCATGATGTCTCACATGCTGCCATTGCAGCACCTCTATACTCAGCCTCTATACTCGACAAAGCAATAGTGGGTTGCTTCTTACTGCTCCATGTAATAGCTGCACCTCCAAGTGAGAAAAGAAAGCCACTAGTAGATCTTCTATCTGGAGTACTACCAGCCCAATCTGCATCGGTGTATCCATGAACCTGCAAGTCTACACCAGCTTCATAAAACAATGCATAATCCAAAGTAGCACTCACATAACGTAGAGTGCACCTCAGAGCATCCAAATGTGGCTTCCTGGGAACCTGCATAAACTGACTTTCAAGTCCAACAGTGTAGCTTAAATCAGGCCTTGTAATTGTAAGATATATAAGACTTCCCACAATTTTCCTGTACATAGTAGCATTTTCCAATGCTTCACCTGATGTAGTATCCAATTTCAAATTATGATCTAAAGGCATAGAAATTGTCTTACAATCAGCCATACCATACTTTTGCAGCATATTCAAGGCATATTGCCTTTGCGACATCCATATACCTGTTTCTGTATGTATAAACTCAATGCCCAAGAAATAGCGCAGCACACCAAGATCTTTCATGTCGAATTCCTGCATAAGAAGTTTCTTTACCTCTTTGATGCTTTCTTCATTATCACCACCTACAATCAGGTCATCAACATAAATAGCCACAATAGTGATGCCATCATCAGCCTTCCTTGCATATAGTGAGTGATTTGCATCACACATAGAAAACCCAATGCTGGTTAAGTAATCAGCAATCCTTGCATGCCATGCATGCGGAGCCTGCTTCAGCCCATACAAAGCCTTTTGCAACCTGCAAACATATTCTGGATGCTTTGAATCTTCATATCCTTGTGGCTGGTCCATATATACTTCTTCTTGTAACTCACCATGTAGGAAAGCATTCTTCACATCCATCTGATGCAAAGTCCATCCTTTTGCTATAGCTAATGCAACAAGTGTCCTAATAGTAGACATTTTAGCTATAGGGCTGAACGTTTCCTCATAATCAATGCCATATGTTTGTGCATATCCTTTAGCTACCAATCGTGCTTTATACCTACTTATGCTACCATCAGCATTATGCTTTACCTTGTAAACCCATTTACAGCCTATGGGTTTCTTTCCTTGCGGCAATGGAACCAGCTTCCATGTATCATTTCCATAAAGTGCAACCATCTCCTCATCCATAGTTTTTTCCCAATCTGCATTACCAATTGCATCTTCAAAACAAGAAGGTTCAGCATCTTGTATTACCTTTGTCATGTACGCACAATGGCGAGCCATGTAACTATCATATGTCGATCGTTGCACTGAATTACGCATCCTCCCAGATCTTCTTGGTCCTGGGTCACTTCTCCTCGTATCATCTGCATGTGCCCTTCTTACTCCTAGAGTCTTCACAGAGGGCAATCCAAGTTCCTCATCAAGACTCTTTTCTGAACTACTTGAATCTCCATCAACGTCTTCAAAACCTGCACATGTTTTATGACCAACAGAAAGCTTTTCTTTACCTTTCTTGGATGTATTTGATGAATTTGCTGGACTGAAATTCCCACGTAATCTTCCACTCCATGGATTTGAGTTGGAACTATTGCTTGGTGATGCATCCGGTCCACTCAAAACCTGAGATTCTGCACTTGATTTTTCAGCATTTTCTTTGTCATTTGGTTCGAGACTCAGCCCTTCTTTGGCATCTGCATAGAAGCTTGACATTTCATCAAATACCACATCTCTGCTCACCTTTACCTGTCGTGTGAGTGGGTTATAACATTTATATCCCTTTTGCTCAAGGGAGTATCCAATGAAGACACACTTTTCTGCTTTTGGATCAAGCTTTGTCCTCAATTCATCTGGGACATGTACATATGCAATACAACCAAAAACTTTCAGATGTGATAAGTTTGGCTTTTTACCTGTAAACTTCTCTTCAGGTGTAACTTGATGTACAGCAGCAGTCGAAGTTCTGTTCATGATGTATACAGCAGTATGCACAGCTTCTGCCCAATAACAATGAGGCATATTCTTCTCAGCCATTAAGGCTCTTGCTATTTCTGCAATATGTCTGTTTTTGCGTTCAGCAACACCATTCTGTTGTGGTGTGTACCTGCATGAAAACTGACGCCGAATTCCATGACTTTTTAGAAAACTACTGAACTCATTTGACATGTATTCACCTCCTCCATCAGATCTTAATGTCTGAATGTACTTCCCTGTTTGCTTTTCCACCATAACTTTAAAATTCTGGAAGTGAATAAACACCTCACTCTTCTCTTTCATGAAATATACCCACACTTTGCGTGTATGGTCATCAATGAAAGTAACATAAAACCTGCAACCACCCATAGATGTGGTCTTTGATGGACCCCAAACATCTGTATGTACTACTTCTAGTACATTCTCACTAACATGCTTGTCATGTGGAAATGATGCTCTTGACTGTTTACCAAATTGACATGTTGCACATACCTTTTGCATTTCTGCAACTTTGAAATTTGGTAATCCATGGACAATCTCCTTTGACTGCATCATTTTCAGCCTTTGCAAGTTTGCATGTCCAATCTGTTTGTGCCATATCTCTATATCTGCAATAACTCCTGCACCTTTTGCAAACATGGTTGTATTCATTTCAGGAATCTTCACATTTAAGGTGAACATCCTACCCACTTTGTTTCCTTTGGCAACCAATCGTCCATCCTGCTTGTACTCTTCTACATATAATCCATCAGCATTGAACCTGTCTTGTAATCCCTGGTCAACCATTTGTCCAACAGAAACCAGATTCTTTGTTATATTTGGAACATGCAGCACATCAGCGAGATGTTTTACCTTTCTGTCCTCCATAGACAATGCTATGTTTCCTGTATGCTCAATAGGATGCGATGTATCATCACCTGTTTCAACATATCCAGGAACTGGCATTTTCTGCAAACTACTAAACCATTCTGCATGACTGGTCATGTGATTTGATGCACCTGAATCAACATACCAGACATGATCATTCGATTTTGAAACACCAGCAGACATCGTATTCATCATGTGATGTTGAACCATAAACAACTTCCCAGAATCATCTGCACTTGTGGATGCATAGTTGTTTTGCTGCCTTCGGTTATTTTGATTCTTCAACCTCCAATCACGTTCAAAGTGTCCAGGTTTACCACAATTCCAGCATCCTTTTGTTGATATATTTAGGTAGTGATTTGTGTGAACACTCTAGGACCGCCAGGGCACTTTTTTCCCTCTTTAGGAGGTTTTTTTCCCCCGGCTTGTATATACGCCTATTGCCCTAATGGGCTACTTATCTTTGTACATTCTCTAGTAATACATTCAGTCTTGTGTGTTGTGCTCCAAGCTTCTTCCTCTTCCTTGTGCTGTTCGCGTGCTTCCGCAGACGTCTAACTCCAACAATTGGTATCAGAGCAGGTCGTTGATTCTTCTAGGGCGCCGTCGAAACTCCTCCGTTTGCAGTCTCAGATTCGCACAAAATTTGGTGAGCATACTCAGGGTGTTTTCGAGATCAAAACAGCTTCGTTCTGTGGTGCCGAAATCGCGATCTGAGCTCGTTTCGGCCTCCGAACGCACTATCGCAGTGCTTGTGCAGGCTATTTCGTCCTTTTGTGCCAAAGGTATATACCAGTTTCTGTTCGCCAGTTTAAGCGTCTCGAAGTCTGCTACAGGTCTAGCAGAACTCGTCTGGGCAGTTCTGTTCAACTTTTTGAGATACAGTCAATTTTCTGCATCAAGGTATTTTAGTCACCGGCCATGGCTGAAAGCAGTGATGTATTCCGTATGTTGGCTGTTGAGGATAAGTTGGATGGTACCAACTACCCATTATGGGCTTATATGATGCGACATGTACTAGTTGCAAAAGGATTGTGGAACATTGTGCAGGGTGTTGAAAGACGTCCTGTTACACCTGTAACGACAGGTACTGCAAATACAGGTGTTGGAGCTGATGAAGATGGTGTCGAAGATGATATTCCGCAGATTCCTGTTCGTGCTGCTGTTTCTGTTGCACCTACTGCAGAGCAGATTCGTTGGGATGGCAGAGATGCCCAGGCACATGCATTGATAGCTTTGTCTGTCAAACGTGCCATTATTCCTCACATTCGCTCTTGCAGAACAGCAAAGGATGCTTGGGATACACTTACCACTTTGTACCAGGCTAGGAATGAGGCTCGTGTTGCTTACCTCCGAAAACAGTTGGAGAGTGAGCACATGAATGAAGGTGATTCGATGGACAGTTTTCTTACAAAGATCAAAGACCTGAAGGAACAAAACATTTCTGCTGATGAGGTTATACCAGATAGCTCACTTGTGCAGACCATTCTGAATGGCCTTCCTGATTCATATCAGAGTTTTGCCTCTACTCTTCGATTGATGATGAAAGGCAATCCGAATGCCTTGTCATTTGAGGAATTAGTCTCTGTTCTGTTGCAGGTAGATCAGTCCAGGCAGAACAGGTCCATTATGCGTGTTGCAGATCAAGCTTTCCTGGCTAGTCAGAAGGGCAAAGGAAAATGGAGCTCTTCTACTAGTAAGCAGAAATCTGCAAATGTTGCACAATCGAAGAACCAGGATAAAGATGAGAAGAAATCAGAAAAGCAGAAATTGTTCTGCAAGTACTGTAAAGGAAATGATCATATTATAAAGAACTGTCCAAAACTGGCTGCTAAAGAGGCAAAGAAGAAAGAGGCTGGAATGGTTGTTGCAGAGGCCTCTACACCAAAAACAGAGTCTGCAAATCTTGTGCAGGAAGAAGAATGGGCGTTTACTACTGTTTGCAGTTTTGACCCATCTTCTCATGATCAGTGCATGTCTGCAGTAGACTCAGATGTTTGGTACTTTGACAGTGGGGCAACCAAACATATTACCTCGCAGCGCAGTTTCTTCTCTTCACTCGAGCCTGCCCCTACAGGGAATACTGTCACATGCGCCAATAACTCCTCTTATCCTATATGGGAGTTGGTAAGATCATTCTGACTACTGCTGATGGTAGTTCTTTCACTTTGTCAGATGCTTTATTTGTGCCAGGGATCAAAAAGAACCTGTTATCAGTTTCTGCATTAGCCAAGATTGGCTTGGTTGTGAAATTCGTTGATGACAGGTGTACAGTCCATGATCTCTCAAATGGCGATGTGATTATTGCTTCTGGCATTTTATGTCGTGGGCTGTATAAGCTCATAGACTATGAAAAATCTGTGAATGATTCGGCATGTGCAGTTCATGATTCTCAGGCTATGTCAGATGCAAAGCTTTGGCATGCACGCTTTGGTCATCTGAATTTTGCTAGTTTGTTACGCCTGCAGAAATCTGAAATGGTGTCCTCTTTGCCCAAACTTGAGGCACCTGGAAAACATGTTTGTGAAGGCTGTATTTTGGGCAAAATGCAGCGTTCTTCCTTTCCAAAAGATGGTTCAGTTCGGGCTATGCAGAAATTGCAGCTTGTACATAGTGATGTCTGTGGTCCTATGCAGACACCCTCTTTTGGAAATTACCTTTACTTCGTGACTTTCATTGATGATTTTTCCAGGCATGCATGGGTATATCCACTCAAAGCAAAGTCCGAAGTGTTCATGTGCTTCAAACAGTTTTTGGTTTTGGCTGAAAATCTGTCAGCATGTAAAATGGGCACCCTCCGTTCTGATCGAGGGGGGGAATATATGTCTTCAGATTTTAATGCATTTCTGGCTGAACGTGGGATAAAACACCAGTGTACAGTGCCATATACATCTCAACAGAATGGAGTTGCTGAACGAAAGAACAGGTCACTCATGGAGATGGCGAGGTGCATGGTCAAAAGTCAGCTGGCTTGAGGCTGTCATGTGTGCAGCATATGTACTGAACAGGTGTCCCACGAAAGCGTTGCAGTCTATCACTCCATATGAGGCTTGGCATGACCGCAAGCCATCTGTTGCTCATCTGCGTGTTTTTGGTTGTTTGGCATATGCATTAGTGCCTGAACAACATCGCAGAAAATTGGATGATAAGGCAGTAAAATGTATTTTTGTTGGGTACAGTTCTGAAAGTAAAGGCTATCGTCTGTATCATCCACAGACTAAACGCATTCTGGTTAGCCGTGATGTTGTCTTTGTGGAAGATGCTATTCAGCCATTGCTTTCATGTACTAAGGAGACATTTGTTAGCTCCAAAGACATGTATGATACTTTGATGCCTCTTTTTACAGGTGGACAGGCTAGCGCTGGTCCTAATGAGGCAACTTCTCAGCCTTTGCAGGTTTCATATGATGATGCAGATCATGCCATTTCTGATGCAGATTTACATGATGCACTTGTTGATGAGAGAGCTGATATTGAACAGGCAAAAAGATGCTTGATTTACTTATGCATTACTCGGCCAGATATTCAGTTTGCTGTCTCACAGATGAGCAGGTTTATGCATTTCCCAGGAGTCACGCATTGGAAAGCGGTTAAGCGCATCTTTCGCTACTTGAGTGGTACTTGGCTACTTGGGTTGTTTTATCCCAAGGGGGGTTCACTACCGCCAGATTTGCATGCTTTTTCTGACTCAGATTGGGCTAGTTGCTATGACACTCGTGTGTCCACCAGTGGTTTTTGCTTCATGCTTGGTAGCTCATGTATATCTTGGTTGAGCAAGAAGCAGCCTACTGTGGCCACTTCCAGTTGTGAGGCTGAGTATAGGGCAGCTTTCACAACGACTGTTGAGTGTGTGTGGCTCAGACGCCTTATGGCTGATTTGGGTGTTGGCCAGTCTTCTGCCACCACCATCTTCACTGACAGTCAGAGTGCATTGGCAGTTGCGAGGAACCCTGTGTTCCATGCTCGCACTAAGCACATTGAGGTGCATTATCACTATGTCAGGGAGAGGTTCTCTGCTGGGGAGATCAGCTTGGCATATGTGCCCACGCAGGAGAACATTGCAGACCTTTTCACGAAGGCTCTGCCTAGGGAGAAGTTTGAAGCTTTCCGCAAAGCTTTGGGCTTACTTCCTTTTGTGGAGTGATTTCCACATAGCTCGGCACTTCCTTATACATGTATGCAGCTCGTTCTTGAGTTGCAATTTCCGTGCCTTTGTATTAGTCTCATAAAAGTGACCAAGCTGTTCCAAGCCTCTTTTGGAGTCTTGGCATCCTGTATGTGTCCAATCATGCTATCCTGTATGCTAACAGATAGCCAATACATTACCTTTCGTGCTCCTTGATTCCATTCCTCATATGCTCTTAACTGATCTGTAGTCCGATTCCTTTCTGGTAACTGCGGAGCATTTTCATTCTCTCCTTCGATGTACTTCCAGTAGCCTTTTCCCATCAGGAAATTCATCATTCTGAATCTCCAAGCATGGAAGTTGTTCTTGTCCAGCTTATCGCTCATAAGCTGACTCATTCCATCTGCGTTTGCCATTTCTGCAACAATTCACAACACTGCAAAACACTACAAGCAGCACTTCTGCTTGAACACTGTCGCACTATGACGTGATAGTTCGATCTTAGAAAAACACAGTTTTCGTGTATCAACAGTACACGGTGTCGGGTCGTGAGAGATGCTCGGATGGTGGATCAAGTCATCCGCCTAAATCGTTCGGCACACGCAGGGTGTCTGTAGCAAACTCAGGCTTATGAAACTAAGGGTTCTAATGATAAAATAATTTAAATTACCTATTTCTATGATTGAAACTAAAGTTTTCTTATCAAAAGTAAATAGTTTTAACTAGCTATGGACCGTAAGGACGGGCAACCTCGTACATAGCAACAGCTTCCTGATATGAGATTGAAACTTCCATAATGGGTTCTTCTACTAAACTTTCAGGTAAGCTAGAGGGTTCTGGTCTGTCTAGAGTTGGCGGAACATTTTCAATATTTTCAATAGTACTGTGCTCAAACTCATGAACTAACTTAGAAGACATCAAGGAAAGTAATGGAAAATTAATGAAACAATATGATGCTAAACTGTTTGAATGAATTAATTGATATGCTAATGGTTCGAATCAATAAATCTAATACAAATGGAAGGCCTAAACAATTGGATAAATGTCTAGTCAATTGGATAAATGTCTAGTCAATTGGATAGTTGACTAAATGGGAAATAAGATTTAAATGGATCTTTAGGCTGCCGCTTCACTTCAATTGTCTTCACTTCACTTTAATTGATTGTAATCTTCAATGTTTCTACAAAACATTCTTAACATTAGTAATATTACAAAATCAATAAGAACCTTGAAAGACATTAGTTACTTATCATTTACATACACATGCATAATAACACACACTCATGCTAACATTACATGCATAGTTTATAATATAATCTTATACATACTAATATACTTTCATAAATATGGTAACACACATTTATACATGCATGCTAACACATTAATCATTCATACACATGCTCATGCATTAAAATATATAATAACTCATTTGTGTGCCTTCATGATCATGCACCCAACTATTTATGCAAACATACTTTAATGCATCCTAGCACATCCAATCTTTAGTTCCTATATGGAGATACATTCACAATCCTAACTTAAAACAATATACAGACATACACACATCCTCACATGAATATGCACATACTTCACATGTATGCTCATACATACTAACATTTGCTAACTCATTCATATGCACTCTAAAGCATATTAGATGCTTTTATGCACATGCTTTCATTAGTTCAATTACATGCTCATGCATATTCAAACATATGCAGCATACCTACTAACATGCATATGCATCTCATCTCTTTTCTAACTTTCATATGCATACATGCATTAATTACATACATTCTAACATGCATACAATCATGCGTACATACATTCATGCTCACATATGCATTTATACTAATTAACATGCATAAACATTTATCCTCATACTAACATGCATACACTCATGTATATGTACATGCACATACATAACATACATGCATATACACTCACACGGACATGCATAACTCTCTCTCTCTCCCTCTCTCTCTCTCTCTTTCTCTCTCTCTCTCTCTCTACGTGATGCCTGTCCGATAGATGAAATGACTCCACTCTCTCTCTCTCTTTGCTCTCTCTGTCTCTCTCTCTCCTACGTGATGCCTGTCCGATAGATGAAATGACTCCACTCTCTCTCTCTTTGGTCGCGTTGCGCGTGGAGAGGGAAATAATAAAAAACAAATCATTAAACTCTTCTCTCAGCGCTCCTCTGTACTTCTTCTCTCTCTCTACGCACGCGTTGCGTGCTGCAGACACCGCCAGGGAAGAAGGGAGGGGAAAAAACATTTATTTTGTTTTTTGTTTTAAAAAAAAAACACTCAGCTAATTCGGTGCCATGCTCAGACCGTCGCCACTCTCTCTCTCCAGTCTGCGCCATCGCCACTGCCAGAGATGGAAGAGTCTACACAATCAAAGCCTCCATCATATCTCTCACCTGCATGTGTGATAGCCGCCAGCACTCTCCTATCTCTCACGTATATCATTCTGACAGCACGCAACGCCGCGTCTCTCTGTGCCTCAGACTCACCCCCAATCATCACGGCCCAGGCGACTCTCTCTCTGGCGACAATCTCTGTAGCATCTGCCATCAATAATCCATTGTCTCTCTCTCTCTAAATCTGTCAGTCTCTCTTTCCCTCTCGGCGGCGCTGCCGCACGCAGACTACTGGGAGGGAAGGAGGGAGAATTGATTTCTATTATTAACTCTCTATCACTCTCTCTCTACACCAACACTCTCAGCTCGCCTGGGAAGTTACCCTCTCTACGCGTAACACTCTCTGCGCGTGAGCCACCAAGGAATTAATGCCCTTCATCGGTAGCATAAACAGAGGACATGTGGAGAAGGGAGAAAAGTTTCTGCCAACGAAACTCTTAAAAAAAATAAGTGTAGATACAAAACTCTATTTGGCTCTCACACTATATGCACGCGCGGAGAAGAAGATGGTTCTCATTTGAACTTTCTCTTACACATACAGAGCAAGATGAGAAGAAAGAGAAAATACCTGCAAAACATTAGAGAAGAACAGAGCTTAACCCATTTATTTATACATACACAACACATTTGTAAACCATTCCTTTGATTTTACTTTATTTCCTCATCCTCACTTTTCCCCATTAACATTCACCACACTTTAATTAACTTTTCTCACACAACCTCTCTTTTAATTACCCTCACACTCACCACTCTTTGTACACACCTTTTTTACACTTTAAATGCATATTTTTTTTCTACCACTCTTTTAACTTGCACTCTCAACTACCACACTTTGAAACTATTCACTTTAACCACTTTAGTTACACATTCAACTCACATCACTACTTACATACACCATTCATTATTTATCCACATCTTTTTCATTTTAATTGAATTATCCTAAATTGCTTAATTAAATAATCCATTTAAATTAACCTTAGTTTATGATTTTAATTCTTTAGAACCTTAGAAATAAAGGTACATACACTATTTAATTAATAAATTAAACCATAATTTATTTTTGTAAGTTAATCAATGTTTAGATATAGATCAATTTCATTAAATGTTAATTATTTTAACCCTTGAAACATCCTAAACCCTTAGAAAACCTACTTAAAACCCATCAAAACCCTATTGAAACCCTTTGAAAATCATTGATAACCCATTAAAATCTTTCTGATCCCTTGTAAACCCTAACATGAACCCATTAGAATCTTTTGAGACCCTTCAGATGAACCTAATTGACATAAAATCATATGAACTTAGAAAACCCTAGGGTTAAATACCCATGAATCAAGCATGTATAAATATGAAATACTCATTAATTGAGTAGTTAGGATAAACCCTAATTTGAACATATTTTCTTCATCATTTCTTGTACCTGCAAACACTTCAAAAGTAGTTAATTCAATCCAGAACAACTGTTCAACAGTGAAAAAAAAGTTTAGAATTCACTAATTAAGTTGTTTTCATTTTCTCTGGTCATCAACTGGAAGATGCAAATCTTCCCGACATCCACCGCCACCAAACCTGCACATCGTCCTCGATGGGCCAACTTGCAGATTAAGGGAATCGGCATTTTCAATGATTATCCTGAAATTAAATCATAGAACAGCATCAATTCTTTTATAAACATAGTTTAAATTATCAAATTTTTAATCTTTTCAACATGCACATGAAGTTTATTTCAATTTCATTTGGCAATGAAAACATATTAAAGTATAAAAGTAAACTATTAACCTTTTCAGTCAACAAACATTTATTTACATTTCATCCATTTATAAGCTATGTAAAGATTAGTTTAAAACAGAATTCGTTTTCATTCATTCAAATGCAGGTTTCGTCGTATATATGCATTCACATATGAGCAATCAAGCATGCCAAAGAAATCTACTAAATCTACTTGGACAGACAGCCGCCTTGTATGCCCAATTTTAATCGCTAGATGTGTTTTTTCACAACTAGTTCTCTTCATATGATGTAAACTTCATGTCAATAATAAATGTAAATACCTTTTTGGGGTGGAAGAAGGTATAACTTCCATGTCTTTTTTTTTTCTTTTTTTTTTTTGCTACTTTTTTGTTTTAAAGGGGAAAGGCTTAACCCCTTAATCCGAGCTAAGGATCTAGCTGCATGGACAAGAAAGATCTAGGTTTTCACAGACATGTATCACGCAACAATATGCTCCTACATATATACAACTACTTTCGTTATCTAAATGAACTACAAATCCTTCTATTTTTAACAAATCTCACTTAATCTATAAATGTAGAAATATAAATTATGTCTATTTTCCTAATATGGTTAAATAGAGTCCTTTATAAATTAATATTCTTCATTCCAGATTTTATCAATTAGTTTTATATGAATGCAAATAAAATACGTAAAACAAAATTTTAAGACAAAGAAAAATACGACCTAAAATCAATTTTATCTTCAATCTGCTTCATCTTCAATCTGCTCATCTTTATGCATCTTAATTTGTTCTTCAAAGACCTGTTAGAACTCAACCAGCAACAGCTAGACACGCAAAATTATTAAATTTCATATTCAAATCTTCTCTTGGTTTTCCTGCAAAAGAAACCCACACTAAAGAAATTCATTCATACATAATTAATCATGCTCATCATCAAACATTACTTCATACATTTCATCATCTCTTTGTTTAAATAATTTAATTCTTTTGCTAGCAATTAAGTTTTTAAGAGGCGTGCCATCTAATTCGCGTAAGGCATACGTTCCATTATCATAGGTTTTGACTACCACATAAGGTCCAAACCAACGTCTTTTAAGTTTCCTACGGGCATCATACTGAGAATCAAACGTACTATCATACAGTAAAACCCAATCATTAACATAAATCGGCTTTGGCCTTAACCTATGTGATTTATCAAAATACTTCTTATTTTTCAATCGAGAATCTTTTAGTTTAACTATAGCCTCTTCTAAACGTTCATTCCCTTGCTCTAACTGCTGGATTCGCAGAGCTAATAAATCTTCTGTCGACAAATTATCTTCCCATGGTAACGTAGTCCAAGTAAGAATTTGCGTATGCACAGGGAATATCGGTTTCTGGCAATACATCAACTCTGCCGGCATATACCCCGTTGTTCTAGTGCAGATCATTCTATCAGCCCACAACGCAAATGGCAGATAAGTTGGCCAATTTTTAATTTCTCCATTACAAGCTTTGGAAATTGCTTTAATAATAGGAGAATGCCCTCGCTCAATCTTCCCATTAGCTTCAGGGTTGTAAGCAGTAGTAAGGGCTAAGCGAATTCCATGCCTAGCAAAGAATTCTCTAGCCTCCTGCGCATCTAACTCTCCCCTATCAGCCACTACCTTTTGTACATAACCAAATTGTGAAATGACATCCTCAAGAAGAAATTTGCATACATTCAAGGTTGTCTTAGATCTTAAAGCTCGGCCTTCTACATGATTCGTAAGATCTTCACGTGCCAAGACTATATATCTCATCTTATTGATACCTTTGGGCATGGTAACTAAGTCTATAACCCATTTATAATGGATGCATGGTGGATAGGTAGGATGCAACGGATCCCTATGTTTGACTGAGGAATGAATCTGACATACGTCACATGAAGTAACATAATTTTTAACAGTAACATAAATCCCTGGCCACCAGTATCCTTCTCTAATTTTTTCATACGTAGCTACAAAACCTTTATGTCCTGCCCATAAAGTATCATGCATACTCTTCATGACTTGTAACTGAAGATCCTTAGTACCTAGTACTCGTTGTGGCAATCTATTTTTTCCCCTCGCATGTCTCCAAATGAAACCATCTTTCAGAAAAAAGTTGTAAGCTCTTTTCCTAATATTCCGAAATCTATTTGAAGACCATGAAGGTGCCCTAACCAAAGTACTTAAATACTTTCCAATATCCTGCCACTCTCCTTCGTATTCTTCAATATTAAACTGTTCATATGCGTATGCTTTAGATCATAATTAATTGCATTTATTTCTAATTCTGTTTCTTCCTCATTATCAAATCTAGCTCGAGAAAGCATATCAGCCACAGGATTAGATTTACCTGCAATATGTATCAAAACAGGATTTATAAACTTGATGTATGAAATCCATCTAAGCATGGCAATGTCGGGTGATGAACAGTTTGTAATCATTCCAATCAGAGGTAGACAATCTGTCTCAACTATTACATTTGCACCTATAAAATATTCTTTATCGGATTTTAATGCCGTGACTAAACCCCATAGTTCTCGTTTAATTTGCGGATAATTTCTTTGCGTATCGTGTAAAATCTTTGCTCCAAATCTCACAGCATACCTATTGCCCTCTTCATCGTCCTAACCAATAACCCATCCTATTCCTATAGGGCTCGTATCAACAGTTAAAATGATAGGCTTTTGATCAGTATAATCTACTCGCTTTAAAATAGGAGCTTCAAGAAGTAATTTCTTTAACTTTTTCATAGCTTTTGAGTGTTCTTCAGTCCAAAGAAACTTTTGATTCTTCCTTAGTAAAGCATAAAGACAGTTTGCAACATGTGCATAGTGTGGGATCCAGATGGCATAAAACACACAAGCACCAAGGAATCGTCTTACCTCACTAATATTACTACAGGTTTCAGAAATCTTGTTTATAGCGTCGACTTTAGGTGGATATGGCCTCCGACCGTAATGTCCACATAAATGCCCAACTATAAGTACCTCATTGACACCAAAAACAGATTTCTCAATGGAGAATGTGAGACCAACCTCTTCAAATCTCTGGAAAATCCTTTCACAGTCAGAGATATGATCTACTACAAACTTCCTGCAGCCAGAGGAATCTAAAGTTTCATCTTTTGCATTCTCAATACATCCTTTAATAGGAATGTCATCAATAAATGGCATGGCTATATTAGGAATGAAGTCATGTAATACTGAATTCATGGCGTTCATCATATGCGCTACTGAATTAGTAGCTCCTTGCAGCAAAGTGCACATGCGAACTAAGCCTAAAGGAGTTTTCATGGTCGTAATGTCTCTACTTTCAATAGCAAGCTGAAATTGATCGTAGCCAGAATACAAGTCTCCCATTGAGTATATGGCATGACCAGCGAAGGCTTCAGCGAATTCTCCTACAATGGGCCCAGTACCTACATTCCTAATAGTAACCTTGTTAACAGGTTGTAAATCTTGAATGAACCGTAACTTGCCATTTTTCTTTGGAACAGTAAACCACCTATTTGAGTAGGGTGCAGACGATGGCTCTAAAATTTGCATGTGAATCTTTTCTTTAAGAAGCCGCATTAACTCTGGTAAATGGGCTTTCGGAACAGGTATGGGTCGAAGATTCCATGGAATGTGAGGCACTATAAAGATGATCATTGGTGGTACAATTTTTGGGTCTGCACAACCTATCTCATGGGAATATAAAGAAAATGCCTTTCCATGCTTTCTAATCACTCTTTGAAATAGTTCACGTTCCTCGGGTAACAAAAAATTTTCATCATTTCCTATCTTGATTAGCTTTAAAGTTTCTTCTGTGAAGGTATGACCTATATTTGTGCGCTCTCTTAAATAAGGATCATTGGTAACTTTCCTAAACTTCTCTTCACTCTCTCGTGGTAATGATTGGGCAATCGGTTTAATTTTTTTATCAACGGTTTTGTATTTTGTATTTACTTTTGCTTCCTTTTCATTACTCATGACAAATTTAATAATCAAATCATATTCTTCAATAGAATTTAAAAGTACAAATCTAAAATTTTCTTTTTCATGCAAAATATTTTGAAGTTCTTCAATCAATGAGTTTGAAGATAAAGTTTCAATTACGGTTTCAATGTGTTCATCAGATGAAATGAATCCTTTCTCTTTATAAAATTTTTCATAATGTTTTATAATTTTTTTAGGAATTTGTTTATAATGACTGAATTGCAAATATGATGAAGGGAAATATAAAGAAAAACTATCTAAAGTATCTACAGATGGGTGCGAGACATCAAACCAAGAACCACCGTTGTCTCGCTTGTTGGTGCAGACCAATCACCAATTGAAGGCTTGAAAGATCAAAGGATGAAGGAAGAATCAATTCTTGAAGTTTGGAAGAAGATTGCACTCAGAGGATAAGAGAAGTGTACACATATGTACATTAGTATAGTCATAGGTGACTTAGATCTTTGTTTGAGTAAGAATCTTGTACAAACTATCTATAGATACTTTGAGAAAAGTCGGGGCATGTATGAGAGCATATGTGACAATAGTTAGAAGCCAAGATTGAGGAAGTTAGAAGTCATGAGATAGAGAAAAGTTAGTTGTGTTAGCTCTCATCACTCAGTTGTAAACTTTTCTGAGTAATTGAAAATCTTGCGCCCGATGTTTCTGCGTGTTCTCCTTCTACAGTAGATCAATCATGAAATGCTTTTGTACAAGTCTAAGTTGGAAGGTGCTTGACCTCTGTACAAAGTTTTAGCTTCCAATTGCAATCAGGCTTAGAGAATTAAGAGTAGGAACATTCATATGTGAAGTGTGTTCACAGGTTCCTAAAACAGGCGCAGATTTCGAAGTTAATGTTTTGATCATTTCTCCTAGCACAGTTTAAAGTTTTGCATGAGTGAGGGCTTAATCTTTAAGTTGAAAGATAAGCTACTCATGGCTAGAAGCATTTTGGAAAACGGGTTCTATTCAAGGAGAACCAAGTCTTAAAAGTTGCAGGTGTAAAGTCGACTGTTCTGAGTGACAGTTTCTGACATAGGTAACTTGTGAAGTCAATTTCTCAAGTTATACTTAAGCTTTTGAAGTAATTCAACTTGGAGGAGATGCGCAATCTCAAGGAGATGATTCGTACAAAGTTTCATCAAAAACTTTACACATTTGATAAGTCAATGTGAAGAAATTCTGCAGCAGACTTTTCTGTGTTTCATCTTCTTCACATATTTTCTCAGATTTGATAATTTGGAGATTGGACCTCTAATTTAGTGAAGGTTTTGACTTGCTCTTGATATAGAGGTGTTCTAAATTCAAGAGTAGGTTGTTCTTTTGGAGATTAACACTCTCCATCAGTGGTATCAGAGCAGGAGACATCAAAATCAAGGAAAGGAAGGTCCCGACTGCTGCAGATTCAAGAAGTTCAACAGTTGAAGAACTAAGAAGTGAAAGCTTGGAGTCAAAAGCTTGAGGAGAAGACTACTCAACATCAAGAAAGGCAAAAGGAGTCTAATTCGAAGTAAAGGTACATACATTGTTTGTAAAGCTTGAAGTTTTCAATATACAGGTGGATACAAGATGGGAGATGCTCTACAAATAGAGAAATTGGATAGGGAAAACTATCCTGCATGGTCAATGAGGATGGAAGCTCATCTTATGAGCAAAGATTTAATTGGTTACATCACAGGAGAAGAAGAGAAGCCAGAGTTCAGAGATCCTAGTGTTCCAACTAGGGAAGAGTTAGCAGATCTGAAAAATTGGATGAAGAAAGATGCTCAAGCTAGGAGCATTATCTATATGGGAGTCAATGATTACTTGTTACCTCATATTAGAGGTCTTGAAAGTGCAACTGACATATGGAATGCTTTGGAGGAGCATTTCCAGAACACTACAAAGTCAAGGAAGGCATCCTTATGGGCAGAGTTTACTACCTTCAAGAAGAAGGCCTCTCAATCCATCTCAGACTATGTAACAAGGATGAAAGATATTGCAGATGCTTTAGGAGCTGTTGATGAAGACATTGAGGAGGATAAATTGGTAAGGCAAATCCTTACAGGGTTGAGAGGTGATGACAAATGGAAGCCATTTATTTTGTCTACAGAACTATCACTTGACCATTTCACTCCTGATTTAAATCAATTGTTAGGTCATATGCTAACATTTGAGCAGGATGTTAAAGGAGATGGTGACAAGAGTACAGGACATGCAATGTACTCAAAGGACAAGAAGAAGAATAGCAAAGGAAAACAACAAGCAGGTGAAGATGAAGGAACAACTACTCAAGCCAACTTCCTAAGAGGAAGAGGAGGTGGCAAAGGTAGAGGAAGAGGCAGGAACAACAAAGATGGAGGCAAAGCTTGCTGGATTTGTGGTAAGACAAATCACTTAGCTAATGATTGTTGGCATAATAATCAGAATAATGGTGGATACAATCAAAATTATAATTCAAGAGGAAGAGGTGGCAGAAATCAAAGAGGTAATTACAGAGGTAGAGGTGGAAGGAATTACTTTGGAAGAAATGCAGGTAGAGGATTCCAAAGTCAACAATATAACAACACCTACTACAATTATGCTTCAGATCAAAAGGAAGATTCAACATTGATAATGAATGCAACTTGTGAAAGGCAGAGTGAAGATCAAAGAGTCTTCTACATTGACTCAGGGTGTAGCAATCACCTGAGTGGTAACATATCTTTGATGACTGATTTGGAAAGTAAAGTTTTTAATCATGTTGTTCAAACAGGTGACAACACAAAGCACAATGTGAAGTCAATTGGATCAGTGAAGGCCAAGGATGGAAGCACCTTATTGAGTAAGGTTTTGTATGTTCCTACAATCCCTAAGAATTTGATAAGTGTAGGTCAAATTGTTGAAAAGGGATATGAAGTAAGGTTCACTAATGATGGAGTATATGTGGAAGACCCTAGCCAAGGGTATAAACAGATTGTTTCAGGAAAAAAAGAAGGAAGATTATTTACATTGAAGATTCAAGGCAACATTGGTCATGCTATGTTCACATATGGAGGTCATAAGATCTCTGAGTTAGATCTTTGGCACAAGAGGCTTGGACATTTCAATGAAAGAGGTATTAAAGATATGGTTAACAATGGTTCAGTGCTAGGATTGCCTAATGTTGCAGGTCAACATATGACATACAAATGTGAGGCATGTCAATTAGGTAAGGCTCATAAACATTCCTATTCCAAGCATGGTTTTATGCACTCAGAGAAGCTTGAGTTGGTACACACAGATGTGTGGGGACCATCAAAAGATTTCAGTATAAATGGATCAAGGTATTATGTGATTTATGTTGATGATGCTACTAGGTGGATCACTATCTATGTGATCAAAGATAAGTCAGAAGTGTTTAATACATTTAAGCACTATCATGCATATGCAGAAAGAATTACAGGTCATAAGTTGAAAAGACTAAGGTCAGATGGAGGGGGAGAGTATTTCTCAAATGAGTTCAGTGATTACTTATGGAATGCAGGTATAAAAAGGGAAGTTACTTGCAGGTACTCTCCTCAACAAAATGGTGTTGCAGAAAGGAGAAATAGAACTCTTGTTGAGTTTGCAAGATCCATGATGAAGGAGAAAAATTGCCCTAATTATTTGTGGGCTGAGGCTGTAAATACAGCCACTTACTTGGTCAATAGGTTACCATGTAAAGCCTTGCAGGGTATGACACCATATGAGGCTTGGTGGGGTAAAAGACCTACCTTGGATCATTGCAGAGTATTTGGGTGTGTGGCATATGCATATGTGCCATCACAATTAAGACACAAATTGGAACCCAAAGCTGAAAAGTATGTTTTTATTGGCTATGATGACAAGCAGATGGGCTATAGATTGTGGAGTCCATCAACAAAGCAATTTATGGTTTCTAAGGATGTTACATTTGATGAACAAAGCACTTGGTATGCAGGTACAATCAACATAAATACAGGTGATGAAGAAGAAGTGAGTCAAAGAAAAGGTAAATCAAAAGTTCAGATATTTGATGAGCAAGAGAATAATGAAGTGCAGGTTGAAGTGGAAGAGACACCAAGATTTGATCCTGAATGTGAAGAACCAGAAACCTCAAGGAGTGGAGAACTCAGAAGGTCAACAAGAAATAGGTGGCAACCTACAAGGTATAGTTATGATACTTCATTTCTAGCTACAAAAGATTATGCTTATATGGTGAATACAGATGAAGACCCTTCTACATATGAAGAGGCAAAAGGTAAGGAAAAATGGGAGAATGCTATGCAGGAAGAATATGATGCACTATTGGAGAATCAAACTTGGGATTTGGTTCCTAAACCAAATAGTCAGAAGATTATTGGATGCAAGTGGGTCTACAAGACAAAAAGGTTTGCAGATGGAAGTGTGTCTAGATACAAAGCTAGACTTGTTGTCAAAGGCTTTGCTCAGACATATGGTATTGATTATGATGAGACCTATAGTCCTGTGGCAAAGATGACAACCATAAGGACACTTATTGCTATTGCTGCATGTAAAGGTTGGAAGCTATGTCAACTTGATGTGAAAAATGCTTTTCTGAATGGTTATATTTCAGATGATGTATTCATGGAGCAACCTCAAGGGTTCAGAGATAAAAGGTATCCAGATCATGTGTGCAAGCTCAAGAGAGCTTTGTATGGCTTGAAGCAGGCCCCAAGGGCATGGAACTATAGACTTGTGAAGTTCTTAAAAGAACTTGATTTTCAGGTGTCTAAAGCAGATAGTAGTTTGCTTGTCAAGGCAAGTGAAAATGGTTTCATATACATGTGCATATATGTTGATGATATAATTCTTACAGGTACAGATGAAGAAGGAATACAAAGGCTCAAGAGGCAAATGGAAAAGGAGTTTAAGATAAGTGACTTGGGAGACTTATCATACTTCTTGGGCATGGAGATAACATATACTCAACATGGAGTATTTGTGACCCAAGAAAGGTATTTGAAGAACTTGTTAATCAAGTTTAAAATGGATGATTGCAGGGTATCACCTACACCAATGGAGGTGAATCACAAATTGAGTAAGTATGGAGGTGAAGAATTCAAAGACATGAGACAATATCAGAGTTTGGTTGGTAGCCTTATCTATGCTACTCTAACTAGACCTGATTTATCATATGCAGTAGGGGTTTTGTCTCAATTTATGCATTGCCCAAGAAAAGAACATTGGATTGCAGGACAAAGGGTGTTGAGGTACATTAAGGGTACACTCAATGAAGGTTTGTATTATGGGTTTACCTCAGATACAAATATCAAAATTTATAGTGATGCAGATTGGGCAGGTAATCCAGATGATAGAAGATCTACATTTGGATATATGTGTTATGTGGGAGATAAACTTATCTCATGGTGTTCCAAGAAGCAACATACAATTGCTTTGTCTTCTACAGAAGCTGAGTATAAAGGCATGGTTGAAGCTGCAAAGGAAGTGATTTGGCTCAAGACCTTGATGAAGAGTCTTGACATTATGCATGGGGTACCAATTATATATGGAGATAACATGAGTTCATTGTATTTAGCTGCTAATCCTGTTTTTCATGCCAGGACCAAACACATTGAGATTCAGTATCACTTTCTAAGAGAGAAGGTGATGGATAAAGAGATTGAAGTAATCCATACTTCAACAAAAGATCAGATAGCTGATATGCTTACAAAAGGCTTGGATGGACCAAAGTTACAAAGGTTCAAAGACATGGCAGGTATAAAGAAGACAGAGAAAACCCCAATTGATGATTGAGGGGGAGCTGTTGGTGCAGACCAATCACCAATTGAAGGCTTGAAAGATCAAAGGATGAAGGAAGAATCAATTCTTGAAGTTTGGAAGAAGATTGCACTCAGAGGATAAGAGAAGTGTACACATATGTACATTAGTATAGTCATAGGTGACTTAGATCTTTGTTTGAGTAAGAATCTTGTACAAATTATCTATAAATACTTTGAGAAAAGTCGGGGCATGTATGAGAGCATATGTGACAATAGTTAGAAGCCAAGATTGAGGAAGTTAGAAGTCATGAGATAGAGAAAAGTTAGTTGTGTTAGCTCTCATCACTCAGTTGTAAACTTTTCTGAGTAATTGAAAATCTTGCGCCCGATGTTTCTGCGTGTTCTCCTTCTACAGTAGATCAATCATGAAATGCTTTTGTACAAGTCTAAGTTGGAAGGTGCTTGACCTCTGTACAAAGTTTTAGCTTCCAATTGCAATCAGGCTTAGAGAATTAAGAGTAGGAACATTCATATGTGAAGTGTGTTCACAGGTTCCTAAAACAGGCGCAGATTTCGAAGTTAATGTTTTGATCATTTCTCCTAGCACAGTTTAAAGTTTTGCATGAGTGAGGGCTTAATCTTTAAGTTGAAAGATAAGCTACTCATGGCTAGAAGCATTTTGGAAAACGAGTTCTATTCAAGGAGAACCAAGTCTTAAAAGTTGCAGGTGTAAAGTCGACTGTTCTAAGTGACAGTTTCTGACATAGGTAACTTGTGAAGTCAATTTCTCAAGTTATACTTAAGCTTTTGAAGTAATTCAACTTGGAGGAGATGCGCAATCTCAAGGAGATGATTCGTACAAAGTTTCATCAAAAACTTTACACATTTGATAAGTCAATGTGAAGAAATTCTACAGCAGACTTTTCTGTGTTTCATCTTCTTCACATATTTTCTCAGATTTGATAATTTGGAGATTGGACCTCTAATTTAGTGAAGGTTTTGACTTGCTCTTGATATAGAGGTGTTCTAAATTCAAGAGTAGGTTGTTCTTTTGGAGATTAACACTCTCCATCATCGCTCAACAGTGGCATCTAGGCAAAATTTTGATCATAATAAGTTCCAAACTCACGAAGAGGCATATGATCTTCACGTATCTTTTCATGAGAACGGATGGGCGTCTTCCTAATTTGCTCCCTATTTCGTACATGGTTTGGGCTGACTATCATAACTTGGAGCGATTGTAGATCATCTTTAGATCTAATTCTTGCGTATGCTGAGCCGTCATCTATTACTTTAGTCTCCATTCTGGCTTCACATATAAATGGTTGACCTAAGATAATTTCATAAGAGCAGTTGTCCTGAATGAAAAAGTGGAATGTCTCAAAGATTCCACCTATCATTAGAGGTATGTTGGCACATGCTCCCAGGAGTGATCCACAACCATTGTCCGCGGTTCGCATTATCCAGCCGTGATTTTTATCAATAGGCCATTTAAACTTATCATATAATCCTTTCGAAATCACATTGATTTCAGACCCAGAGTCAATTAGGGCTGAAGCAGAATATGATCTCTTCTGATCTCCTAAGTTAACTTTAATCTCCGGTGTGCCTCTCGCCCAAAAACTTTTTCTAAAATCACTCTCTGAGTTTTTTGTTTCGTCATCTGGTACAATCGGCCCTAAGAAATTTTTGTTCACATTACAGGTATTATCTTCTTCATCTTCTGAGTCTAAAGAAAGAGATTCATGAATCAAGTGAGTTACATCGGCAACATCTTGCATCTCTACCTCTTGTGACAGAGAGAATCTCTTCCTTTTAATTAGTTTAATAAAATTTTCCTTAAATTCAATTTTTGCTATTGAGAAGATTTGTTCTAAAGTCATTGTTACTGCACTTTTTAATAAGATGTCATACAATATTTCTTTCGAATCAACTTTTTGTTCAAGTTCAGAAATAAGAATAGCTTTCGGTACTCGTTTTGGTTTCTTTTCTGGTTTCTCTTCAGGTTTTGTTTCAGTTCTAGGAATTTGCTCTACTTTGTCTGATGTTTGAATTGGCTCACTAAACACAGGTTGTTTACCCTCCCTAATTTCTTTTCTTTGCTCCTCATTTGTTTTAGAACTTTCGCCTTGTTCAAACTGAACTTTCTTAGGCTTCGGCTCATCTCTCATCTTACTTCTAGTCATTTGTCTACCTGAATCATTTATATCTTGCTCATCATCCCTCTTTCTTTTCTCTTCAACATTCGCAATATGCGAATATATCGAGAATTGATCGACAGGAGAGTTCCACGCAGTTTTTTGCATAATATCATCTCTCGCCTTTATCAAAGCTTCAATTGAGTAGTTCCTCGTTTCCCTTGTTTGTTCGGAATCAGAGTCACTATCAACATATTCTAGTTTAACAGCAGAAGCAGATTTCGAAGACTTAGAAAGGTTTTCATATAGCTTCTGCATCCCTCCCTTTCCCCAATTGGCAGCTAAGGGTAAATGTGTTCTATAGTCGCACAATCGCTTGTCAATATCAATTACAAGTCTTTTCTCTTTCGCATCTTTCAATGCTTCACATGTGTAAGTCAAGTGATCTGTGGCATCGCACCAGATACATCTCCTTACATTGGCATTTCTCCTTTCATTGAAATTTCTTTGGTTAAATGCTTGAGGAATCGGTTGAGGAATTGGTTGGGGTACAACTGGAGGATTAGGAGGTATAAAAGGTGGATTAGGAGGTACTAATGGATGATTCGGAGCTACTAAGGGTGGATTTGGAGCATTTACTGGTTGAGGATAAATAGTCGGATGAGCTTGCATTGCAGGTTTATCTTGTAGGTTTAAAGCATACACCACATTCTGCAAAGCCGCTACCTCTTTAGACATATTCTCGTGCATATGCATCATATTGTCCAACTTGTTAAACAAAATCTCAAATTGTAACTCGGTTGGTACTCTAGATGTGGATGATGTAGGCTCAACTTTTGAATCTATATGTGTATCCCTAGTTGCCTGAATCGAAGGAAAACTGGAAGATGGTTGAGACATCGAATCATAAAGGAGTGTTTTACGTTGGATCATGTGAGAAACCGCCTCAACTACAGTTTTCACTACACCCCAGTCATCTGTAAGCCCATATTTCTTTCCCGGTTCTTCAAGCCTACGCTCAACCTCTACCCTTATATCTGGAGTCAAGATTTTAAGGAAATATAAAATGATATCTGGGGTAAGGGCAACTCTATCCTGTTCAGGTAATTGAGAGAATCTTTTCATAAATTCACTATGGAGTTGAGTTAACGAAATGTGAGGCTTAGGTGAACTAATCCATTTCATAAATCCTTCTCTACTATGTTGACTGTAGTCTTCTAAGTAGAATTCCTTATGCAGCTCTTTTCTAAACTCATCCCATTCCTTATTGTCATGTATATCCATAATAGCTTTTACAGTACCTATGGCCAGACGTCCAAGATAGGATTTCCACTTTGTTTCAGGTAAACCGTGTAACTTAGCTAATTCCTCAAACGTGTCTAAATAATTTGTAACATTCATACCAGTAAATTTCCCTTTATCCTTTAATAACGTTTCAACTACCTTTTGTCCTTGCGTCTCGTGCATCATAATTTGAAATAGCTCGTCCATTTTTGAAGTTTGTTTTGACCTAGCTTGAACAATTCTAACTATATCCTGAACTTCTTTTGTTACTCTTTCCTTATGTTCAGCTACTAATTCTGAAATTCCGTTAGAGTCCAGTTTGATAAGTTTTTACTATGCAAAAATGTTGCAAGTAAAGCTATGATTAACGCTTAACCTATGTTTAACAAATAGTTGTCTTTAACCTATACCAATAATTTAACCTTAAATAAAATTTTGCACCCAAGAATGTAAGGATAAAGAAATTATACCAACTGCTCGAAGATGAGGCTCAAAACAGTGCTTTCTGTGAAATTCAATACATTTATTGATTTGAATCAAAACCTAAATACATAATTTGCTAAAAATGGGTGCAAACGTTTTGTGCTTCAATTGTTGATGAAAGAGGTGGCGCGACGAGGTTCTCCTTCTTGCCAATCTTCGTGGAGGCGCTCAGGTCACCAGACCAGCCCTCGACACCAAGAAGATTGCAAGCTCACGTAAATGCCACAGCTTCCAGGGATGAAGACGGAGCTGCACTGATGTAAAATCGTATGAATGTATATGCAATGCAAAATTTAAAATTTATACCTGAGCTGCAAGGCCGTTTGTTCACGTCGGGTTCACCAAAGTCGGGTCGTGAGAGATGCTCGGATGGTGGATCAAGTCATCCGCCTAAATCGTTCGGCACACGCGGGGTGTCTGTAGCAAACTCAGGCTTATGAAAATAAGGGTTCTAATGATAAAATAATTTAAATTACCTATTTCTATGATTGAAACTAAAGTTTTCTTATCAAAAGTAAATAGTTTTAACTAGTTATGGACCGTAAGGACGGGCAGCCTCGTACATAGCAACAGCTTCCTGATATGAGATTGAAACTTCCATAATGGGTTCTTCTACTAAACTTTCAGGTAAGCTAGAGGGTTCTGGTCTTTCTAGAGTTGGCGGAACATTTTCAATATTTTCAATAGTACTGTGCTCAAACTCATGAACTAACTTAGAAGACATCAAGGAAAGTAATGGAAAATTAATGAAACAATATGATGCTAAACTGTTTGAATGAATTAATTGATATGCTAATGGTTCGAATCAATAAATCTAATACAAATGGAAGGCCTAAACAATTGGATAAATGTCTAGTCAATTGGATAAATGTCTAGTCAATTGGATAAATGTCTAGTCAATTGGATAGTTGACTAAATGGGAAATAAGATTTAAATGGATCTTTAGGCTGCCGCTTCACTTCAATTGTCTTCACTTCACTTTAATTGATTGTAAGCTTCAATGTTTCTGTAAAACATTCTTAACATTAGTAATATTACAAAATCAATAAGAACCTTGAAAGATATTAGTTACTTATCATTTACATACACATGCATAATAACACACACTCATGCTAACATTACATGCATAGTTTAACATATAATCTTATACATACTAATATACTTTCATAAATATGGTAACACACATTTATACATGCATGCTAACACATTAATCATTCATACACATGCTCATGCATTAAAATATATAATAACTCATTTGTGTGCCTTCATGATCATGCACCCAACTATTTATGCAAACATACTTTAATGCATCCTAGCACATCCAATCTTTAGTTCCTATATGGAGATACATTCACAATCCTAACTTAATACAATATACAGACATACACACATCCTCACATGAATATGCACATACTTCACATGTATGCTCATACATACTAACATTTGCTAACTCATTCATATGCACTCTAAAGCATATTAGATGCTTTTATGCACATGCTTTCATTAGTTCAATTACATGCTCATGCATATTCACACATATGCAGCATACCTACTAACATGCATATGCATCTCATCTCTTTTCTAACTTTCATATGCATACATGCATTAATTACATACATTCTAACATGCATACAATCATGCGTACATACATTCATGCTCACATATGCATTTATACTAATTAACATGCATAAACATTTATCCTCATACTAACATGCATACACTCATGTATATGTACATGCACATACATAACATACATGCATATACACTCACACGGACATGCATAACTCTCTCTCTCTCTCTCTCTCTCTCCCTCTCTCTCTCTCTTTCTCTCTCTCTCTCTCTACGTGATGCCTGTCCGATAGATGAAATGAGCGCTCCTCTGTACTTCTTCTCTCTCTCTACGCATGCGTTGCGTGCTGCAAACACCGCCAGGGAAGAAGGGAGGGGAAAAAACATTTATTTTGTTTTTTGTTTAAAAAAAAAAAAAAACACTCAGCTAATTTGGTGCCATGCTCAGATCGTCGCCACTCTCTCTCTCCAGTTTGTGCCATCGCCACTGCCAGAGATGGAAGAGTCTACACAATCAAAGCCTCCATCATATCTCTCACCTGCATGTGTCATAGCCGCCAGCACTCTCCTATCTCTCACGTATATCATTCTGACAGCACGCAACGCAGCGTCTCTCTGTGCCTCAGACTCACCCCCAATCATCACGGCCCAGGCGACTCTCTCTCTGGCGACAATCTCTGTAGCATCTGCCATCAATAATCCATTGTCTCTCTCTCTCTAAATCTGTCACTCTCTCTTTCCCTCTCGGCAGCGCTGCCGCACGCAGACTGCTGGGAGGGAAGGAGGGAGAATTGATTTCTATTATTAACTTTCTATCACTCTCTCTCTACACCAACACTCTCAGCTCGCCTGGGAAGTTACCCTCTCTACGCGTAACGCTCTCTGCGCGTGAGCCACCAAGGAATTAATACCCTTCATCGGTAGCATAAACAGAGGACATGTGGAGAAGGGAGAAAAGTTTCTGCCAACGAAACTCTTAAAAAAAATAAGTGTAGATACAAAACTCTATTTGGCTCTCACACTATATGCACGCGCGGAGAAGAAGATGGTTCTCGTTTGAACTTTCTCTTACACATACAGAGCAAGATGAGAAGAAAGAGAAAATACCTGCAAAACATTAGAGAAGAACAGAGCTTAACCCATTTATTTATACATACACAACACATTTGTAAACCATTCCTTTGATTTTACTTTATTTCCTCATCCTCACTTTTCCCCATTAACATTCACCACACTTTAATTAACTTTTCTCACACAACCTCTCTTTTAATTACCCTCACACTCACCACTCTTTGTACACACCTTTTTTACACTTTAAATGCATATTTTTTTTCTACCACTCTTTTAACTTGCACTCTCAACTACCACACTCTGAAACTATTCACTTTAACCACTTTAGTTACACATTCAACTCACACCACACTTTAATCACTACTTACATACACCATTCATTATTTATCCACATCTTTTTCATTTTAATTGAATTATCCTAAATTGCTTAATTAAATAATCCATTTAAATTAACCTTAGTTTATGATTTTAATTCTTTAGAACCTTAGAAATAAAGGTACATACACTATTTAATTAATAAATTAAACCATAATTTATTTTTGTAAGTTAATCAATGTTTAGATATAGATCAATTTCATTAAATGTTAGTTATTTTAACCCTTGAAACATCCTAAACCCTTAGAAAACCTACTTAAAACCCATCAAAACCCTATTGAAACCCTTTGAAAATCATTGATAACCCATTAAAATCTTTCTGATCCCTTGTAAACCCTAACATGAACCCATTAGAATCTTTTGAGACCCTTCAGATGAACCTAATTGACATAAAATCATATGAACTTAGAAAACCCTAGGGTTAAATACCCATGAATCAAGCATGTATAAATATGAAATACTCATTAATTGAGTAGTTAGGATAAACCCTAATTTGAACATATTTTCTTCATCATTTCTTGTACCTGCAAACACTTCAAAAGTAGTTAATTCAATCCAGAACAACTGTTCAACAGTGAAAAAAAAGTTTAGAATTCACCAATTAAGTTGTTTTCATTTTCTCTGGTCATCAACTGGAAGATGCAAATCTTCCCGACAACGGAATCGCTTGAAGTTCTGGATCTGGAATATATGAGTATCGCCGAACACAATGCAAGTTATAGTTTCTGAAACTGACCTGGTTTTTCTGTGGGCCCCACCTTGGGGGCTCGAAACGGAGGTCGAGATGGCTCCGAAACTTTGATCTGACAAAAACAAGTGATCCTAAAGGGATAACTCTCGAAAATATTTTGAGGTCTTCTACCTTCACGGTGATTTTTGTAGCAAACAGAGGCCGTTTGTGAAATCGCGTTTTCTCCATGCCTTGCCGCGTAGTCTTCACCGTCGCCTTCTCCACGAGCTCTCTACAGCCACGCTGGCTCTGATACCATGTCACGAGGAAGGAGATAAGGAAGAGAGCTCACACACACACTCTCACTCTCAGGGAGAAGCACACACACAGATTGAGGCAAGGAAGAATGATCTTCTTCTTCTTCTTCTATTACATAAAAGGAATGTACAAGAATGACCTCAAAACAAGAATACAACAAGTGCAATATATAAAGACCAGTACATAAGGAAAAACCTAATGTCCGCGAATGAGTGAGCTGGCAAGAAACAAATGTGCCATCACTCTCGGTAGATAAATCTAATAAAGCTCAATGAAGTATCCCTGACATATACCGGTGTGACCACTATACATGTCAGAGAAACGAAAAACTGGTACGTGTCATCCTGGATCATCACATGTTGAGCTTGATATCTCAACAATTCCGTGCACCTCCTATGGTTAAAATGCATGTGAATCAAGAAGAGGTAGAAAAGTGGACTTGTCTTACTGGCTAATCAATATTATTGAACAATGAGTTTTGCATGCTATATAATCCAATTGAAATCACAATGAAGAGTGCCATATAGTAGAATATCTAGAGCTAAAGTGTTTGCCATTGAATCAACTTGGAGTGCAATTTTTCGGCATCAGAAGACCTCTAAAAGCAGAATATGCCAATGCCTACCATGATACCAACAACAAAGAGGGGATTGCAAGGATTTTCCCTATGAATAATGAGGAAGGTAGTTCAAAGCTCATTGCAAGAAGAAGAGAATAGGGAGTAAGACTTATTCAATGGGGGTGAATGAGGAGCTTAGCAGCAGTACAAGAAGATGTGACAACATCACTTGTTGAGCATTTTTGGGTCTCCATATGTATCAATCATCAGATCATTTAGTTGTCATGAAGTTCATACTCCTCAACATTAGGTGAGTTATCTGCAGGGGAAGAAGGATGGCTTTTGTGCACCAAGAAAGAGAGACAAGGTTCATGGAGATTTTGAGGGTTCAAATGGTCACTTCTATTCTGAGCGGATGATCATGCCCTTCGAATTATGTACATGTTCTTTGTTCAGATATACTTTATTACCTTGGTTCTTTTATGAATGTATAGCTCCATTTCTTTAGTATTTAAGTTTGCTTTTTTCCTTTTAGACATGTAGTTTGCTCCAAAAGCCGGAATGTTGGCCTTTGACTTTCTAATCTAATGAAACTCTCAAAGGATCATTCTGCCTTTTTATGTCTTTCGACATCACTTGTGAGAAAAAGTAGCTAAACTTGTGAGTTAATAATTGAGAGCAGTAATGAATCAGAAGGGGATACAAAAGTTCAAGAAATCACAAGAGTACAAACATTGAAAACTAAAAGAAAAATTCAGTGATGAAGAGACTACCAAAGAGGAAATTCAAGAAAAAAGAAGAGAAAATCTTGGAAGAAAACAAAAGAGAACGCAAAAGCTAAAATGCATAAATTGCTTCAAGAACAAGAACAAAAGAATCAATTAGAAAATAGAGAGAAACAAAGGAAATAAGGATGCGTTTTGGTAGATCCATTGACTAAAAAATGGAAAACATTGTTAAAGCAATACCAAGCAAGACTGAAATAAGGACCTACATTGGATATCCCATTCTAGAAGAAGAAAAGAGAAGATTATTAATATGCAAAAAATTGATTGAAACTGCACAAGAGATCATGGAAAAGGATTAAGTTTTAAGAAACTCAAGAATCTCAGATTATCAACTTAAACAATGCATGGCTTAGGTGGTATGGCAAGAACTGAGAGATAACAAAATCAAAGCATATGATTCACAAAAGCCACACATAATAAAAGTTGGAGAAAAAACTTTAAATGATGAAACAAAGGATGATAAGAGTGTGCTCTATAGGAAGATGAAGGTACGTAATAAAATGACAAAGATTCATAAGTTAGAACAATTGCAAAATATGGAAATTACATGTAAGTTTTCTTGGCAAGAGTTATTGGTACAAAACCCTAATTCCAAGAAGATATTTTACAGATTCATAAAAAATGCAAGAAGAACATGATTCAAAGAAAGAGAGAAAATTGAAAATGCAAGTACCATTGGATAAAATAGGAGGATATTGTGAAGGTGAAGAAGGAAGTACAAATCTAACTTTGGAATTCCAAGGACATAAAGTGCAAGGTATTTTGGATAGTTGAGTTGGAGTAGCCATTATCACAAAAGAAGTTTGGGAGAAATGGGGAAAATCCAAATTGAAACCAACCAAGTAAGAACTTTAGCTAGCATATGGAAATATGGAATATCCAATAGGGTTGTTGGAAGAAATTGACCTCAAGACATGTGGAATCAACTCTAGGCATACATTGGTAGTGGTGGAATTCCAAAAATTAAACACATATGACATCATACTTGGAAGGCCCTTTTCGAGGCAGCTTAAAGTGGTATAAGATTGGTGAAGTCATTAATTATACCTTGAACATGAAGAGAACATCACCAAGGTAAATACGAGAAATAATACACATCATGATATATCACCAAGGGATTGGAAAAGAGTTTATCAAACAAAAAAAAAATGTCTATAGCATCAAGTCTAATTGGAGATTTGGAATTTTATGATTCAGCCTAGATATGGTTATGTAAACCAAAAAATGGAAGAATGTACACTTTGATTAAGGAATAATGTGAATTGGAGAAAAGATGGTGGAAGCTATATACCCATGTACTTTGATGGTAAAGATTTTGAACCATATGGTTGGGATCGAATACTCAAAATATAGAAGTAGTTGCATGTGAAAAAAGCTCACTAAAAATGTGTGAGTCAAAAGAATATGACTTAATACCATTCAAAATGATCAAAATAGTACAAACCCCAAAAGAAAAGGAATTGGAATCCAATCGACGAGATGATCAGGAATTTAAATCCCAAGATAAAAGAAAGAGTGAAAAACACCAAGAAAATAAAATAGATGTAGGAGTCACTTTAAAAGATATGAGGTGCAAGAGATAAATGTAATCTTTCAAAAACCTCAAAGAGAACCAAAACAAGATCAATAATATGAAAACAAAGGACAAGTAAAACAAGTCCTTGTCACAGTTGAGGAGGGTGAATAAAGGAAAATAATGATGGAAAATGATGTTTAAGAGGAAGATCAAGAAGCTTTAGTAGCATTGGTAAAGGAATATAAAAGAAGTGTTTTCTTGGAATTTTAAGGACCTAAAGGGAGTAGATGCAAAAATGTGTGTTCATAGAATTCCCATAGCTCCTAACTCTAAGCGTAGAAACAAAGACATTATACATACAATGACGTCTATGCTTTTCAAATCAAGGATGTAAGTTCGATTCATTTATGAAATTGAACACACAAAATGGATATCCCCTATAGTGTTAGTACCAAAGAAAAATGAAAAACTTAGGGTTTTCATAAACCTCAAGAAACTTAATGTAGCCACTATAAGAGATAACTATCCATTACCGATTACTCATCATCTTATTTAAAGAGTAGCAAGAAAAAAAGTGTATAGCTTTCTTGATGGTTTCTATGGATATAATCAAGTTGTTATAGGCCGTGAGGATCAACATAAAATTGCTTTTGCAACAGAATGGGGAGTTTATGCATTTAGGATTATGTCTTTTGGTTTAACCAATGCACATGCAATGTTTCTAAGATTAATGTGGCATGTGTTCAAAGAGTTTCTTAGAAAAACCATGGAAGTGTATGTTGATGGTTTATGTGCTTTTTCATCAAGTAGACCAAATCACTTGGTGGACCTCACACATACTTCAGGAGAATGTGAGGGTTGAGATGGCATGCTCCTCTCTCTCTCTCTCTCTCTCTCTCTCTCTCTCTCTCTCTCTCTCTCTCTCTCTCTCTCTCTCTCTCCCCCCCTCTGTCTCTGTATTTTGAGCAGAGTGATAACACAAGTCAAAAGAGGTGAAATCTCCTTTCACAGAGCATGTGTTTGTTACCTCAAGTTGACTCATCCTCTCCATGTGTGTGCTAGCTTGAATGAAAGAGTTTGCTGAGGATTGCAGATGCATAATTCCGATGCTTAAACAAGAAGCTAGTAGAATAGACACAACACTCTAACACTCAAGAGTGGCAAACATGAGCCATTTGCTCCATACAGTCACCACTCTACCACTTTCTTCATGCAAGAGAAAGATAGGGGTATGGAATTGATGGTCAAAGCTCCCAAAGATGTAGGAGTCGCCTCTGATGTTGAGCTGTGTGCTAAAGGAGAAGCACAATAGTCCCGCTTCCACTTTATCTTGGCATTCAAAATGGAGAGAATGATTGAACCGCTATTAACTATTATTGTTTAGGAGTACATGCGCACATGAAGCCTCAGTCATACATGTTGATTGAAGGTGAGTGAAATATAAATTGAGAAACTGTTGTGTCCTATTGCATTAACTTCAACTTAGATCTTAGTAGCTTCTTGGGTTCCAAAGGATCAGCATGTATGTGTTTGAAGGCTGAGAAGTGTTTCTCCTATAGGTTATGATGCAGGGATTGATATTCCACAAATGGAATCATGACATTACCAAAGTATGCATGGCTCAATATTCCATAAATGACAACAAGACATTACTAAAGTGTTTATAAACACTTCCAAAGACATGACATGCTTAAAAACTCTTCACAAAGATTACCATAATGAAAGATCCACTAAATGCCATCACAGAGAGCATGGGAAGAATGGAAAATGGGCAAAGTGAGGCCCAAAGAGCACAAAATTGATGGCAAAAGAATGATGGGAGGGTGGGAAAATGGGCAAAATGAGGCCCAAGGGTATAAAATGATGGGGAAATCTTTCTCTCAATGAGGAGAAAGCAAACCAACAAAACTCCAACACCACCACCGTCAAAATGATCACTAAATGCACCACCAAAAGAACCACCTAGCACTCTAATACCATGTAGAGAGTACATACATGGAAGCAAAATGAAAAAAAGAGTGTACTCACAAAAGAAATATTGTGAGATACACAAAGTGAGTAGACCAAGAAATGGGTAAACTCACATGGATTATAAATGAACTTTCCAAGCGCTGTGGGCGCGATTTCTAACGACTGGCGGATCAATTCAGTCACCTCGCTAACGGCGCACGCGGGGTGACTATGCGAAACAGGTACAAGTATAACTTCTCCTAAGGTCCGTAAGGTGAAGCGTTCCTATAAAGTTCAACTGCATCAAAATAAGAAGGTAGGATAATCTTTTCACTAACTATTTGATCTTTTATAGTTTCGTTTGTTTCTTCTTGGACATTTTCTACGTTTCTATCTACAGTTGGAGGAAAATTTTCTTCACTAACACTAGGAGGAACAGTAGAAAGTAAAGTTATAGTTGTTCTAGGATCGTGCAAAGATTCTTCTACTATTACTTCTTTTATTAATTCTTTATCTTCTATTGGTTTAGGAAAAAGTAATTCAAAAGTTGATGAAGGTAGAAAGGTGTTACTAGAAGAACTTTCTTTAGACATAAAATTAATGGTGCTAAATTAATAACCAAATTCCTATACAAATCATAAGATGATGTTTTTAAATGATAGTCTAAAATATAGCCTATACAAGCTAATAAAAGTTTCAAACTAAGGGTAATCTTTGCTTTTCAAACTTCAGGTCACATGTGAATCTCCAGTTCGCCAATTGCTCTCTGAAATAAAACACATGAAAAAAATTAGTATATCTTTATAGAAATTAACTCTCTTTTATCATTTTACTAAAGTAATTAATCTTCCTAAAAAAAAACACATATATAATAAATACATTTCTTTATTAAAATATATACATTATTATAAAAAAATCATTTATATAATTATTTTTAATATACATTAACATTCATTGTTTACTCATAAATATGTATTTAACTAACATACATACATGTATAAATAATCGTACATAAACATACATTCACACACAACATACATGCATTACCATAGATGAACATGCATACATGCACATGCATAAATACACACATGCATGAACATAAACACATAAATGATCATGCATACATGCACATGCACTAACACACATATGCATAGACATACATATACATGCATTCATACATGACATGCATACAAACAAATGCATAAATGAACTTTCACTAATATACTTATGCATACCATACACTAACATACTCATGCATGAACCTAAACTACCAAATATAGGCATGAACATACATGCACACACATGCATGAACATACATGCACATGCATAAACATACATGCACATGCATAAACATACATGCACACACATGCATGCATAAACATACATTAACACACACATGCATGAATATGCATATACATACTCACACACATGCATGAACATACATGCACATGCATATACATATACATGCATGCACTATTATACATTCATGCACACATGATCTACACATAACATCTAAAGTACATACATTAAATGACATGCATGAACTAACATGGATAAATTTCTAACATGCATTAGCTAAATATACATTTACATGCAAAACCATATTCATGCACTTAATATACTTCTAACATTCATAAGCATACCTATCATTAACATGCATAACCTAACATCTAACATGCACTTTCTTAACTAACATGAATTAACATTCCTAACTTCTAACATCTAGCATGCATTGCTTAAGATCTAACATGTATTACCATTTACTAACATGCATCAACATTAACTAACATACCTAACATGCACTAACATACTTATCATGCACTAACATGCACTAATATACTTATCATGCACTAACATGCACTAATATTAACTAACATACCCTACATGCACTAACATCAAACATGGGTTCATGCACTAGCAACTAACATGGGTTCAATCAATGACTAAACATGCCTAACATGATACATGAATGAACTTATCTCTAACAACATTTATCATGGGTATATACATTTAGTAAATGCATTTCTAATAGGATCATATCATACTAAAGGTTGAAGAAGCTTGGGTTAAGGGTAGGGTAAGAAATGTATAGGCTAAGAATGGTTAGGTTTAAGTATTGGGATAAAGAAGAGTTGGATGGAATAATGAGTTCTTTGGAAAAGAATAAGGCTAAGTTGCTTCTTCTTCATGCTAACCTGAGAGCACACAAAAAACATTAGGAAATCAAACATACATTTAGCAATCAACCTAATTAGTTAAACATACACATATATATCATAAACATATACTAAAACATATACATAAATAAATACATATATATTCACACATATACATAATCTCATACATTAACACATAATCTTTTCATAATTAAATAATAATAATAATAAAGATTATAAAAATCTGTTATAAATTAATTAAATATTATTTATAATATATAAAATAACCGTTTACTATTTATATTAAATAAACATAAACATAATATAAAAGAAATAAATATAACTAAACATAATATTAAAAAAAATAAGTAAACATAAAACATAAAACATAAATTAAAAAAAAGAAAATAAAATAAAACAAAGAAAACAAAAAGAAAATTCTCTCTTTTCTCTCTCTCACTCTCTCTCTCTTTTCCTCTCTACACTCTGTACCTTTCCCTCTCTCTCTCTCTCTCTCTCTCTCCCTCTCTCTCTCTCTCTCTCTCTCTCTCTCTCTCTCTCTCTCTCTCTCTCTCTCTCTCTCTCTCTCTCTCTCTCTCTCTCTCTCTCTCTCTCTCTCTCTCTACTGCGCGCGCGGCGCTGCTGCGCCACCGGCAATAGAGAAGAGAGGGAGAGGGGAAAAAGTATGTAAAATAAATAAATAAATAAATAAATAAATAAATAAATAAAAACTCTCACTCTTACTCTCTTTCTCTCTCTCTCTCTCTGCTCTCTCTCTCTCTCTCTCTCTCTCTCTCTCTCTCTGCTGCGGCGCAGCAGCGCCGCCGGCAGAGAAAGGGAGGGAGAGGAAGAAGAATATTTAAGTAAAGAAAAAGGGTAGGGAAGGTGAGAGAAATAGAGAAAAAAATCATAAATAAAGAAAGGAAAAGAAGAAAAGGAAGAAAGGAAAAAGAAAGGAGGAAAATCTCTGTATCTCCTGACAAAAAAATTAGCTTTTCCATGAATGAAGGACAAGAGAGATGGCCTTCTCTCTCTCCTCCTGTCAGAGAGCTTCCATAGAACTAAGTGCAAACAATATGACTATAGTCTAGAGCATAGTAAATACCTGAAATAAAACACATGAACTTGTGAGCACGTACTCCCCTCTTTATATAGATGTGAGTAGCCCACCATAGCCTACTTTTCCCTTTAGATAACTCAACCAATTTACCAAATTTGACTCCACATCACTCCAACAACTTTTTAGGCGTGGGATTTTTCCCCATTTGAATTTCCCCAATTTCAACCAACTATTTAAATATCCTATGGACCAAATACTTTAGAATTTAAATAACTTTTCATTTCTTCTTTTTATTTATTTAAATACTAAACTTTAGAATAAATACTATACCTTAGGCTAAAATTTAATTTAACCCCTTTTAATTATTACCTTAGGCTTAGTGAAAATAAATAATCAATATATATTCCTTTTAATTTGCTAAGGTTCCTTAAGATATAATTAACCTATTGAATAATTCATTTATGGACTACAACCCACTTATTTAATTATTTAACCTTAGGTTTACCTTACAACTAATTTTAAACCACATCAATTAACTCTAACTAACCCATCAACCTATTCTCTAACCTTCCATAATCCTCTAGGATGAATAATTAACCCATAATTAATCTTAAAACTTAACTAGAACCCTAAAGTTCATGCTTAAAACATACATTTAACCCTTAATTACCCATAAATTTTAACTAGAACATGCATTTGACCCATAATTACCCTTGCATTTAAGCTAGAACCCTATAATTCATGCCCAAAACCTATATGTAACCCTTAAATACCCTTACATTTACTTTTAAAACATAAACATACCCTTAACTAGCCCTTGTTTTATCATCTAAACCCATAAATAAACTGAAATGAATACTTCCCATCTTGCTTTTGGTCAGCAAACTTCTTTTCCTGCAAAATTAAAGTCAAATATTAGTCAAAATTTCATAAATTAACCAAACTAATAACAATCATTTAATCTTTTAATTTTTGTAATATTTTAAGAGTAACAAATTCTTTCCGACATCCGCCCCCACTAAACCTGCACATCGTCCCGATGGGCCAACCTGCAGATTCATAAGGAACATATCAAATTCTTTTGAAATTAAAAATAATTTCAAAATTTTATTTCATCATGCATTCACACTGTAAGCAATTAAAAAGATTTGTACAATTCATTTGAAAAATATCAACATAGAAATAAGTTATAAAATATCATGTCATATTTTTGAATCCACATTTAAACAAATATTTATAAGAATAAATCATAAGTCTTATAGTCCTTCTGTTCATGTCACTTGCTAAGAATAAGTAACTTATCCTTCATAACAGCATATACAAAAAGAAAACTTTTCTCATCAGATAACAGAATTATATGCCTCCTACTTTTATTTCCTATGGTCTGACTCTCTTTTTATTGCTTAAATCATTTCATTTTTCTTACTTCATCCCAACTCAGCTTTTCCTTTAATTTTTAACAAATCGGCCTATACCGAAATTGGGTGCGACTCCTGGACTTGTCCACCCGGCCAAGTTTACCCCACTTGTCTGCCAACCCGGTATAGCGCACGACAAACTATGTCAGCCCTACATGAAATCGACGTCAGCTCGTGGCTCTGATCGCCCGACCAGAGTAACTCCACCCGCCTACCGACCCATGCAGGCGCATGACAACACATAGGTTAGGCCTATGATGAAACTAGCTGCAGCTTGTGGCCTTGGTCACCCGACCAAGGTTGTTCCACCCGCCTACTAGCCCAACATAGCACACTAACAACAGACACATACATATAAACTAGTTGGGTATGAAGTTTTTAATTAATTTTTATTTTATTTAGAGGTCAGATCTCATAAAAAATAAAAGCAAGATACAAAATCCCATTTACTAATGAATAAAATTTCTTTTAAGCATATACATATATTCAAAATAAGACTACCTTTTCTTTTACAAGTTTCCAATTCCAAAATTTCTATTTAACTTCCTGATTCAGTTCATATAAATACGAGTTATTATGCTTCAATCATAAATATTTCAGATATTTCTATATCTTAATTCTACTTGATTTGTTTTTAAATAAATTGAAACATATCCTTTTAATCCATGCAGTAATGCTTATGCATATACACAAAAAATTAAAGAATCTCTAATCAAAACTGTTTCACCTGATTTTTAAATAGATTTTTAATCGTCATCTTCATTTTTATCAGCATCATCTTCAGCATCATTTTCTTCAATTTCATATTCTTCATTATTTCTTTTTTTAAATAGCTTAACTCTTTTTCCTGCAATCAAATTTTTCAATAAAGAACCATCAAATTCTCTAAGCTTAAATGTACCATTTTCAAATACAGTCACAACTATATATGGTCCAAACCATCTCTTAATTAATTTTTTCCTAGCATCATACTGAGTATCAAAAGTGCTATCATAAACTAAAACCCAGTCATCTACTTCTATAGTACAAGGTCTAAGTCTATGTTTTTTATCAAAATAGATTTTATTTTTAAGACGTGAATTTTTAATTTTCTGAACAGCTTCTTCAATCATTTTATTACCTATATTTAACTGCATAATCCTAACTGAAATTAGATCTTCACGAGTCATCTCATTATTCCACGGAAGTGTCGTCCATGAAATAATCTGGGATTGGATAGGAAAAATCGGCTTTTGACAGTACATTAGTTCTGCAGGCATAAATCCTGTAGACCTAGTATACGTCATCATGTCTGCCCATAGTGCAAAAGGAAGGAATCTAGGCCACTGTCGCGTATCACCATTGCAGGCCTTAGAAATTGCCTTCACAATAGAGGGATGACCCCGCTCAATCTTACCATTAGACTCTGGATTATAAGCAGTAGTGAGAGGCAGACGAATCCCATGCAGATCAAAGAATTCTCTAGCCTCTCTAGCATCTAACTCTCCCCTATCTGCCACTATCTTCTCTACATAGCCAAATCTACTAATAACTTCTTCTAGCAAAAATTTACATACGTTATAAGTAGTTTTCGTACGAAGCGCTCTACCTTCTACATGATTAGTCAGGTCTTCTCTAGCTAAAACTATATATCTCATCTTATCTAATCCTTTAGGCATGGTCACTAAATCAACTACCCACTTGTAATGAATACAAGGAGGATAGGTAGGGTGCAAAGGTTCTCTATGCCTAACTGACGAATGTACCTGACATGTAGTACAAGTACTAACAAAGTCACGTATATTCACATACATACCCGGCCACCAGTAGGCTTCTCTAATTTTATCATAAGTTGCATAAAAGCCTTTATGACCTGCCCAAAGAGTCTCATGCATATCTATCATAACTTTATTTTGCAATTTTTTATTTCCTAAAACTCGCTGAGGATATCTAATTTTTCCTGTAGCATAGCGCCAAAAACCATCTTTTAGGAAAAAATTAAACACACGTTTCCTAATATCTCTAAATCTATTAGCTGACCAAATAGGTAATTGCTTCAGAGTACTAAGATAATAACCTATATCATACCAAATCCCTTCATACTCATTTTCATTAAATTTTTCATATACATAGATATCAGAAATATAATTAATTACATTTAAATCAGTTTTAGTCAATTCATCATCTTCAAATTTAGCCCTAGAAAGCATATCTGCTACGGAATTAGTTTTACTAGAAATATGATTTAAAATAGGATTAATAAACTTAATATATGATATCCATCTTAACATAGCTATATCAGGAGAAGAACAGTTAGTAATCATTCCTATTAAAGGTAAACAATTTGTTTCTATGATGACATTAGCTCCTATAAAATACTCTTTATCAGTTTTTAATGCAGTAACTAAACCCTATAATTCTCGTTTTATTTGTGGATAATTTCTTTGAGTTTCATGCAAAATTTTAGCTCCGAATCTAATAGCATATCTATTTCCCTCACTATCATCTTGACCTATTACCCAGCCTATTCCTATAGGGCTAGTATCTACAGTTAAAATAATCGGTTTATTGTTTGAATAATCTACACGTTTCAAAACTGGTGCATTAGAAAGCAAATTTTTTAATTTTTTCATCGTTTTAACATGAGTTTCAGTCCATTTAAATTTTCTGTTTTTCCTAAGTAAATCATACAATGGATTAGCTACATGGGCATAATGCGGAATCCAAATTGCATAAAATACACATGCTCCTAAGAAACGTCTAACTTCACTAATGTTTTTACAGGTTTCGGATAGTTTATTAATAGCATCTACTTTTTGAGGATAAGGCCTACGATCGTAATAACCACATAAATGTCCTACAATTAAAACTTCATTAACTCCAAAAACTGATTTTTCTAGAGAAAAAGTTAATCCTACTTCTTCAAATCTTTTTAGAATTTTTTCACAATCTAAAATATGATTAGCTACAAATTTCCTACATCCTAATGCATCTAATGTCTCATCTTTTTCTTTTTCTTCACATCCTTTAATTGGGATATCATCTATAAACGGCATGGTCACATTAGGAATAAAGTCATGAAGAACCCTATTCATCGCGTTCATCATATGTGCTACCGAATTTGTAGCTCCTTGGGGAAGAGTACACATACGAACTAATCCTAAAGGAGTCTTCATCGTGGTAATATCTCTACTTTCAGTAGCAAGCTGAAACTGGTCATATCCTGAATATAAGTCACCCATAGAGTAGATAGAATGCCCAGCAAAAGCTTCAGCAAATTCTCCTACAATAGGGCCGGTTCCCACGTTCCTAATAGTAACTTTATTTATGGGTTGTAAGTCTTGAATAAATCTAAGTTTACCATTCTTTTTAGGAACAGTAAACCATCTATTAGAATAAGGTGCAGAGGAAGGTTCTAATATTTTCATTTTCATCTTCTCCTTAAGCAGTTTCATTAGCTCAGGTAAATGAGCCTTTGGAACTGGTATAGGGCGAAGATTCCAAGGTATGTGGGCTACAGTAAATATGATCATAGGAGAAACTAATCTAGGGTCAACACATCCTATTTCCTAAGGATAAAGAGAAAAAGCTCTACCATGTTTTTTAATCATTTCACGAAATAATTCTTGTTCAGTTGGTAATAAAAAAGAATTTTCATTTCCAATTTTTATTAATTTAACAGTTTCTTCAGTAAATTTATGACCTATTTTAGACATGTCACGTAAGATAGGATCGTTAGCTACTTGTTTAATTTTTAAATCACTTCCTTCAGGTAAAGCTTGAGCTACAGGTTTCACTTTTTTATCTACTGTTTTATATTTTGTATTAATTTGAACTTCATGAAAGTCAGAAACAAATTTTGAAATTAAATCATATTCATTTAATGAGTTTAAAAGAATAACATGTAATAATTTTTCATCATGTAAAGTTTCGTCAATTTCATCAAATAAAGTAGAGAAAAAAGAAGTTTCAATTATGTTTTCAATATTTTCAGTTTTAGACATATATCCTTTATCTTCAAAATATTTTTCATATTTTTTTATTGTTTTTCTAGGAATATCTTTATTATTTAGAATTTGTACTTTTGAAGATGAAAAATAAACAGATACATTTTCTATTTTATTTACACATTTATGCGAGATATCAAACCAGTTACCACTGTTGTCTCGCTCAACAATGGTCTCTAGAAAAAATTTTGATCAAAGTATGTTCCAGAATCACTAAGAGGTAAATGACTCTCGTGCATTTTTTCTTATGATCTGATAGGTGTTTTCCTAATTTGTTCTCTGTTTCTAATATGATTCGGGTTAAGAGTCATTACTTGTAAGGATTGTAAGTCATCTTTTGATCTAAATCTAGCATACGCGGATCCATCGTCCATTATTTTAGTTTCCATTCTAGTTTCACAGATAAAAGGTTGTCCTAAGATAATTTCATATGAACAGTTATCTTGTATAAAAAAATGAAATGTTTCACTAATACCTCCTATTGATATTGGAATGTTGGCACATGCTCCTAGAAGTGCACCACATCCGTTGTCTGCTGTTCTCATAATCCACCCATGCTGTTTATCTATAGGCCATCTAAATTTATCATATAGTTCTTTTGATATTACGTTTATTTCTGAACCTGAATCTAGTAAGGCTAAAGCTGTACAAGAATTTTTCCTATCTCCTAAGTTTACTTTGATTTCTGGTGTTCCCCTGGCCCAAAAACTCTTTTTGTAATTGCTTTCAGATTTTTCCTGTATATTATCTGGAATTATAGGTCCTAGAAAATTTTTATTAACATATCCTTCACTTTCTTCCTCATCATCAGAGTCAGAAAGAAAGGAATCTTTAGAAATGTGAGTTACATTTATATTGTCAGTCATTTCAGTATTGGTATTTAAAGGAAATCTTTTTCTTTTTATCATTTTAATAAAGTTATCTTTAAATTCTAATTTAGCTATAGTAAATAATTGTTCAAGCGACATAGTCACTTGACTTTTTAAAAGAATATCATACAGTATTTCCTTTGTGTCATTTTTTTGTTCAAGTTCTGATGTTAAAATAGCTTTTGGAATTCTTTTAGGCTTCTTGGTTTTTTCCTCATTTTTATCTATTTCTTCATTAGTCTTTGAATCTAATTCACTAGGTTTGTTTGATGTTTCAAGTTGTTTCCCGTATCTCTCTTCTTCTCTGCTCATTTGAATCTAAATTTGTTTTTTCATTAAATTGTACATTTTTAGGTTCTTGTCTCAATTGCTTTCTAGTTACTCTTTGATTAGATTCATCTAGATCTTGAGTTTCATCTCTTTTTCTCTTTTCTTCCACATTTGCAATATGTGAAAAGATAGAGAAATTATCTATAGGTGAGTTCCATGCAGTTTTGTTCATTATATCATCTCTTGCTTTTATAAAGGCTTCTATTGAATAATTTTTGGTTTCTTTTGATGTATCATCATCTAAGTCACTTTCATCGCATTCTAATCTAACCCCAGATGAGCTTCTTTGTGCTTCTGATATATTTTCATATAGTTTTTGCATTCCACCTTTTCCCCAATTTACAGCTAGAGGGAGGTGGGTGCGATAGTCACATAGTTTTTTATCAATATCAATAACTAGTTTTCTTTCTTTTGCCTCTTTTAATGATTCACAAGCATAAGACATATGTTCAGTGGAGTCACACCAAACACATCGTCGGATGGGTGCGCCTCTTCGTTCATTATCCTGAGCTACTGGTTGATTCTGAGCTAATGGTTGATTCTAAGCTAATGGTTGATTCAATACAGGTGCTAAAGGTATAGGATTCATTTGCGGGGCATGAGTAAATTGTGGTCCTAGAATCGTTCTATCTTGCAGGCTAACTAAGGAATGAACTGTATTTTGAAGTGTTGCCACTTCTTTAGATATGTTCGTATGCATTTGCATCATATTATCTATTTTATTGAATAATATTTCAAATTGTAATTCAATAGGCACTTTTGATGTTGATGTCTGTTCAGTTAATCTAGAGTTTATATTAATTTTTTCATTTTGAGTAGTTGGTTCTACTGTGGGAAAACTTAAATTCATATCATATAATAATGATTGTCTTTGTTTCATCTGAGCTACAACTTCTACTACTTGTTTAAGTACCCCCCAGTCTTCTGTCAAACCATATCTTTTTCCTAGTTCTTCTAGTCTTCTTTCTACTTCACTTCTAATATCTGTCGGTAATACTTTTAGGAAATAAAGCACTATATCTGGTGTAAGGGCAGTCCTATCTTGTTCAGGCAGTTTTGAAAATCTCTTCATAAATTCTCCATGTAATTGAGTAAGTGAAATTTGGGTTTTTGGTGAGCTAAGCCATTTCATAAATCCCTCCCTACTGTGTTGACTAAAATCTTCTAAGTAAAAATCTTTGTGCATTTGTTTTTTAAATTCTTCCCATTCAAGTGCTTTATAAGGTTCAATAACACTATTAGTTGAGCCTATTGCAAGTCTAACTAGAAATGATACCCATTTATTTATTGGTAACCCATGTAATTTTGCTAGGTCTTCAAAAGTGTCTAAGTAGTTCGTTGTATTAACTCCTGTGAACTTCCCTTTTTCTTTTAACATAGCCTCAACTACTTTTTGGCCTTGGGGTGCACGCGGGGTGACTATGCGGAACAGGTACAAGTATAACTTCTCCTAAGGTCCGTAAGGTGAAGCGTTCCTATAAAGTTCAACTGCATCAAAATAAGAAGGTAGGATAATCTTTTCACTAACTATTTGATCTTTTATAGTTTCGTTTGTTTCTTCTTGGACATTTTCTACATTTCTATCTACAGTTGGAGGAAAATTTTCTTCACTAACACTAGGAGGAACAGTAGAAAGTAAAGTTATAGTTGTTCTAGGATCGTGCAAAGATTCTTCTACTATTACTTCTTTTATTAATTCTTTATCTTCTATTGGTTTAGGAAACAGTAATTCAAAAGTTGATGAAGGTAGAAAGGTGTTACTAGAAGAACTTTTCTAACGGCGCACGCGGGGTGACTATGCGGAACAGGTACAAGTATAACTTCTCCTAAGGTCCGTAAGGTGAAGCGTTCCTATAAAGTTCAACTGCATCAAAATAAGAAGGTAGGATAATCTTTTCACTAACTATTTGATCTTTTATAGTTTCGTTTGTTTCTTCTTGGACATTTTCTACGTTTCTATCTACAGTTGGAGGAAAATTTTCTTCACTAACACTAGGAGGAACAGTAGAAAGTAAAGTTATAGTTGTTCTAGGATCGTGCAAAGATTCTTCTACTATTACTTCTTTTATTAATTCTTTATCTTCTATTGGTTTAGGAAACAGTAATTCAAAATTTGATGAAGGTAGAAAGGTGTTACTAGAAGAACTTTCTTTAGACATAAAATTAATGGTGCTAAATTAATAACCAAATTCCTATACAAATCATAAGATGATGTTTTTAAATGATAGTCTAAAATATAGCCTATACAAGCTAATAAAAGTTTCAAACTAAGGGTAATCTTTGCTTTTCAAACTTCAGGTCACATGTGAATCTCCAGTTCGCCAATTGCTCTCTGAAATAAAACACATGAAAAAAATTAGTATATCTTTATAGAAATTAACTCTCTTTTATCATTTTACTAAAGTAATTAATCTTCCTAAAAAAAACACATATATAATAAATACATTTCTTTATTAAAATATATACATTATTATAAAAAAATCATTTATATAATTATTTTTAATATACATTAACATTCATTGTTTACTCATAAATATGTATTTAACTAACATACATACATGTATAAATAATCGTACATAAACATACATTCACACACAACATACATGCATTACCATAGATGAACATGCATACATGCACATGCATAAATACACACATGCATGAACATAAACACATAAATGATCATGCATACATGCACATGCACTAACACACATATGCATAGACATACATATACATGCATTCATACATGACATGCATACAAACAAATGCATAAATGAACTTTCACTAATATACTTATGCATACCATACACTAACATACTCATGCATGAACCTAAACTACCAAATATAGGCATGAACATACATGCACACACATGCATGAACATACATGCACATGCATAAACATACATGCACACACATGCATGCATAAACATACATTAACACACACATGCATGAATATGCATATACATACTCACACACATGCATGAACATACATGCACATGCATATACATATACATGCATGCACTATTATACATTCATGCACACATGATCTACACATAACATCTAAAGTACATACATTAAATGACATGCATGAACTAACATGGATAAATTTCTAACATGCATTAGCTAAATATACATTTACATGCAAAACCATATTCATGCACTTAATATACTTCTAACATTCATAAGCATACCTATCATTAACATGCATAACCTAACATCTAACATGCACTTTCTTAACTAACATGAATTAACATTCCTAACTTCTAACATCTAGCATGCATTGCTTAAGATCTAACATGTATTACCATTTACTAACATGCATCAACATTAACTAGCATACCTAACATACACTAACATACTTATCATGCACTAACATGCACTAATATACTTATCATGCACTAACATGCACTAATATTAACTAACATACCCTACATGCACTAACATCAAACATGAGTTCATGCACTAGCAACTAACATGGGTTCAATCAATGACTAAACATGCCTAACATGATACATGAATGAACTTATCTCTAGCAACATTTATCATGGGTATATACATTTAGTAAATGCATTTCTAATAGGATCATATCATACTAAAGGTTGAAGAAGCTTGGGTTAAGGGTAGGGTAAGAAATGTATAGGCTAAGAATGGTTAGGTTTAAGTATTGGGATAAAGAAGAGTTGGATGGAATAATGAGCTCTTTGGAAAAGAATAAGGCTAAGTTGCTTCTTCTTCATGCTAACCTGAGAGCACACAAAAAACATTAGGAAATCAAACATACATTTAGCAATCAACCTAATTAGTTAAACATACACATATATATCATAAACATATACTAAAACATATACATAAATAAATACATATATATTCACACATATACATAATCTCATACATTAACACATAATCTTTTTAATTAAATAATAATAATAATAAAGATTATAAAAATCTGTTATAAATTAATTAAATATTATTTATAATATATAAAATAACCGTTTACTATTTATACTAAATAAACATAAACATAATATAAAAGAAATAAATATAACTAAACATAATATTAAAAAAAATAAGTAAACATAAAACATAAAACATAAATTAAAAAAAAGAAAATAAAATAAAATAAAGAAAACAAAAAGAAAATTCTCTCATTTCTCTCTCTCACTCTCTCTCTCTTTTCCTCTCTACACTCTGTACCTTTCCCTCTCTCTCTCTCTCTCTCTCTCTCTCTCTCTCTCTCTCTCTCTCTCTCTCCCTCTCTCTCTCTCTCTCTCTCTCTCTCGCTCTTTACTGCGCGCGCGGCGCTGCTGCGCCGCCGGCAATAGAGAAGAGAGGGAGAGGGGAAAAAGTATGTAAAAAAATAAATAAATAAATAAATAAAAAGAAACTCTCACTCTTCTTCTCTTTCTCTCTCTCTCTCTCTCTCTCTCTCTCTCTCTCTCTCTCTCTCTCTCTCTCTCTCTCTCTCTCTCTCTCTCTCTCTCTCTCTCTCTCTGCTGCGGCGCAGCAGCGCCGCTGGCAGAGAAAGGGAGTGGTGTAGCTCAATGATGAGTAGCACCTCCTTTAATGTCAATCCGGGAAGACGTGAGGATGGTATGAAGACCTCGAGCAAGTGGCGGCACAAGTGTGTGAGTGAGAAGCACACTAGCATGCACTCACATACACACACACGCGCACACACAGTAAGACAAAGAGGGAGAATCAATGGAGTTCTTTAGATTACTTTCAAAATGCTCTTACAAGTTTGTTTCAATTACAATCCAACCTCAAAAATGAGCTCTCTAGCTCTTTTTATAGTTTTTGACTAGCTTTGGCCCTGTTCAGACCTAGTGTCCGGCCTAGTTAAAAATTAGGTTCCAGGGCTTATTTGAGGGCTCAAACGAGATCTAAAAAATATGAAAATTGGTACGATGGTACTTCTAATACTCCTCAAGCTCGAGGACTCCTCGGCTTGAACAAAATGGAGTTACTAAAAATAGATAATGGTATTTACAATGGTTTTTAGTGATGAAAGTCACTATTTTTGTAGGGGATTCTTCTGAAAATTTGTCATACACTTCTTGGAGCTCCCTACTTCCCTTCTCGAGTCTGTCGTCCCTGACAGACCCTTGTTGGAAGGGCTGTTCTAGGTAGTGCTTTGAGAGGTGGTGTCCATCCGTTGTATGAGCTGGTTCCTTGGATTCTAGCAAGAATGTGTCATTGTGAGCTTTCAAAACTGCAAGTTGCTCAAAAGAGGTTGTCAAGAGTGATTTGGAGCAACTACTGGCTTCAATTTGCTTCCGAGATATGGATGTTGTTCCCATGACGTCCGCTAGCTCTTCCAAGGATGATGTTGAGAGCAGTCATGCCAACTACTCATAACCCATAATGAATGATGGATAAGTGTGTTTGTGCCTGGGTTGAACAAAGTATGTGCCTTGTGCAAGGCCTGGTAATGTAGCCCTACACATGCTTACTTGGAAAATGCATTGGAAGAAGTATGGTGCAAAAATTGCGGGTCTTGAGCTAAGTGTTCAAGGGTATGCTGACGAAGAGGTTTCCTAAACTATCATGGTTATGGTGTTTCCAGAGTAAAGATACTTACCATGGAGAAGGTTGATGGATGTTTGTCTCTTAGTGTTGTACACTCGGCCTTTTGGGATGGAACATTGTTGATGAATGTCCATGTTGATTGTCCACTGATGAGATCTTTTGAGTGGTGGATCCTCTCTCCTTGGCAAGCAACATCGGGTAACTACACCAAGTTGAGTTTCACATATTCTCTTTAGCTCACCATATGCAGGAGTCTTCTCCTCCAGAACTACCTTTTGCAGATATCTCCTTGGATGCTCAGATGAGGCAGCAATAATCTCACTGCTGGCCGAGACACACTTCTATCCAAATTGATAAATGCCTAGTAATCAACAGTTCCACCTTCAACTAAGCATGACTCATTCATGTTTCATAAGCCAAACCTGGGAACAAGCTCTCTCCCGCTTTTCTTTCTCCCGTTTTTTTTTTTTTTTTTTTTTTTTAAGGAAAAGGATATCACAAAACAAGAACCCAAAAGTTAGTATCAATAGAAATATTTGACATATGTCACTGTGCTCTTGTGCGTGGGATTCTCAAGTGTGTCTATGCACGGCCGTGTAATGTGGCCCTATATTAATGCATACTTTGGAAATGCATGACCTGAATGGTGCAAAAGACAGGGTTGTGCAAGGAGCACATGGTTGTTGCTCGTTCGAGGCTTTCGATGTCATTTGTGGAGGTTGATGCCGACCTTGGTGGAGGTATCCATTGAGTCTCGAACTGATGTGATCCTCCTTATTGGAGTCCATTTTAGAACATCATTTGGCACTGTAGAGGTCACTTCCGGCGTCTTTCTCTTTGGATGCTTTCTGAACTGTGGTATCCAGTGTGGTTGACGCTTTGGTTCGGTGGAGACTACTTGCACCTTTGGCTTCCAAACCCACATCCTTTTTGCATGTCTTCCTACTAATGTTGAAGAGCTGATTTGATCTTCCTTTGGTCTCTGTACGTGGTTCTTACCCTTTTCTCTTTTTGGCTTCTTTGTTGAAACCTTTTGCATGTGGGAGAACAAAGGTTGTTGTGGATGTAGTAGCTTCTTAGGTACCCACATCTGTAATTGCCCTTGTTGAGCTGCAGCTAACTTCTTAGGCACCCAAACTTGTTGGATACCTTGTGATTGAGCTTGTCTAAGCGGCTTCCTTTGTCTTCTGGCTTGGTTGGTTTGCATGGATGGAATTTGTGGGGGCAAGGTTGGTGGTTGCTCTCCTCTGCGTACCCATATCTTCTGCATCGGTTGAGTTGTTCTGCTTCGCGCGTTCTTTTGATCTCTCGTCCGAAGAGTCTTTAGTGATTGATCTGCCCTTAGTTGCTGCCTCCTTCTGGCCTTTGGAAAAGAAGGGAGTTCCATTGTGGTTCTGACTCTTTGTTTGAGATCTTCATTCTTCTGCATCACATAGCCTTGGACAAGAACAGCATGGTCAACTTCATGTGCACCCCTGGAGGGACCAGGAGTCTGTGTCTTTCCTAGTTCCTTGAGTGCTCCATTATCTAACTCTACTGTAATTCGACTATGATTGACCCAAACCTAAAGAAGTCCACTTCTTAGGTTTAAGTTGACTGCTTGGTCATAGATCCAGTCTTGACCCAAGACAAGAGGTTCAGTGAGATCCTCGTCTTGACACACTAGTACTTTAACTGTTATTGCCTCATCATGAATGTAGAGGGGAAGTTCCACCTCGCCCATGCAAGGGGTTTCCACGCCTCCCAATCCTATGAGATATGCTTCCACAGGATTGACAGTTAACTGCAACTCTTGACAGTAAGACAATTTAACAGCACTAGTGGCTGCACCTGAGTCAATCAAGGCTCTTACGGTCCTTGCACTCTCTCCTTGTCCTATATCCAAGGTTATGAAAGGACGTCGATCAGTTATTCTATGTGAGCTTGTTCCTGCGACTTCACACATTGCCATATGATATCCTTGATCTGCATAGTCATTTGTTCTAGGCTGAGCTCTACCCTGCCTTCGTAATTTCATCCTTCTCATGCGTTCTAAAGCTTCGGCTTGAGCTTCTTCTCGAACTCGCTTTTCTTCCTCTTTACATTTCTTAGCAGTGTTGAGTCGGCTGAGCATTTCCTCCGTGAGGGGTTCCTGATACAACTTGACTCTGCATCCGCTAATATAATTTGGGAGAACATCACCCGCTAATGTGGCTAGTTGTACTGCTCCGCTCGTGGAGATCCTATTGATGATCATAGGTCCGTATCCTCTCTTTTCTAGCTTCCTCGCGTGTTGTTTCAGTGTATAGACTAAGACTAGATCTCCTGCTTTCAAGCCTTTATCCTTCACATGGGCATCGAAATATGCCTTCTGTCTCTTCTTGGCTGCATATATTCCTGCAGCTGCTCTCAATCTTGTTTCTCCTAATCGTTCAAGGTCAAAGATCCTAGAGGAGAGCTCATGACCTGTCCATTCGTGCTCTTGTGCTACTCTCAATGTAGGGATCAAGAAGTCCAAGGGTAAGACAGCGTTTTGGCCGAATACCATCTGAAAGGGGGTGGCTTGGAGTACCGTTTTGTAGGCAACTCGGTATGCCCAAACAGCATGGTGTAGCTGTTTGTCCCAATCAGAGCGTTTAGTGTTCACTAATTTTGTCAGTACATTGCATAAGATCTTATTAGTGCTCTCAGCTTGTCCATTAGCTTGAGGGTGATAGGGGGCAGACTTCTTGTGTATTACCAAGAATTCTTGGAGTAGATTTTCAATCACTTCGTTCAAGAAATGAGTGCCTCTATCACTTACAAGCTCTATAGGTAGCCCATATCTCGTGAATACATTCTCAAACAAGAATTTAGCAGTTGTTTGAGCATCGTTCTTTGTCGTAGCCTTTACCTCTACCCACTTAGTTAGATAATCTGTCGCAACAATGATGTATTCCGCATGAGAACCTTTAGCTGGGGGATTAATAGGGCCTACGAAGTCTATTCCCCACTTAGAGAATGCACGTCCACCCATCATAGGTTTCAGTGGCATCTCATCTTTGCGTATAGGATACTGAGTCCTTTGACAGACATCACACCGTTTCACATAGGTATGTGCATCCATGTGAAGGGTAGGCCACCAGAAGCCTGCAAATAGTATTGCCTTGATCACCCGATCCGGTCCAAAGTGTCCTCCTGCTACACCTTGGTGAGCAGTTTCTAAGATCTTAAGATATTCACTTTCATGGACACATAGCCTCAGGTAACCATCTTTACCACGCTTGTATAGATTATCACCAATGAGTGAGTAATCCAGGGCTTCTTGTTCTAAACTCCTTTTCCTAGCCAGAGTCATGTCTGGAGGGAATGCTTTCGTCCTTAGGAAGGATACTAGTGGTTCACTCCAATCTGGCACAATGGATACTTGATAAAGAGTGGCGTGTTCCACAGGTGACTTAGTGCAACAGATTGGGCATTCCTTGCACAACTTTTGGACATCAGCTTCCATAGTTGGCCAATGTACTCCGAGTCTCTTTAGGGTCTGTAAAGTTCGTTGCTTTGAATGGTGTTGCTCTAGTGCACCTACATGTGCTAATTGCAACCATTTAGCGTACTCATCCTCTTCTACGCAGCAAGCCAAGATCCCTTGATCTTTGTGCTTGTACATACTTCCTGCCATGATGTGGTACTTTTGGGCTTTTACAACCTCTCTATTCCGTGTGTTTACCACTGGATGGTTAGGCCCGTATGTCAATACTGGTACCAATGGCTTAGCCCACTGCGGCACCACTTCCAAATTAAACAAGTAAGCGTCAGGAAGGTCATCTGACACTCCTTGTGGGGCTTCTCCCGATGTGAGCCTAGAGAGATGATCAGCTCTCAAATGAGTCCTCCCTTTCCTTACCACAACCTCAAAATCATATTCCATTAGCAAGAGAAACCATCTCACTAATCTTCCTGTATTGCAAGGCTTGTTTACGAGGTATAGCAATGCTTGATGATCCGTAAAAAATTTAAACTTATTTGCAAGCAAATAGTGTCTAAATTTCTTAACTGCATATAGCATGCCTAATCCTTCTCGCTCTGTAGTGGTGTAATTCTGTTCAGCCGCATTCAATTGTCTATTGGCATAGGCAATTGGAAGATCCATATTACCTTCACCAGTAGGTTGTGTGAGCACACATCCAATAGCATAATTGGATGCATCCACGTGAACATGGAATGGCTTATTCCAATCTGGTGTGGTCAAGATTGGTGCTGAACATAATCTTCGTTTAAGCTCCTGGAAGGAATTCTCACATTCATCCGTCCACTCAAAGTTAGTCAGAAGTCCGTACATGGGCTTTGCAATGACAGCATACATGTGTATAAATCGTCGGTAATAACCACAGTGCCCCATGAAAGCTTGTACTTCCTTGACATTCTTTGGCCTAGGTAGCTCTGCTATGGCTCTCACTTTTTCTTCGTCGGTAGATATGCCATTCTTTGACACTATGTGTCCTAGAATCTTGCCTTGCCTGACCATAAAAACACACTTTTCAGGGTTCAGGTAGACTTGATATTCTCTACATTTGTCAAAGATTTGTCTGAGCTCAGGAATATGGGTTTGTCTAATGTTGGAATGAGCACAAAGATCATCAACGTAAACTTCTAAATTCTTCCTCAGGAACTCCTTAAACACATGGCACATCAGCCTCTGGAAGGTAGCTGGTGCATTGGTAAGCCCAAATGGCATTACTCTAAAGGCAAAAATGCCCCATTCTGTGGCAAAGGCTGTCTTATGCTGATCCTCTGGAGCTATGGCTACTTGATTGTAACCCGAAAATCCATCAAGGAAGCTGTACATTTCCTTGCCTGCCACTCTTTCTAAGAGATGTTCTGTGATGGGAAGCGGATAGTTATCCCGAATAGTGGCTGCATTAACCTTCTTCAAGTTAATGCACACGTGCAGTTTGCCATTTTTCTTGGGCACCACTACGATGGGTGATACCCACTCAGTGTGCTCAATTTCATAGATAAATCCAGCTTCAACCAGTCTATCTATCTCTTCTTTGATTTTAGCAGCGTAATTATCGTTATATGTATAAGGCTTTTGCTTAGATGGTTTAGCGTCTGAAGTCATGGGGATAGTGTGTGAGCATATGTCAGGGTCAACACCTTTCAAGTCCTTGTAACTCCAAGCGAATACATCTCTGTATTCTCTTAGCAAGGCAATTAACGCATGCTCTTCTTCCTCTGTTAGGTCATGGCCTATGTACGTGCATCTCTCCTCTCCTTCTTCTAGGGCCACTACTATTTTCTTGGTGGTTTCTTTGTTATCATAGGCCTCTCCTACTTGTGCCTCTCGTTTAGGCATTCTTATCATGACTCTCCTGTCGTCTATCTCATATTTCTTAAAATTTTCTGGGACCTCAAACAAAGATTCTTCCTCTTCTGGTGAGACTTCTCTCTTCTTTCGTTTCTTCCCTTCTTCCTTCGGGGTTACATGTGTTGCTAATCTTACATCATTTGTAAGCTCTCCATGCCTCTGGGGTTGAAATTCTACTTCATGGAAGTATTCTTTATCTGATGCAAATGGTGGGTCCATAATGATTGACTCTAGATCGGAGTCACTTGCATCCTCAATTGCATCAGGGCTAGGTTCGCATTCTTCTAGAACTGCCTCTCCCATGATTGGCTCTATGGAGAAGACTGAAATGTCATAGCCATCCTCATCACAGTGAGGTGTCCATTGTTCTTCGTTGATGGCTACGTCCATTGTTGCTAAAATTTCTGCCCAACCGTGAGGTTCAAATTCTTCGTCTGGAAAAACTACAGGTGCATAGGCTGGGTCTTGGATTGATCTATGGGTTTCTTTCGCACCTACCTCTCTGGCTTTCTCTCTCTTCTCTTCTTCTACTGCTACCTTGCACATCCATAAGTGAGTGTCTTCATGCATCCATGAGGATCCAGACCCTATGGAATGCACCGATTCTGTATCATCTTTGGCTCTATGGATGGGATCCCATTGGATAGGAGGGACATCTCTATGAGAATAATCCTTGAGATTGACTTTGGTCGTAACACCCACGTGTTGCAAATACAAGGAGTTGGTTCCCCAATCCTGTACCACTTGCAACTGTCGCATAAATGGTCTTCCCAAAATCATCTCATAGGCATGATTTTTGCTGAAGTCACATATGGCAAATGTATGCTCAAACTCGACACCACAAGTGGTGAGAGTTATTCCTTCTAGCAATCCTAGGGGTCTCTCTATGTGACCATCGGCCATTTGCAATTTCATCCTCGTTGGCCTGAGTGCTGGCTTGCCCCAACGCTTCCAAAGGTAGTGGCAATTGCAACTCCTGCACCTGAGTCCAAAATTGCCTTGGTGGTGTACTCCTGGTAGGTGATGGGAAGATAGGTGTTCCCTTCTTCGCCTTCACACATATCTCCTATCTTATCCAAGGGAATTTCTGGCACTGTCCTATGGGATCCTACTCGGGAACGTGGTTCTGCAACTTCAGTCACTTGACTGGCTACACATTTCCGCGCTTTTGGTCTATTCTTAGGCAGTTCTTCCAAAGTGAGATCGTGCTGCGCCTTGGTGTTCTTTACTACCTCCGTGTTCCTTGATATGACTGAGTCGTCGTTCCTTACCATGACTGTGGGTGCTCTCATACACGTGGACTTTGCTTCCCATGGGCCTGTGAAGTGGGGTAGCTCTTGTATGGAATTAGACTCAAAGTCCAGTCTCTCGTGAGACTGAGTACTCTCATGTTCCCCGTAAATAGATGGGATGTCTTGTGGGAATTGATCGTGTGCATCATCCACAAGTTCAAAAGGAGGGGCGACTTCACTTTCGTTATCCCATTTGTCTTCTTGAATCTCTCGTAGGAAGTCTGGTGCAAACCGATTCATAGAAGAAGAAGTGTCCGGCTCCGTAGAATTAGGCACATAAGCAACCTGGGAAGGAGGGCTTATTCTATCGTTGACTCTCTCCTTGTTCTCATAGATGGCTGGAGCACAAGCTTCCTGGGGAGGATTACTTATTCCATTACTCTTCCGAGCAGGCTCATACGCTCTCTGAGAAGGAATGAAGGCAACCTGTGGAGGTACATAAGCTTTCGAGGGGGGTTCATCTGCCTTTTGAGGGGGAAGATAAGCTTCTTGAGGAGGCACATGGGCTTCCTGAAGAGGCTGGCTTATTCGTTCTCTTGCTCTTTCCTTTCTTTGAGGGGCAGGTTCCTTTTCTGATTGTGCAATTAACCTCTCTATTCTTTCTAACAATCCATCAAAATGCAACTGTGTCTTCGCTGAACTTGAGATGTTAAATAGGCGACTGGCCTCAAACATGGTCTGAGCCAATTCCACCATTTTGGCACAAATTTTGGTTCGTTCAAGCTCTAGCTCGGCTCTAGGGTAGCATTTTTCATGATCAGTTACGTTTGGCCCTTCTTGGATTCTGGCCTGATATGCTTTAAGCATCATATTAAGGTCTTCGGGAGTGGGATCTGCTAGGACTGATCCTACTCTAGGGGGTGGTGGGTTTAGGTTAGGCGGGTTGGAAGGTGGTTGGTCGGATGGCGATGGGAAATGTGGTGGTGGGGTAGTGTGAGAGGGAGTTTGAGATGTGAGTTCAGTTATCCTGGCTTTGGTTTCTCTTATGCTTTCCTCAAGTTCACTCATCTTTTTAGCCCATTGTCTTTTCATTCTTTCCCGACTATCTTTCCACGCTCTAGTCCTTTTCTTTGTTATGCTCTCGGTTTCACTAGCCTCTGGGTTCTTTTCTTGGCTTGCCCCTTGGTTTTGCTGCAATGCCTGAGCTCTAGTGACTACCTGTACTGGTGCAGTGGAAGTCACGCTCCCTGTGGAGTCTACCACTAACCCAACAACGTTGATGGGAGTGATTTTTGGCATATTATTAGGATTCTTAGGGCAATCTCGTAAGAGATGCTCTTTTCCACAATCTTGGCAAAAGCCTTGGATCGTCACTGACTGGTTTTGTGGAGGTGGAGGTAAGGGGCAATCACGAATGAGGTGATCTCCTTGACATCTGTAGCACGGTCCTCTTGGGAATGGAGGTCTTACTTGCCTGGGTTGAGGCCTAGGGTTGGGGTTTGCATACATGATGTTTGTGTAATCTGACTCCCAACTAGGTTCATTTGGCTCTTCGCTGTAATAGGACTCACCATGTTCTGGAGACTGCATGTAGTACGCCTGGGGACTATCGACATGTGTAGAATCGAAGCTATGGTCACCGGGGTCACTTTCAGAGAGCAAGGATGTTACAGGGACTATAGCTCTATTCAGGTTCTCTTCTGCAGCAGTATACTTTACCGGAATCACATTAGCTAGGGCTGGGGGTTGTTGTGCTAGCACAGGCTGAGGCCTTTGTTGGTTTTGGTATTGTGGTTGGTAATTTTGTTGTGGCCTGCCATATGGTTGTGGAGGGTACGGGTTCTGGTATCTTCCCTGCTGAGGGTATGGCTGAGGGTGGGGTTGCCTAACTGCCTGCTTGTTGTAAGGGCAATCTTGTGCGGTGTGATTGGTATATCTCCGTTCTATGGTGCAGTACTGGCTACTAGGATTTACTTGGGGCTGAGCCATAATGGGACAGACATTCGCCATGTGGTCACCACCACAAGTGTAGCACCTTTTCACAGGGGCAAACCTTGGGATTTGTTTACTAGTTACACCTAATTTCTGAGCTACTTTCTCTGCAAGTTCCTCGATTGATGTGGATTGCGTGGAAGAGAAGATAGAGGCACTATCTGAATCTTTGTATATCTTAGCAAGCTCTAACTCCTCCCCTAGGTTATCCTCAATGTCAATACACATGCGTACACACTCTTCTATGGTCCTAGGATCTTTCAAGTACACATAGGATCTCAATTTCGTACTTAGCAATCCATCAAGGAATAAGGCTACTTGTTTGGCAGGTGTGGGTAGCTCCGAAACAGGGCATCTTTCAAGATATTGCCTAAATCTCCTTCCTGCAAGTCTTACAGTCTCTTGCGGGGTTTGCTTGAAGCTGTGAATCAGCGAGGAGGTATTGTGCCTTATGCCACTCTTAGAGAATTCAATGATGAAAGCCTCTAGGAGTTGGTCTATGCTCCTGAACTGCCACTCATCCAATGGCTGAAACCATGTAAGTGCTGTGTTCCTAAGGGTTAGACCGAAGGCATTGTACTGCGTGAATAGATCCTCCACTTGTTCAGCTCTCAAGACTTGCTTGAACTCCGCCACATGATCATAGGGATCTCCAGTGCCATCAAAGTAATTCTTCATGGACTTAACTAGCTGGGTCGGTCTCAAAGTTCTTGTGTGCTCTCTAGGTCTCGGCAGGGGGAATCCATCCACATTTCTTTGGTTCCTGTGAGCTCTAAGTACCTCAGGTTCTACTCTATTCGTCTCCGTCCTCGTTCTTTCTCTGCCCACTGGGTTGGCAAAGCTTACTTCTGGTCTATCTCTACTTTTGTCTCTTTGAGTTCCATGAGCTTGGGATGTTCCAGCTCCAGGGTGACCATAGGATACATTCGATCTTGGTTGGGGGAAAATGAATTCACCCTTCCAAGTGTAAGCATGCCTATCATTTTCCGTAACCACAAAGATCCGTTCTGAAGCGTGATCTAAGTAGGTCACTCTGCCTGGACTATCAGGATCCTTAAACTCATAGATCATGATTGTTCCTATATCAGTTGGCTGATTAGATTTATACCTCCAAAAGGCTTCGTCAGTTTCTCGATTGAGAAGCAATTCTATGCACTTGTTGTCTTGGGGCACCCACTCAGGTGTGATAATCCTAGTGAGAACAGATTTGCCTCGGGGCGTTCTAGGTTCTATTCCCATGTTTCCTTGTTCTAAGTCACCTAAGTCTGCTTCTGAGATTACATTCCCAAATTCATCTGTCCTGTCTGGGTGACTGGTGACTACGTATATGGTTCCTTCTTTGTCCAGGTATGCACCGTTTTCAAACTTGACAGCTGGGTGCTCTAGTCCTATGGATTGGTCAGGGTTTTTAATCTGGACCACGGATCTTCCTAGGCCGTCCTCATAGATGCTGGCACCTAATCGGTTGGTCCTAAGGTATTCCAACTGTGTTTTGTAAGGGCCTTCTACCCTGTACAAGTATGGCATTCCTGAACTTCCCGTAGGTCTGTCCATGCCTTGAGACATCTCTGACTCACTGGTCTCCGAGCTAGGGTAATGCGAGTGGTGGCTCAACTGCTGGGCCCAAGACCTTGCAGTGTGATTGACACTAGCCTCTGAAGACCTAAGGCTTTGTCTCTCTCTTACTAGGTGTCGTCCTGATCTAAGGTTCATATGCCTAACTGATTAACCCACTTTTTCCCAGGTACAACCACGTTTCTGAGTCCTTTTGTATCGGTTACTTGGTTCTTTTTATGTTGATTATCGTGTTTATACTCTTGTCTGATATCACGTCGTTAGGAATACCTGAGTTTAATTTCGTACTTAAGTTTGGTCGTTTCACGTTAGGTTCTTTCCCTTTTGAGATTGACGTTCGCACACACACAGGTTATCTCTTACTTGCACTTGATTTTCTTAGATAGTCTTTGACTTAGCTCGTGCCTGTCGTTCCCTGGAATTACTTCTAACACTATCCGCACTTAGCCTAAAACTAAGAATTGACAGAGAGTGTTGCGGGTTTTCCAACCTTGAGTTCCTTTCCTTGTATTGTTGCCCTGGTGTGCCCAGGACGTGTATTCCCAAGCCTGCACTTACTCTTGCTTTGTGTACCTTTTGCTTCTCTCAAGGACCTGTAAAAGGCCCACTATTAGCTCAAGACTTAAATTCAAAAGACAGAACCAATCACTTTCATTCATGCAACACTTCACCAATTTACACTATGACCTTTTGGACACAACTCTAGAGATCCCTGAATTTTTGTTCCCCCTGGGTATGGTCAACTTCAAAATAACCTAGCAAATATTCCTGATCTTAATTTAACTATAACCAGTCGATGTTTTTGTTGTACTCCTTGTGAGCTTTCCAACAAAACAAAAATCACGGCAAACGGATTTCGTATGAGAAAGTTATGCCGGTTCAGGGTTTTGGGGCTAAAACAGGATTGAGCTCGGTTATCAGGCAAACAGGAATTCTAGAGTTACTTGGGTCGTGTCCTCGTAATGCAATGCTACACCCTTGTGTTTGTCCCACACTTGGCCAAAATTTAGACCACTACTTTGCCTTAAAAATTTGACCTAAATTGCCCTTCTAACGTGTTCGCAAAGTCTGTCGGTCGCGATTGACAGGTCAGTCGCGATCGACGTGTCGATCGCGATTGACAGGTCCGTCGTGGCTGTCAGTCGCGATTGACTGGTCAGTCGCGATTGACAGGGGTTACGAAAAGTCAATCAGTCGTGGTCAAAGGGTCGTTGACTCTGTCGGTCGCGATTGATGGGTCGATCGCGATTGACAGGTCGGTCGCGAGGGTCTGTCAATCGTGGTCAAACAATCGTTGACTCTGTCGGTCGCGATTGACAGAGCCGTCGTGGGCTGTCCGTCGTGGTCAAATAGTCATTGACTGTGTCGATCGCGATTGACGAGTCGGTCGCGATTGATGACTCGATCGCGATTGACACGTGTCACGCGTATGGTCAGTCGATCGTGGTCAATCGGTCGTTGACTCTGTCGGTCGCAATTGACAGAGCCGTCGTGGGCTGTCGATCGCGATTGACGTGTCGATCGCGATTGACAGATCTGTCCGTCGTGGTTTGTCGGTCGCGATTGACAGAGCGATCGCGATTGACAGAAATCTGAGGAGTTTCAAAATTCTAAGCACATTTTTGGGAAGCTCTAGGCCTGTAGATCATGGTTTTGCACTTTGTTTGATGATTTGAGCGTTTTTTCTGTCGGTCGCGATTGACAGAGGTCGGCGACACACAGACAGTTACTTCGAAATCCGTACCTGCGCAGAGTGCTGGGGACGATGATGTGACCTGTACCTGCAAAATAGCTCAAGAAACATGCAAAAACAGCACACGCAATTTCGCTCTCTCGCTCTCTCTCACAAGTGAAATGAGGGAAATGAGGTGGAGATGGGGATATAGTCAAAAAACTGAAATTTTCGCGATGATGGAGATGGAGGTGGAAGATGGTGATGATGATGATGGTGATGATGGTGGTGAGGTAAGAAAGAGAAAAATAGGAAAAATAAAGAAATTACCTACAACTCCAACGCGTCAACTCTACGTCTTACCATCACACGCTCGTCCTCAAAGCTCGATCCCCGGCAACGGCACCAAATGTTGGTGTAGCTCAATGATGAGTAGCACCTCCTTTAATGTCAATCCGGGAAGACGTGAGGATGGTATGAAGACCTCGAGCAAGTGGCGGCACAAGTGTGTGAGTGAGAAGCACACTAGCATGCACACACATACACACACACGCGCACACACAGTAAGACAAAGAGGGAGAATCAATGGAGTTCTTTAGATTACTTTCAAAATGCTCTTACAAGTTTGTTTCAATTACAATCCAACCTCAAAAATGAGCTCTCTAGCTCTTTTTATAGTTTTTGACTAGCTTTGGCCCTGTTCAGACCTAGTGTCCGGCCTAGTTAAAAATTAGGTTCCAGGGCTTATTTGAGGGCTCAAACGAGATCTAAAAAATATGAAAATTGGTACGATGGTACTTCTAATACTCCTCAAGCTCGAGGACTCCTCGGCTTGAACAAAATGGAGTTACTAAAAATAGATAATGGTATTTACAATGGTTTTTAGTGATGAAAGTCACTATTTTTGTAGGGGATTCTTCTGAAAATTTGTCATACACTTCTTGGAGCTCCCTACTTGCTCCCTTTCCTTGTGTGTCCACCTTTTGATGTGCTTCCATGCTTTGTCCTTGACTTTGAGCTTCAACAGGGAGGGAGAGGAAGAAGAATATTTAAGTAAAGAAAAAGGGTAGGGAAGGTGAGAGAAATAGAGAAAAAAAATCATAAATAAAGAAAGGAAAAGAAGAAAAGGAAGAAAGGAAAAAGAAAGGAGGAAAATCTCTATATCTCCTGACAAAAAAATTAGCTTTTCCATGAATGAAGGACAAGACCGATGGCCTTCTCTCTCTCCTCCTGTTAGAGAGCTTCCATAGAACTAAGTGCAAACAATATGACTATAGTTTAGAGCATAGTAAATACCTGAAATAAAACACATGAACTTGTGAGCACATACTCCCCTCTTTATATAGATGTGAGTAGCCCACCATAGCCTACTTTTCTCTTTAGATAACTCAACCAATTTACCAAATTTGACTCCACATCACTCCAACAACTTTTTAGGCGTGGGATTTTTCCCCATTTGAATTTCCCCAATTTCAACCAACTATTTAAATATCCTATGGACCAAATACTTTAGAATTTAAATAACTTTTCATTTCTTCTTTTTATTTATTTAAATACTAAACTTTAGAATAAATACTATACCTTAGGCTAAAATTTAATTTAACCCCTTTTAATTATTACCTTAGGCTTAGTGAAAATAAATAATCAATATATATTCCTTTTAATTTGCTAAGGTTCCTTAAGATATAATTAACCTATTGAATAATTCATTTATGGACTACAACCCACTTATTTAATTATTTAACCTTAGGTTTACCTTACAACTAACTTTAAACCACATCAATTAACTCTAACTAACCCATAAACCTATTCTCTAACCTTCCATAATCCTCTAGGATGAATAACTAACCCATAATTAATCTTAAAACTTAACTAGAACCCTAAAGTTCATGCTTAAAACATACATTAACCCTTAATTACCCATAAATTTTAACTAGAACATGCATTTGACCCATAATTACCCTTGCATTTAAGCTAGAACCCTATAATTCATGCCCAAAACCTATATGTAACCCTTAAATACCCTTACATTTACTTTTAAAACATAAACATACCCTTAACTAGCCCTTGTTTTATCATCTAAACCCATAAATAAACTGAAATGAATACTTCCCATCTTGCTTTTGGTCAGCAAACTTCTTTTCCTGCAAAATTAAAGTCAAATATTAGTCAAAATTTCATAAATTAACCAAACTAATAACAATCATTTAATCTTTTAATTTTTGTAATATTTTAAGAGTAACAAATTCTTTCCGACAGCGCATGGAGTAGGCTCCTCAAGCTTCAAACCAAGTGCAAATAGGGGGAGAGGCCCTCCTTATATAGATTTGGGAGGGGCTCTCCAAAGTACATTATATATGGGATAATTCCCCTTGTAGGAGAATGAATAGACTAGTAGAAGAAAATGGCAAGGTTCCCAAATTCAAAAGAGACACAATATAAAATGGAAATAAATTTAGGAATGGAGTTCCTCTTATATACAAAATGGAGATGCACGCATGTGGATACAAATGTAAATGATGTAGGAGAAATCATGTAGTCAACATATAGCAAAAATTTGAATGATTAAAGTGCCTAATCCATGCCATTTTTCATGAAAATTCCAAATATGATTAAAAAAAATTACTTATCTTGAGTAAGAATCAATAATATGGCCATTTGAAAACACTTGACTTTCTCCAATGCAAGAAAAGATCTTGAAACAGACTTATAAATTCATCAATGATCTCCCACACGTCTCAACTCAATCTACACATGAATAATCGACCAAACAACACACTGCAAGTCACACAAGACCACACAAAAGGCATCAACGTGAAGAAGGAAATGACATCCAAAGGAGGAGCTCTCTATTCTCAAGAAAGTATAAAAATGACATTGTGGCCCCTAATTTCTCCTTACATTGACTTATATACTACTTCCAAAATGAGCTAATTTCTCAGTTTCTAGTCTCTAAACTATCATCTCTGATTATCTAATCACTTCCTAACTTTGAACATGGCTCTATGATGACTTAAGGAAAATGTTTCTTGAGTTTTAAAAACTTTAGAACTTTATATCTCTACTTTTTGGGCTATTTACAAAGAAAAAGTATCAATATACAAGTGTTGGTGAGTGTATTCCTTCAACACTTCACCATAGCTATGGACCTCTGCATGGACATGCAAGCGTCTAACTTGACCACACTCATGGGGAAATTGTTCAAGCATGAAGTAAAGCTCATGAAGAATGGTGAAAACTAGAACGTTAATCAATAGTCTGCTCTCTATACAAATAAGAACAAAATTAAGGATAAAAAAGGGAAAGGTAAGAAATCTAATGATGAAGGAAGCACCTCTCGAGCGAACTTTTTAAGTAGAGGTAGAGGCCCAAGAGGAAGAGGCAGGGGAGGTAGACAAGGTGGGGGAAGAGCTCAAAGTTGTGTTATATGTGGCCTGACAAATCACATTATAGAGAATTTTTTCAGGAACCCAAGGAATCAATCAAGAAGAGGATACAACAAGGGAGGCTATGGAAGTTCAATAGGAAGATTCAACAACTCCTATGGATATAACAACAACTCATACAACAACTACCAAGGTGGATACAAAGGAAGTAGAGACTACAACAACCATATAGATAATCAAGCTCAAGAAGATTCACTCCTTCTAATGAAATTGACTATGAAGGATGGTAAGTCTAATGAGCATGTGTTTTATATAGATTCTGGATTATCAAATCATCTGGCATGAAATGGGGCTCTACTCTCAGACTTGGAAGACCCAAAGAAAAGACATGAAGTCCAAATAGGAGATGACACCAGACATCTAGTTGAAAAGATAGGTAATGTGAAGACTTCAAATGGTAATATGAACTTACTGAGCAGAGTTCTTTATGTGCCTACCATCACCAAGAACCTTATCAGTGTAGGTAAAGTTATTGAGAAAGGTTTGCAGGTAAGATTTACCAAGCATGGAGCATATGTTGAAGACCCATACTAGGGATTCAAGAAGACAGACAGGTTGTTCACTTTTGAACTCCAAGACACCAAGAGTTATGCCTTGCTTAATTATGACACCCAAACCCTATCAAAGTTAGATGTTTGGCACAAGAGGCTAGCTCACATTGGAAAAAGAGCCCTCAAACAAATAAGTAGAGATCAAAGTGTTCTTTGACTACCTAACATATCAAAACAACACATGATATATAAAGGTAGCGCTTGTTAGTTTGGTAAGTCACACAGGCAACCATTCACCAAGAAAGGCTATAGAAATGGAAGCCTATTGGATTTGGACCACACACATGATTGGGGACCTAGAAACGAGCCTTCAATCCCTGGATCAAGGTACTATGTGTCAATCATACATGATTGTAGCATATGGACTTTCTTGTATTTTATGAAGCAAAAGATGAAGTATTTTGATGTTTTAAAAATTCTTAGCTCTTGCGGAGAACCAAATAGGAAAAATCCTAAAAAGAATAAGGTCAAATAGAGTGGGAGAATATTTCTCCCATGAATTTTATTCTTATCTCCAAGAGAAAGGAATCAAGAGGGAAATCACCACTAGATACGCTCTTGAACATAATAGAGTGGTAGAGAGAAGAAATAGGACAATTGTGGAGGCTGCAAGGTCCATGCTCAATGAGAAGAAACTTCCCAACAACTTGTTGGCAGAGGTAGTATTAACAACCACTTATTTGGTGAATAGAATTACATCAAAGGCTATAGATGGCATGACTCCATATGAGGCTCAGGGTGGCATGACCCCTAGCTTGAATCATTGCAATATCTTTGGATGAATTGCATATGTACACATACCTTTACATATTAGAGGTAAATTGGACCCTAAGGTAGAGAAATGCATATTCATTGACTATGAACTTAATTAAAAAGGTTAAAATATATTGTATAATCCAAGCAAAAAGGGACTAATTGTAAGTAGAAATGTTGTGTTTGATGAAAACAAATCATGGTTTGAAGATAATTGTAGGAGAATCAAGCTACCTTGTGACCTAGAGGAGGACTTTCCAACTCTATCAAAAAAGAATGATCACCCACTTGAAGTATCAAGTGATTTTGAAGATGATCAAAAGAATCCAAGTAGACAAATCAACTCTTGGAACTCCAAAGGAAAAGCCAAAGTGTAGGAGTTGAAGGATTTAGTGTAATCCTGTCAAAAAACAATCCGAAGATCAACTACAGAGAAGAGGAAGCTACAAAGGTATGACTATGATACATCATTGGTAACTAAGTACTCTATTTATTTAGCACAAGATTAAAATTCTGCAGGGCCCTCATCCTATGAGGATGCAAAGAAGAAAACTGAGTGGATGAATGCCATGGAGGAAGAGATTGAAGCCCTACAAGAAAATCACACTTGGGAGTTAGTACCCAATACTTCATCTATGAAGGTCATAGGTTCAAGCTCGATATACAAGGTAACGGAAAACTCTGATGGGACTTGTAATAGGTAGAAAGAAAGGCTTGTGGTTAAAGGGTATGCACAAACACAAGGAGTTGATTATGAAGAGACCTTTTCACTTGTGGTAAATATGCCAACTATCAGAGTACTTATGAGCATTGCAACATCTAAGAATTAGAAGATATACCAAATGGATGTCAAAAGTGTATTTCTAAATGAATTAATATATGAAGAGGTATACATCACTCATCCTCTTGGTTTTCAAGACTCATCATTCCCTAAGTATGTATGCAGGTTAAGGAAGGCCTTACATGGTCTAAAGAAAGCCCCAAAGGCTTGGAATCATAGGCTTGTCACGTACTTTCAAGATAGAGGATGCATTGTGAGCAAAGGAGATCTTTCCCTCTTTATCAAGAGAAATCAATCTCAATCCATATTTGTTGATGACATCATAATTAAAGATAATAGTGTCAAAGGTATAAGGAAGATCAAGATTCAAATGAAAGAAAAGTTCAAAATTAATGACCTAGGACAACTCACATAGTTCTTAGCATTGGAAGTAGTGTATACAAAAGAGGGAATGTATCTTACTTAGAGAAAATATATCAATGACATGCTTGCCAAGTTCAAAATGGAGAATTCAAAGGTTGCAAGTACACCAATGGAGACGAACCTGAAGTTAAGTGCTCATGAAGGAGAGTAAATGGAAGATATAACTAGATATTAGAGTCTAGTTGGTAGTCCTAACAATGCTACCTTGACAAGGGTTGACATTTGCTATGGAGTGTCTTACATAAATTTATGCACACTCATAAGAAATCTTAAATGGAAGAAGCCAAGAGGATACTTAAGTACCTAAAGGGAACCATCAATGAAGGTTTATATCACCCTAACACATCTAATGTAGATGTCAAGATTTTCTCTAAAGAAAATTAGGTAGGCCCTAAAGGTGATAGGAGTACATCTCGATAACTTACCTTTCTAGGTACAAAGCGACTTTCATGGTCCTAAAAAACACAACCCACAATTTCACTCTCATCAACTAAAGCGAAATATATTGGACTAGCTAATGCAACTCAGGAAACAATGTGGATCAAGACCTTGTATTCTGATTTAGGTCTTAAGTCATCTAATCCTCATATCTTTGGGGAGAATATTAGTTCATTGCATCTTTTTGCTAACCCAATCTATCATTACAGGATGAAGCACATAGAAATGAACTATCACTATGTGAGAGAGAAGATTACATGCAAGGAAATTTAGTTATCATATGTATCTAGTCACGAACAATGTGCAGACATGATGATTAAGGCATTGGATGGAGTCAAGTTGAACACATTCAAATCAATGATTGGATTAAAAGAGACATTGAAGAATTGAAGACTCAAGCTGATTCTTGAGGGGGGGCTTTTGGTGCAAGAAGGAAGCTTAAAAGCTTTGCTTATGCTCTTGGATTTCTCTCAGCTTTTGAGAATATTTTTGTAAGGTTCAAAGGTTAAAGCCTTCAACTTGTCTTAGTCCATTGTAAAAGAAAAAAGTAGAAAAAAGTGAACCTGAGTATAGCCAAGTTTTCTTCACAAATGGTCCACCACAACATATGGCTAGACCTCAAACAAAACCTAATCTTCTGAGAGGTCCATGCTTTAGATGTAATGGGGATCACTTCATTATAGAGTGCCTACATGCTCCAATTCCCCATTTACCACTCGTACCACCTAATAAATCCTTCTATAATGAGTGTGGTGAAACTCATATTTATAAGGAATAATTTGGGAACTTTGTCCAATAATCATGTTTGGCATTCTATTAACCATGATAATGGTTGTGGTGGTGCTTCTTTGGGTATACCTCATAAAATTTTTTATTCTTGTTGATAGAGTCTGTCAACCCTTCTCATTAGTGGGTGATGGCTACCCTCAAAAGTTCTATCAATCTTTCAAGTTGTTAGTTTTTATGAATCTAATTTGATTGTCATTAGAACCAAATGTTGGGAGCACCTTTTTTCCCTTGATGGTAAGCTCCTTGCCCTCGGTGATTTTAACATGGTCACCAAAGTTGAGGAAAGGTCTGTCATCACTAGGAAGGTGGTGAGTGGTTATGAAAACTATGCTTGGCATTCTCTCATCTCCAGTCAAGATCTTATGGAAATTTCTAAGACGTATGGCTTTTTATGGAACAATGGGCAAAAAGGGGATGCCTTCCATGCTTCGAGAATAGATGGTTTTTATTTCAATATCTCTAGGCTCCAAGATATTTGGAGTGCTGAGTGGGAGATTAATAACTCGTTCTTCCTTTTTGACCATAAACTTCTCAAGGTTAGCCTTAAGAAAGATACCTTTCCTTTGTGGATCGTTGGCCTCAATTAGATGCCACTTTGTTGAAAATTCGCTTCATAATTTTAAAAAAATAAGAGCATCATTATTAAGACCTTGAATTATTATTCTTCTCTCTCCTTTGCTTGGGACAAGGCTATACGTCATATCCATTCCCTTTTAACCCATGACAAGAAGTTGACCAAGGTCATCATGGCTAAGTTGCTGAGTTGGAAAGCCCAATGTGGATAAGTTGTGATTGTACGATTATTTCTTTCGACATCTCTCCTGAATCCTGTGAATCGTGATATATATATATATATATATATATATATATATATATATATATATATATATATATATATATATAAGAGAGAGAGAGACAGATAAACTTCGGTCTCCGAAATGTACGTCCACTTGTGAGTGCATAATGCAAGTTGCAACGCTCTACATAAGATGCATATAATGCAAGGTGCAACCCATTACTCTCTGACATAACGTGAAGCTGAAGAGTAAGTGGATCCCACATAATGAGTCTTTCGATCATGTCGATAACATTCATTCATCTGGAGTCTAGAGTCTGTACCAATCACGTGGACAACATTCAATGTGAATCTTTGATTGTAACCATTACTTTTTTTTTTTGAAGAAACAGGAAAGATTAATTAATAAAGGATGTTCTAGACTGTGCTCAGGGTAGGAGCCACAAAAGCAGACCAGTTACATGTAGAGGTCTTGGACTAACATTAGTTTATGGGACATCATGGTGTCTCCTCAACCTATATCCCCTGTTGGAAGTACCATGTCTTGCAAGATCAGGAAAGCCTGGTTCAAGGCCAAAAGCTTCTTTCACCCTCCTTTTGATATGACTGTTGATACTGAGTTCTTTGTGCAGGAATCCCCATGGCTGGGGTGGCTTGCTTTCTGGAATAAATGTAGAATTGATATTTTAGAGCATAAATGTCATAAAGCTGGGTTTAGCACTTGGAAAGATTTTCTGCTCAATATTGAAAATGTTGATGATCTGCAAATGGTTCTTAATGCTAACTTGTCCAGATCTTGTCTGCAGGTTTTGAACAACCACAAGGATATGTTGAAGGATAAGCTGGTTTTCTGTCAAAGCAAAAAGTTGAAGATCCAGGACATTGCTGCCTTCATCTTCAAAAGTTTTAAGAAAGCTAGTGGGACTGTGGATCATCTGCTGCCTAAACTCAATTCCAGATGGCAGGTTAACTAGTCATCCCACCAGTGGTCTTATAGGTTCAAAACTTTATGGGCATTCCTAGACTACAGCAAACACTCCTACCTACAATGGTTGCTGATTCATCATGGTCTGTGGATAGGTCACAAAGTCAGGAAAGTTTTTTGTAATGAAGGTCTGTGTACTTTCTGTGGCTTAGTGGAGGATGTTTCCCACCTGTTTTTTCATTGTGCTCATGCCAAGAACTTCTAGAAACCTGTTGAGAGCTACCTGCATGATAAAATGCTCCCCCAACTCAACAAATGGGATGTGTTGCTTGGCTGTTGCAGGAATATGGACATTTTGCTCTAGAATATTTGGAGAGGGCACATACTTTGGCACATCTGGTTGAGTAGAAACAATGCTACTCTGAATAATGGGAAAAGGAATTTTCTTAGGTCCCTACCTAATAAGCTTAGAAGTGCCTCCCTTGTCAGTATTCAGAAAATTTCTTCTTCCCCTTTGTATAATGTGAATTTCTTCAATCTTATGGCTGAGCATAAGTTTACAGCTTGGAGAAACATTTTATCCTCATTGTACTCCAAACAGAGGCTTGATATGGCCCTCTACATGTAACCATTACTTTTTTGTTCGAGCGGAAACAGAAAAATATAAACCCCTTTTCTTGTGGGATAAAGGGGGTCCCATGAGTATTATGCCTTTCCTTGTACAATTTCAATTTCAAAATTAAAGCCCAAGGGAGTAGGCCTCGGCCGAACCTCCATTTTAAAAAATTAATATATATATATATATATATATATATATATATATATATATATATATATATATATATATATATATATATATATATATATATATATATATATATATATATATATATATATATATATATATATATAATTGATGCAGAGAAAGACAAAGATACAAGGGTAGAGGACACCGCGCCATTACCTATCGTTGGACAACTATGGGTTTGATGCAGTGAGTGCATACCCTAAGCTTTCTCACCAGCCACCTCTGTGACCCCTTTCGCAAACACTCGCGCCCCCGAGAGAGGGATTCCCCTCATTTTGTTCTGAAGCGTCTGTAAGATAGGGTTGGCGAGTGAAACCGCGAAAACAACGAATAGCTTCGACTTACAGGTAACATCGAACCCTAAATTTTTACCTTAGAGGCAGAGTGCCCTGTCATATGCGAATGTTGTGTAGTCTCAACTCCAAGGACCCTTTTCAATGTTCAATACTCAAGGTATTCTTGGTATGGCTTTTCCTCTTTCTGGGGGTAAAGGATGTAAAGGTAAAGAGAAGGTGGATGGGGTTTGTGGTGAAATTAGGGAAACCCCCAATGGTTGTCCTGAACGTATTCTTAATCTGGATCCTGAGGTAGAAGATAGGGATGATTGTACTTTTATTATTGAAAGCACCTCTTTGGAGAGTTGGAATAACCATCTATCTGAGAAGGTGGTGATTGGGCTTTGCCATGGACCTCGGCCTACTCAGGAAATTCTCAAGAATTGGATGAAGGTTAATTGGGAAAGTAGAGGTCTTTTTGCTAAGCATATTCAGTATCTACCCAATAACTATTTCCTTTTCGTTTTTTAAGATGCCCATAATGCAATGCAGGTTATAGCAGAAGTTCATTCGATTATAAGGAATACTCTTATTTCTTTTTTCAAATGGTTTCCTGGATTTAACCCAGGGGTTCTAAACCTACTAAAGTTCCTGTATGGATAGAATTTTCAGATCTTCTAGTAGAATTTTACCCATGGATTGAACAACCGGGTAATCTAATTGGCAAAGTCTTGGGCCAAAGGCCTAGAAACGGTTTTAATCCTAAATGGCATCCTGAAATGTTAGTTGAAGTAGACATCTCTAAGAGCATTAAACCTATGCTTGTTCTTAAAAACTCTGAAGGGTGTAAACTGCATGAGCAAAAAGTTTTTTATAAAAATCTCCCTAATGCTTGTTTTCATTGCTATAAGCGGGGTCACTTCATTATGCAATCTGCTAATGAAGTGTTTCTAGAATAACTGAATAAAAGTGATGAGGAAGTTATGATGCGAATAGAAACCGGTTTCCCAAATGGGACTTATGTCTCTATGTCTTTAGATAGAAAAACAAGTCCCATTGCTAAGGAGAAGGTTAAATCTAAAAGAAAGGACATGATTAGATCTTTTAACTTGGCTGTTAAGCCTCTCAAGAATCATAAAAAGTAAACTACTAGATTGTTGTTCGCCTTTCCTTTTTTTTTTGTCATGGATAACATCAAAATCATTTCCCTTAATACGAAAAGCCTTTTAGATCCTATTAGAGGAAAATTTATAAACAATTGGTTAAAAGATTCCTCTTTAGTTCCTGACTTCATTTGCTTGTAGGGATTAAAAGTTGGTGGTTTTCAACTCAAGTCCAATTTGAAGATTGTCTTTAGCAGGTCCTCTTGGTATCATACTAATCATTATGGTAAAGGTGGAGTTGCAATCGGTATAAACTCTAATCTTAATCATCTTGTTGAAGAGGTTTTGGTAAGTGAATCCAATCAATGGGTTGCCTTAAGATGTAAAGACCCTTTAAATTTCACCATTGTGTGTGTTTATGCTGCCAATAACTCTTTGGATAGATCTAAATGTTGGGAGGAAAGTGGCAAGCTAAATGGTGACATTATTTTAACAGGTAATTTTAATATGGTTACCAATTCTGTTGATAGAATTGGTAATAGTAATAATGTTCTTTTCGAAAATGAGAAAAATTGCTGGTTTAATATGGTTAATACCCACAATCTTTTTGACTTGTCGGTCAGTTCTAGCCATACCTGGAATAACAGGAGTGTTAACAATAGGTTTTCTGCTAGACTGGACAGATTCTATATGAACAGGGCTAGGTATCAAGATCTTTGCAATAGCAGTTGTGATGTTGACCTTTCTCTTCAGCTTTCTCACCATGCTCCCCTTATAGTTAAACTTCTAGGTAATAATCCTAATTATAGAGCTGGTTGGCCTCATCTTCACATGTCCCTTCTTAGGTTTCCTATTGTCAAAGAGAAAATCAATACTATCTTTAAAGACCATTTTGTTGTGGGATGCTCTCCTTTTAAGGCCTAGGAGGAGGCTATTAGAGATGTGCAATAAGTTCTTACTTCTTTCAAGAAAACGGCCAAGATCATTAGATACAATAGAAGGATGATGCTGATTAAAGAGATAGATTACATTGTTAGCTCTAATCTTAGCAACTCCGTTAAGAGTCAAAAGATCCTTGAACTTCAGGAAAAGGTGAGGTATGAAGATTACCTTCTTGCTTGTGGTGCCCTTGCCACGTCTAGAGAGTTTTGGGCTGGGAAAATTGACAAACCTAAAAAGCATATGTATGAGATTATGAGGAAGAAAAAGCTAGAGATTTTATCCCCTTGCTTTAAAAAAGTAATGATGATTATGCTTCTTATATGAAGGAGAACTTGCAGGAGGTTGTTAGCTTCTTTACCAATGTTTTCTCTATGCTTCCCAAGAGAGGGGAGCATATCTGGAGTGCAAGAGGTACCATTTCCTAGAAAAGGAAGAAAATAATTCCTCATGGCTTGGTCTCCCTCCTTGATCTCCCCCTTTCTACTAGTGAGGTTAGAGAAACCATTAGTAAATTGAAACCCTGTAAGTCTCCTAGTCATGATGGTATTCCTAATGAATTTTTTCGAGAGTTTAAAGAAGTGCTGGTGCCCATTATTCTTTGGATCTGGCAAGAAGCCACAAGAAGCCACAAGAAGAGGTTCCCTTTCTACCTTCATCAATACTGGGGTTATTAAATTGGTTCACAAAAGAGGACCGTCTAGATGAAGGGTTGCAATCGATGATGCGGAAGCACATTTTAGAGACCTTCCCAGAAACTTAGAAGATGAGTGCATAATCGACAACTCACCAGAGGATGACATGGAAGCTGAGACTTCCGGAGCAATAAGCACCAAAAAGTTTAGGGTGTCAGCTTAGGTTCCTTTGTGTCTAGTAACAACACTAAATCTTCTCTCTCTCTGAGTCAAGGTCCACCGAGAGAACCTTAGCTAGATGATATCTTAACAAAAATCATAAAGCTAATCATAAACCTAACGTTCTAGATAGGAGAAAAGGATGTTCTGAGGCGGTGACTCATCCCATTTCAACCAGTAGCAGAGTTCGTCCAACAGAGGACACCATCCTCAGAAAAGGTGACCTTCGTGATTCGCCCATCATGTTCGACATCTTCACTCCACATAATCTCTTCCTTTCTGACCGTGCCTCTCTCTCTCTCTCTCCCTCTCTCTCTCTTTCTCTCTCTATCTCTCTATGCATTATGCATCCTGAGTTGTGCACAATCAGATCTATTGCCAAAGAGGGAAGAGAGAATTAATCTCTCTCTCTCTCTCTCTCTCTCAAGTGCATCAGGCCCTGTTGCAGAGCTAAGAAGAGCAAAGAGGCAGAGAAAAAGAAGGGCCCCAAAATTTTTGTGATTTGGATGCTTAATTTTTGCATTATAGTCATTTTGTCATATTTTGTCGATGTAAATGCACTAGACGAGTCCTCTAGATGCATACCCCTAGAGATTTGTAGTGTGTGTAGTGCGTTGATAGTTTAGAGAAGTGAGTAGAGAGAAACCTTAGAGTAGGTAAGAGTAGGTAAGTGAGTAGGTTAGGGAGATAGGTGTAATTTTCACACCCCTTCACTTCAGTGTTTTCTTTTCAAATACCTTTTCAGAAGTATAAAAACCAAAAAATATCAAAGCACTTCACTTCAGTTGTGCAAATGCAAGTATCATGAGCACTGGACGTTAGAGATCGCGAGTGGAGACCGGAGAGTTTAGGGAAATGTAGAGCACGTGAGGATGTAGAAGAGTTTGAGGATAGTTTGCAAGGTGAGCATATCAAATCCCTGCTTTCAACATCCACTTAAGTCAAAGAAAAATAGTAAAGCAATCTGCATCAAGTGTCGTGAGGGGTATCCAAGGGCTGAGGAAACTTTTTTCTTTGATTCACGCACTTCAGAGAGGGGAGACAAGCCCTAGGATCACTCCCCTTAAAGTGAATGTCAAATTTACCTAAAATTGAAAAAATTGCAAGTGTCGTGATCTCCCACGGTTTAGTATCACGACATTCGGGTGTCGTGATTTCCCGTGGTTGAGTGTTGTAATATTTACCCTTGTCGAGTATTGTGTTGGCTTCACGACATTTGACAAGTGTCGAGTATCACGTTTGTCTCACGACATTTGACAAGTGTCGAGTATCGCGTTTGTCTCACGACATTTGACAAGCATTGAGTATCATGTTGGCTTCATGACATTTGACAAGTGTCGTATTGCGTTTGTCTCACGACATTTCACAAGTGTTGGGTATCATGTTCGCTTCACGACATTTGACAAGTGTCGAATATTGTGTTGGCTCCACGACATTTGACAATTTTCGAGTATCACATTTGTCTCGCGACATCTGGGAAGTGTCGTATGTCGTGATTTTGCAAGTGTCAAGTTTTGTACACTCAGTTATCGTGACATTTGTTAGGTACCGAGTGTCGTGTGTGGAGCCAGTGGCAGGTGTCATGCAAGGAGATTTTTAGATACTTCAGTGGGAAATTCCAACTTACTAAAAGAAATTGCATGCACCTCTGTGATTCTAAAAAAAGAGCATTGGGAGCTAGGGGTGACCTCAACTCAATTAGAGATCTTAACTGAGTGAACCTAAGATCGGGAAGAACCCTAGGAAGCCGAAGAAGTGTAGTCTCATCTATGGGAAGTGTAGTTGAATCGAGTATTCATTCGCATTACTGTGAAACCTTGAGTGAATCTAAGGAGGAAATCCTTATGGCCTCAGAAGACATGCCGAATTTTGTGCCAATAGTTGGTGTAATGTCAATTATTGAGGGAGAGTATCGAACGTCTTTAGAATATGTGAGCACTAATCAACATGGATTACCCATCTATCTAGATGGACTCAACAGATCAGTGGCTAGGCTAAAGAAAGTTACAGATGCTTACATAGTACCTAAGCCAGCTGTCAAGTATGTGGGAGGATTCTACATGGATAAAAGAGAGATTTTGTATGTAGTTACAGAGCAGCCTGAAAACATCAACGAACAAAGGGAAGAAGGAAATACCCACAACCTTAATGGAGAAGGACATGGAGAACAGGTGTCTACCCCTAGAGGGAGGTCCATGGTAATTAGGGTTTGGAGAGGAGACCTAGTTCCCCAAGATGATTCCCTAAGAGATGTTTATTTATTCAATGGAATGGAGCATTTACTTAGATCCAACTCTTCATTGTGGGAAGAAGCCACCAATCCAGCCACCGTCTATGAGTTGCAAGATCCTAAAAACCCCACTCATATTACGTACTTGGATAAGAATCAGAGAAGGTACTAGCCCTTAACGAAATCAGAAAGAGCGGGGTTGAAATATCAAAACATTGCAGTATTGCCACCTAGGGATCAAGCCACAACTTTGCAAAACCCCCAAGGAACTTATCAGGATACTTTTTATCAGCATTCAAGATAGACACAACAACCGAACATCCCAGTTAGACCCCATGTGCAGTTTGCCACACCTGGCAATAACCCTAACTATTGACCTCCTACACATGTAGAACTGAGAAATAGAATTCCTGTCCATGAGAGACCACCTATAGGAAGAGAAGTAGGCATATCAATAGGACGACCAATCTTCCTTATAATGCCTAGACCACCTGAACCGAGAAGAAGATTGAGACCCATTCAAGTAGCCAAGTGCATGAGAAGTCACTATGATGGCTCTAGTGAACCATACAACCATATAGTTGAATTCAAGCACGTAATAAGAGTTGAACAAGTGGAAGACTTCTTGATCCAATATGAATCTTTTGGCCTGACCCTTACAGACACATCCTTAGCTTGGTTCCAACCCTTGGATCCTAATAATTTCCAAAGCATGGAACAAGTCTATCAAGAATTAACTGAAGAATTCACTAAGACTAGAATAAAAAACAACTCATAATAATTAATCCATAATTTTAAACAGGCTCCTACGAAATCAGTAAGATTGGTAGCAAGAGGATTCAAGAAATACGTGGATAGATGCCCTATTGAGGAGAGACCCACTCAAAACAAAATGGTTTCATTGTTTTTGGAAGGACTAGTGAATGGATCATTGAGATCATTAGTATATGTGAAGAGGGTCCAAAATTTGCAAGAGTGTATGAAAGAGTATATCGACCTAGAGGACAATTTGGTTGAAGACTTGAAGATATCTCAAGGCAGTGTGAAAAGTGAGCATTTCGTCAGTAGCACTTCAAACCCAGGAACAATGTAGAAGAGATAGCCGATTTAGTGGCTAAAAAGCTGAATGTTCAAGGATAGAGGAATTACCCAAGCAACCCTATGAGAGTGCCCATGCTTAGAAGATGTGTGCACTGTGGAGGTGATCATCCTTCTCACATATGCAATAGGGGAGTAGTTCCACCACCTTCTTATGCTTACGATAGACCACCGGCCTAGGGCCCTATGCATTATTGTAGAATAGAACAAAGGTACACAAATCACCGCACAGAGAACTGTCCTTACAATCAGCAATCGAGACCAGTACAACCACCCTTCAGGCCTTATGTATACCCTCAGAGAGATCAAGGAGGAGAAGCCTATAGATACCCCCCATACCAGCGGCAAGCACCTGCACCACGACCTTATACTTACCAAGGGTACACTCAACCACAACCCATGTTAGGGCAACAACCACCACACCCCTAGAATGTTGTCCTAGTGAAAATGGCTCAACTTGAAGAGAACCCAGAACGAGCGATAGTCCCAGCCACTACATTGGCTAGTACTGAGGCTTATGACCTATCTTATGACTCTATTCAAGGAAATTATTTTACATATGAAGTGTAATAGGCCTCTTTTCTAGTGAAATAATTCATTTTGAACTTTCTGAATTTCATTGTGGGGATAATGCTTAGAATGAATAGTTAGGTCATTTTATGCATGTAGGAAAAAATTTGGGTTGACAAGTTTCATATTCTCTCTCTAGACTTTAATTGCATCATGTTTTCTAGTGGGATTTTGAAGGTGAAGATGAAAGAATTAAGGAAAACTCTGTATGAGGGAAAGGTAGAGCAAGTATAAGAGAATAAAAGTGCCTGTGTGAGATTTTTGTGAATCATGTTCTAAGTACCTCGTTCAGGGTCCTACATTTAGTTCATTATAAGAAAATGCCTTGATTTTACTCTCTAGAATTTTAAACCTTGCAGGGCTCAAAAGTGGCATTTGGAGGTGGATTTGGACCTCGGACGTCTCTAACACTATTGTGCAGATCGAAAAATTGAATAAAAGTATCTCTCACAAGCTTAACCTAATTCCTCATAATTTTTGAGTTACAGAGCTTTGAAAAGTTCCGTTTTTTCCAATAATTAAAAAATAAAATAAAATAAAAAAACGAGGGCTTGTCTAATTCTATTCGAATCCGTGATTCTCATGCTCACGTGTCACCATGTCTAATTATGTATGTTTTTCGATATGTCTTCTTAGTGTTTTTCTGCTATTTTTGACAGGTATGCTAAAGAAAGGAAGTACACTACGATCGCATGGCTTTTTGCGAAAGTTTTGGAGAAACTTGACTTTTTCTAAATTTGGTGGATCACACACTTCTTTGGGGGGCACGACTGCAATCAAACGGAAAAAGATAACAAGGCCTGTGCATCAACACGGAGGACACACAGAAATCTAAGAATTACCTTGTGATTGAGAGTGTGATTGAGAGTGAGAGTGAGAGTGAGAGTGAGAGTGTGATTGAGAGTGCGAGTGAGAATGCGATTGTGATAGCTCGCGGGTGGTCGGGAGGTAGAGGCTTCGTCAAGAAGCTATTGTCCAAAACTATTGTAACCATTGATTCACATCTATAATATCAGAATTCTTCCTTCTCTGCATCCTATTTGTTCTACTCTTCCGCATCAAATCTTCTTTTACCTTGTGCAATCTCTACGTTCTTCTCTCCACTGTTATTTTTGAGTAATCGAAAGATTGTGATTGGGGATAGATTGTGATTGAGGAAACGCTACAAGTGGTATCAGAGCAGAATCAATCCGCGGGAATGATGGAAGGTTCGTGAACAAGAGGAGCTTATTCAGAAGCTTCTTGGTGAATTGCACAAAGAACGAGGGGGAAAGCAACCAGAAGGAGCAACAAATTTGTTTGTGGAGTTGAATGATGAAATAGATGAAGGTGCGGAAACATCTAGTGTACCTCGCGAAAAACAAAAACGCAATTCTGAAGATATGGAACCAGGTGAGTTTGCCCTTAACCAAGTCTTCAAGAAGGCAAACTTAAATGATTTTGATGGCGAGAAGAAGAGTGGCGAAGATCTTGAGGCATGGATTGAAGAACTAGAGGATTTCTTTGATCTTTGACAATTTAGTGAAGAGTCCAAGGCAAAAGTTGGGATCCTACATCTGCGTGGGATCGCGAAGGTATGGTGGAAGTCATATATGCAGACTCGAACGCGTTCTGGTCCTGTTCTATGGAAGGAATTTAGAGAACAAGCTGAAAAACGCTATTGTTCTCCACACTACCATATGGAGAAGAAGATGGAACTCTACAATTTCCGACAACACGAAAGTGACAAGCATAGCTTATCTGTTGATGAGTACAAAGAGAAGTTCCTACGTCTTCATAAATATGCATTAGAGGTTAGTGGTAATGCTCTAAAGAGTAAATTTGTTGAAGGGCTTCGTGAGGAACTTCGCTATCAAGTCAAGGGATCTGGATGCATTGATTTTCTTGATGTTGTTGCGATGGCTCAGAACTTTGAGAAGATGGAGAAGTTCAATTTGCAGAAGGCAAATAGAAACAGATTCATTGCAACGGGACATAGGCCACAAAGACCTATTGCAATGAACATGAACAATTCAAAGAAAACTCCATCTTCTAATGACCAAGGTAAGAACCCTGCTCGGCCGGTGGAAAATCTAAGGAGGCGTCAACCAATTGAGTGGCAACAAGACCCTAATTTTATTGAGAGGGCAAAAAGACTTGGTCTGTGTTTTCATTGCGGGGAGCAAGGGCATTAGACATATGAGTGCCCGAACAAGGCAGTCTTTCGACCCGCACAATCAAAAGCGATAAACATCATCGAGGAGGGTACAATTATTGAGGAAGAAGATGATGGTGGTAAGTGCGCTGACTCTACTTTACGTTGCATGGTGGTTAGTTCTTTCCCAAAGGCTTCTGTAATCACGATTCCGAGTATGATTTCTGCACAGAAAACCAGATTTTTTATCGATTCAGGTAGTACCCATTGTTTTCTATCTTTCAAATTGGTACAGAATCTAGGGATAGCCCTAAATATGCAGATAACCAGACCTGTAGAGATGGCCAATGGACGATTACACTACACGAAAGGACATGTTGAAAACCTTGAATTTACTCTTTCTAATAGACGCTTTTCTGGAAGCTTCCATGTAATTGAGATGAAACAGAGTGATGTAATCATAGGCATGGATTGGTTAGTTAAAAATTCTTTGACAATTAATTGTGAACAAAGAACGATCACTGTGAAGCTAAATGATGAATCTATTCATATTCTAGGTGATGTCTTTAATCCTAAGCCTACTCTTATTTCTACTATGTAGATAATTAGAGGTATACGTGATGGCTGCAAAACGTTTGTAGTGTATGTGAACAATCTGCATCACAAAGGTAATGACGAAGATATTCCAGATTACGTAGGAAATCTCTTGAAAGAATATGCCGATGTATTTCCAGAAGACTTGCCTGGTATACCCCCACCTAGGCAGATTGACCACGCCATTGACCTATATCCAGGGAGTGAACCATATTCTAGAGCGCCCTATAGATTTAACATTGATGAACTAAAGGAGCTTAAGATTCAATTAGATGATCTTTTGAAGAAAGGCTTAATAAAACCGAGTGTCTCACCTTGCGGTGCGCCTGTTTTATTTCAAAAGAAGAAAGACGGCTCTTATAGATTATGCATTGACTATAGGGTGTTGAATAAAAGAACAATTAAGAATACGTATCCACTCCCTCACGTAGATGACTTATTAGGTCAATTAAGTGGAGCGACCGTATTCACAAAGATTGACTTAAGATCTCGATATCACCAAATTAGGATCAAAACAGAGGATATTCCTAGAACGGCTTTTCGAACACGATATGGTCACTATGAGTTTACGGTTCTACCTTTTCGTTTAACAAACGCTCCTTCCACATTTATGTGCTTGATGAATAATATTTTTCACGATTACCTAGATGAATTCATCTTAGTCTTCCTTGATGATATATTTGTGTACTCTAAAGATGATTCAGAGCATGCGGTACATCTCAAGAAGACTTTGCAAACTCTTAGAGAACACAAATTGTATGGGAAAAAGAGTAAGTGTTTCTTTGCTAAGGATAAACTTGTGTATCTAGGAAGAGTAATATCAAAAGAAGGAATCCTTATAGATGAAGATAAACTAAAAAAAATAGTTGATTGGCCGATTCCTAAGACTGTAAGGGATGTTAGAAGTTTTCTTGGGTTGGCACAATATGAAAGAGCACATATTAAGGATTTCTCTAAGATAGCTACTCCCCTCACCAAATTAACTAAAAAGAATGTAGGATTTGCCTGGAGTGATGCCTGTCAAAAATCATTTGAAACATTGAAACAAAAAGTCGTTGGGAATTGTGTTTTGAAAATACCAAAAATGGGAAAGCCTTTTGTGGTTGCATGTGATGCAAGTGGTAGTCAGATAGGATGTGTTATTTCACAGGATGGCAGGGTGGTCGCATATGAGTCCAGAAAACTAAGAAAACATGAACTTAACTATCCTATTCATGATTTAGAAATGCTTGCTGTTGTGCATGCACTTAAGCATTGGAGACATCTATTGTTAGGGGTTAAGTTTGAATTGAAAACAGATCATCAAGGACATATGTTAAACCAAAGTATTCTTACTTTTGGCCGTGTATGAAGCGGGATATTAGAAAATATGTAAATGAATGTTTGAAGTGCCAACAGGTGAAATCTGAGTTTAAGAGGATGCCAGGAATGCTTCAACCTTTGGATGTTCCAAATCAGAAGTGGGAGTCTATTTCTATGGACTTTATCACTAAGGTACCTATGACCAGAAGTAAGCATGATACCATATTTGTTGTAGTCGATCGGCTTACCAAGATGGCACACTTCTTTCCTATGAAAAAGACTGATACTGCTTTGAATGTTGCAAGAATCTTTGTAAAAGAAATATTTCGATTGCATGGAATGCCTAAAAGCATAATCTCTGATAGAGATTCTAGATTTACGTCAAACTTCTGGAAAGCGACATTTGAATCCTTTGGAACTCAACTTCGTATGAGTACAACTTTCCATCCACAAACTGATGGGGAAACCGAGAGGGTTAACAGTGTAGTTGAGGATATGTTGCGTATGTATGTGAATGAAAAGCAAGATAATTGGAGTGAATATTTACCCTTGGTTGAGTTTGCATACAATAGTGCATGGCATGCATCTATAAAAATGTCTCCGTTTGAAGCTGTATATGGTTATAATTGTTTGACTCCACCTTTGTTTTTGGGTTTTCCAAATAAAGTAGAAGTATCCAAAGAAATGCTTGATAAGATGGATGAAGAACTTGGAAAAATTAAGAAACATATAAGAGAAGCTCAGAAAAGACAAAAGACTTTCTATGATTTAAAGAGAAGACCACTTGAATTCCAAGTTGATGATATGGTATTTCTTAAAGTTAATCCTCACCGATCTAACTTGTTGCTAGGGAAGGATCATAGACTTTCTCCTCGATATGCAGGCCCTTTTAAAGTTTTGAGAAAGATCAGATCTCTTGCTTATTTGCTGGAATTACCTAAATATCTAAATGTGCATCCTGTATTTCATGTCAGCTTACTTAAAAGATATGTGTCTAATGTTGCTCATGTTTTGCAGGACAATTATAAGTTGAAAGATGATGGCTCTTTTGAGCTTCAACCGGAAATAATATTAGATAGGAAGGAAAGATTTCTTAGAAATAGATCTATAGTAGAAATTTTGGTGAAATGGCATTCATACCCAGTAGAAGATTCGAGTTGGGTGAATTTAGATGACTTTCTAACACATTATCCTTCTTTCCAACTCTGAGGACAGAGTTCTTAAAAGGGGGAAGAATTGTAGTAGGCCTCTTTTCTAGTGAAATAATTCATTTTGAACTTTCTGAATTTCATTGTGGGGATAATGCTTAGAACAAATAATTAGGTCATTTTATGCATGTAGGAAAAATTTTGGGTTGACAATTTTCATATTCTCTCTCTAGACCTTAATTGCATCACGTTTTCTAGTGGGATTTTGAAGGTGAAGATGAAAGAATTAAGGAAAACTCTGTATGAGGGAAAGGTAGAGCAAGTATAAGAGAATAAAAGTTTCTGTGTGAGATTTTTGTGAATCATGTTGTAAGTACCTTGTTTAGGGTCCTACGTTTAGTTAATTATAAGAAAATGCCTTGATTTTACTCTCTCTCTAGAATTTTAAACCTTGCAGGGCTCAAAAGTGGCATTTGGAGGTGGATTTGGACCTCGGACGTCTCTAACACTATTGTGTAGATCGAAAAATTGAATCAAGTGTCTCTCACAAGCTTAACCTAATTCCTCATTGTTTTTGAGTTACAAGGCTTTGAAAAGTGCCGTTCTTTCCAACACTTAAAAAAAAAAAAACGAGGGCTTGTGTAATTCTATTTGAATCCGTGATTCTCATGCTCACGTGTCACCATGTCTAATTATGTATGTTTTTGGATATGTCTTCTTGGTGTTTTTCTGCTATTTTTGATAGGTATGCTAAAGAAAGGAAGTACACTACGATCGCATGGCTTTTTGCGAAAGTTTTGGAGAAACTTGACTTTTTCTAAATTTGGTGGATCGCACACTTCTTTGGGGGGCACGGCTGCGATCAAACGGAAAAAGATAAGAAGGCCTGCGCATCAACACGGAGGACACACAGAAATCTGAGAATTACCTTGTGATTGAGAGTGGGATTGAGAGTGAGAGTGAGAGTGAGAGTGTGATTGAGAGTGCGAGTGAGAATGCGATTGTGATAGCTGGGGGGTGGTCGGGAGGTAGAGGCTTCGTCAAGAAGCTATTGTAACCATTGATTCACATCTATAATATCAGATTTTTTCCTTCTCTATGTCATATTGGTTCTACTCTTCCGCATCAGATTTTCTTTTACCTTGTGCAATCTCTACGTTCTTCTCTCCACTGTTATTTCTGAGTAATCGAAAGATTGTGTTTGGGGATAGATTGTGATTGAGTAAACGCTACAAGTGGTATCAGAGCAGAATCAATCCGCGGGAACGATGGAAGGTTCGTGAACAAGAGGAGCTTATTCAGAAGCTTCTTGGTGAATTGCGCAAAGAACGAGGGGGAAAGCAACCAGAAGGAGCAACAAATTTGTTTGTGGAGCTGAACGATGAAATAGATGAAGGTGCGGTAACATCTAGTGTACCTCGCGAAAAACAAAAACGCAATTCTGAAGATATGGAACGAGGTGAGTTTGCCCTTAACCAAGTCTTCAAGAAGGCAAACTTAAATGATTTTGATGGCGAGAAGAAGAGTGGCGAAGATCTTGAGGCATGGATTGAAGAACTAGAGGATTTCTTTGATCTTCGACAATTTAGTGAAGAGTCCAAGGCAAAAGTTGAGATCCTACATCTGCGTGGGATCGTGAAGCTATGGTGGAAGTCATATATGTAGACTCAAACGCGTTCTGGTCCTGTTCTATGGAAGGAATTTAGAGAACAAGCTCAAAAACGCTGTCGGAAAGTTTTCAACTTTCCAGTTGATGACTAGATAAAATAAAATTAACTTAATTGGTGAATTCTAACCTTTTTTATCACTGTTGATTAGTTTGTTCTGAATTGAATTAACTACTTTTGAAGTGTTTGCAGGTACAGGAAATGATAAAGAATACATGTTCAAATTATGGTTTATTCTAAACTGCTCATATAATGTGTGTTTAGGCCATAGAAACATTGAATCATGGGTTTAAGACCCTAGGTTTACATTTATTTATATGTATTTAAGTTAGTAGCATTAATTCCTGGTTAATGTTAGGGTTTAACTAGGTATTCAATTGATTTTCAAAGGGTTCTAATGGGTTTCTTATGGGTTTCAAATAGGTTTTCTAGGGTTTTACTATATTTAAAGGGTTAAAATCAATGTTATTTAAATACATTAATATTTAAATTAAATATTTATGTATTGCAAATTAAACTATGCTATTAATAATTACTTTAATTATTTGTGTGCATTTAAATACTAAGGTTCTAATTAATTAAAAGCTTAACCTAAGCTTAATTTAATGGATTTATTTAATTGAGAAATTTAGGGTAAATATAATTAAAATGATTAATTAAAAGGATAAATATCTAGTGGTCTATGTGGATGCTAGAAAAAAGAATGGTATGTGAGTAATGTGGAATTAAAGTGAATTAAGGAGTGGTCTGAAAGGATGATGCATTTAAAGTGATTAAAGTTGGTTGACAAAAAGGAATGGAGAGAATTAGTGAAGATGAAAACAGAGGAGTAGAAATTAAGTGTAATTAAATTAGTTAAAGGTAAATGAAAAGAGTGGTGTGAATTAAGTGTGTAATTAAAGTAGATAAAGTAATTAGTTTAAAGTGTGGTATTTATGTGTGCAAGATAAAAGAATGGCCATAATAAATTATGCATTTAAAGTACAAAAGGTATTTAGGAAAAAGAATGGAGTAAGTGAGTTGTGTGAGAAAAGTCAATTTAAAGGATGGATGGGTTAAAGGATGGATGGGAAATAAAGTAGGAAACCAAAATAGTGGTATAGAGAGGATCTGTGTGCGTATATATATGTATGCTTTGATCATGAATTCCTAATGTTTCTTTGCAGCTAATTTTTCCTCCTCCTTACCTCCTTCTGAATTCTATAGAGAGAGAGTGAGAGAGAGATAGGCAGAGAAATAGAGAGATAGGAGGAGAGAGAAGGCCATCTCTCTTGTCCTTCAATTTATGGAAAGCCAATTTTCAGAAAGTACAGAGATTTATTTCTTCTCCTTTTCTTCCTTTCTTCTTCTCCCATCCCCTTCTTTAATTAAATGTTTTTCCCTCTCTCTCCCTCCCTTTCTCTGCCGGCGGCGCAGCTCTGCTGCACGCGCAGCACAGAGAGAGAGAGAGAGAGAGAGAGAGAGAGAGAGAGAGAGAGAGAGAGAGAGAGAGAGAGAGAGAGAGAGAGAGAGAGAGAGAGAGAGAGAGATTAAGAGAGAGAGTGAGTTTTTTTTCTTTTTCTTTTTTTTTTGTTTTGTTCCCTCTCCTCCCTTTCTCCTCTGACGGCGGCGCAGCAGAGAGAGAAAGAGAGAGAGCAGAGAGAGAAAGAGAGAGAGAGAAGGAGAGAGAGAGAAAGGAAAGAGAAAGAGAGAGAGAGAGAAAGGAAAGAGAAAGAGAGAGAGAGAGAAAGGAAAGAGAAGGAGAGAGAGAGAGAAAGGAAAGAGAAGGAGAGAGAGAGAGAAAGGAAAGAGAAGGAGGGAGAGAGAGAGAAAGGAAAGAGAAGGAGAGAGAGAGAGAGAAAGGAAAGAGAAGGAGAGAGAGAGGGAGAAAGAAAGAGAAAGAGAGATAGGAAGGGAAAGAGAGAGAGAGATGGAAACCAAAAAGAGAAAGAGAGAGTCAATCATTTTTTTTATAGTTATGTGCTTTATTTTATGGTTATTTCATCTATATTTAGTTAATTTAATTTATCAATAATTCATTTAAGTGATAGTTAATTAAGTTTATAATTCGAGTCTATGCATATACTTGTAGGTGATTGCATACATATTCTTGGATGCATGTGTATGAGCATATTAAATTGCATGCATACATATGCATGGATGCATTAGTATGCATGTGTTCATGTGGTTGCATATATGTGAGCATGTGAGTGTCTATTAGCATATGCATTCATGTATGCATGGCCATGAAAGTGTATGATTATGCATATTAGAGATATGTTTTTTTTTCATGATTGAGGATATATATTAGAGTATAAGTTAGCATGAATATCAATTTTATGATGCTTATGTTTGGGTTTATCTTAAGTCCAAATTTGCAAGTGTAGGTTTAGATGTATGTTAGTATATGTGAAGAAATGTGTTAGCATAAAGACATGAATAAGTATATGTTGACATGTGAGTTAGCATAGGTAAGAATGTGTGTATATTAAAGCATATACATGAGTTATTGAATGTGTGCATGTTAATTAGTTTTTGGTGCACATTACTTACTGTTAATATACTTGTATGGTTATATGTATTTAGAAGTGTGTGTTATGTTAGCATGCATGTGTGTTAGTATCTGTGTGTATTAGCATATATTAGCATGATTGAAAGCATGCATGTAAAGTGCATTAGTATGCATGAGAAATGTGTTCAAATGAATATATTAGCATAAGTGTGAATTTAAGCATTAGATGTGAATGTTTCAGTGTATACATAAACATAAACATGTGTATGCAAATGCTATGTGAATTAAGTCTTTTAATTTTATGACCCTTGTAACATTACTAATATTTCCCTAATGTTTCTTTGCAGAAACATTGAAGATTAAAAAGCAATTGAAGTGCAGTGAAGTGAAGCAAAGTGAAGATTTCATCAATTCAATTATCCGACAATCTGAATTAAATCCATAGAAATTATCCTTGATTAAGCTTTGTATAGGATTCACTAGTTGTTAGCCATCTTTTAGAGAAATTATATCATTGTTTTAAAGCATTGTAATCATCCATTAATGTCATTAGCATTAATTCAATTCTAATTTGCATTATCATTCTTGTCAATTTTATCTAAAATTGTTAATTTCAATTTCTCATGATTATTGTCTGAATAGATTTTTTTCAATTATCTACTCCATATTTCCTAGATTTAAGAGTAATTTAGAATTTCTGATACCTTAGATGAAAGAAAAATATACCTAAAACACCTACAATTGTCTCATACACCCTGCGTGTGCCCACAATAGTAGGAAAGTTTTCTTTATTTCTATTTCTAAAGCAGTAGGAATTTTTTTTTTTTATTGCATAGTAGTAGAAAAGTTTCTTTATTGCAAAATAGTAGGAAAGCTTGCTTTATTTCTTTGTTTGCAAAGCAATAGGAAATTCGTTAGTTTTTTCTATTGCAAAATAGTAGGAAAAGTTTTCTTTATTTTTATTTCTAAAGTAGTAGGAAAGGATTCTTTATTTCTATTTACAACATTGTAGAAAAAGTTTCTTTATTGCCAAAGCATAGGGAAATTTTCTTTTTGTTTGCAAAATAGTAGGAAAATTTTCTTTAGTTTTGTTGGCAAAGGAGTTGGAATATTTTCTGTATTTTTGTTTCTTTTACCACGGAGTCATATCAGGATCAAGATATAGACGGATTATTACGAGAATTATATACGTATATTTCATATTTATCTATAAAGTTAGACTTATCCACTATGGCTGACCACTTTGAAGAGCAGCGAATTTGGAAGATCATAGATGCAATTAAAACAGATAGGGGGGAATTTACTGGAATAAATGTAACAGCTTATCTTAAATATTATGAACAATTGACAGAACAATATGGATTACCGGAAGACAATAAAAAAGATACATTTATACGAATTGCTCATGGGTTCACTAGAGAGAGAATCCAATTGCGAGTAGTCCAACCAAACATGACTTGGGCGGATTTCAAGACTCGGCTTCTTACTGAATTTTCGCATGAAGATTACAGTAAGAATAATAGAGCCACATTTATGTGATGGGTAGGAACAACAAAGTTAGACCAACACATAACTCAGGGATTAACTGAGTTTGATATCAAATTTAACCAAATGCCTCAAGCAGACAGAACAGCTCTTGAACCAGATAAATTAAGAAATTTTCTAAACATGCTAGATCCATCTCTTAGACGAGAGCTAGAACCAATGCTTGAGGATGGAGCGACTGCAAGTGGGCTTACTGGAAATTGGGATAACGTAAGAGCAGCTGTCCATAGGTTAGCCCAAAGGCAAGAGCGAAATCAGATGCAAACTCCAAGAATATACGAAAGAGATGCACCAGGAAAGATAGATAATGACCCCACTTCTTATAACCCTAAAAAGGATGACTCTGAACTTATAATGTTAAAAACATCAGTAGAATCACTTGTCAAACATGTGGAGACTTTGGCGACTGAAATAGCTACTATAAAGAGTATGCAAGAGCTTAAATTGAGAGATCAGGAGAAACCAAAAGAATTAGAACAAAATCCTAGGAATCCGATGCCAGCTAGAAGACCATTTAACCAAGCACGTAGATGTCTCTGGTGTGATGATTTGGAGCATCCACACTGGACATGCAACTTATTCAAAGAGGCCAAGGATAAGAATTGGGTCACAGAAGTAGATCGAAAGATCTGTGACTATGTAACAAAAAGGCCCTTGGCATCAAACTATGGCAAAGGGGGAATGAAAACCTTCTTTGAAGCCTCCACAAGCCAAAATACATATGCTTGTAGGCTGGATAGTGAAGACTCTAATTGTGATTTCTGGGAGCAGGTTTATGATACTGCTAGTAGAGGCAAGTTATCAGTTGCGAACTTATATGCTACGAGCTCGGATATTAGATCAAAGACATGTTGGAATGAGCCAGTAGATATGTTCTCAGTATATGCTCATGAAATTAATGTAGACGAGAAAAGAAAACGGGATGAAGAGGGACAGTCTAAACGAACAACTAGGGCTAGAAAAGAGGGTGAAACGACTGATACAATTAAAGAACCGCCTATGATGGAGCCTAGTCAGGAACCAAAACAACAGGAACATGAAAAGAAGTCGCAAAATAAGGGTAAAGGAAAGAAAGTAGGAGAAAATTTAGAAAAGAAAACTACAAGTGAAGATAAAAGTGAAGATAAACCTAATGAATCGCCACCCATACGAGAAGAAGGAAGTAAGGAAGAAAAACCGAAAAAGAAACCTCCGACTTTTCGATTGATCTCGCAAATTGAGAAACAAATAGACATTCGGAAGGTTATGGATGAAAAAATTATGAAGGCAGAAGTAGCCATGACATTAGAAGAATGGTTAGCATTTTCAAGAACAGATGTGAAGGAAGATTTCGTGAGTATCATTAAAAGACGAAGAGAACCTATAGAGTATAGAACGGAAGATATTGAAATGGAGGAAAGAAAAGATCAGGATGAACCGAAAGTGAGTGTTGTACAAATAAATGAATCTGAGTATAGAGAATCTTCTGATCGTAGAAATTATTTGGGACCTGTAATTGGACATTTGGAAAAAGGAAATGAAGATCCAAATAGCCATTACACTCAAAAACATTGGGCTAGGGGTACTACTGAAACTATGGTTAAGATAGGTAATAATAATAAATCGCAAGTAGCATTAATCGATTCAGGATCAGAAATCAATGTAGTCTCAAGGGAGATTTATAATGAGGGAAAATGGCCTATTGATCGTGACCATGGGTGGAAAATGAAGGCAGCCAACAATGCTTCTGGCTATTTACTAGGAGCTTGTGCTGATGTTCCTATTACTATTGGAGATATTAAAGAGGAACATAATTTCTTCGTTCATGATGACTGCTCGTACCCAATTATTTTGGGGCAGCCATTCATTTGTGAACAAAGAATGGAGACAAAAGTTCTGGACGATGGAAGTGCTTTCGCAAGAATTCGTTCTCGTGATGGCCTTAAATCTGTTCAATTCATGACGCTTTGTATAAACCATCCTCGTAATCGTAGATCTTTAAGAAAAACTCCTTTAAGACACATTGAACAGGATTTCGAGTAAATGCCACTGTTGAGCGAGATGACAGTGGACTTTGGTTCAAAATCTCGCAAAATCTTGTACAGAACTTAGATAAAATGACTGTTTATTTTCCATCTGCTACATTAAATATTTTTCATTTTTAAACAAATTCCAAGAAAACTTATAAAAAAATACGAAAAACATTTGAAAAGTAAAGGAGATTTGTTAATGGATGAAAGTATTGAATATATTATTGAAACTACACATTGCTTTTCAACATTAGAAGAATTAGAACTTTGTTATCAGAGTAAGTCTAATTCCCATATTCTTATCTCTTCACTTGATATGTATGCATTAATTCAGGAATATGCCTCTAGTAGTAATCATGAGTATGATGCCTTAGTAGAGACCAAATATAAAACTGTTAATAAGAAGGTTAAACCCGTAGCACAACCACTACCAAAATTTAGTAATGATATTATAAAGAATGTAAGTCATGAGCCAATCCTCAGAAATCCGACAAATATTGGCCATGTGTTTACTAAAGAATCCTTAAATCAAATTAAATTAGATGCTAGTGGTTTCCTTCTTCCAGCAGAAAAAGAGTATTTTTTGAAGATTATTGAGCAACATGGAAGAGCATTTTCTCTTGAGCCTTCAGAGATAGGATGTGCAGATCCTCCGATAGTTGCACCGATGATAATTTTCACTATTCCCCATATTCCTTGGAATTTGCGCCCTATTCCTGTACCTAAAGCTCATCTTCCAGAGCTGATCAGATTACTTAAAGAAAAAATTCATATGCATATTTTAGAATCCTCTTCAGCTCCCTACCGTTGGTTTACTGTGCCCAAGAAGAGTGGAAAACTTTGGTTTATCCAAGATCTTCAACCAGTTAATAAAGTGACTATTAGAAATGTGGGTACAGGTCCAATTGTGGATGAATTTGCGGAAGCATTTTCAGGCAATTCTATATATTCAATGGGTGATCTCTACTCTGGGTATGATCAATTTCAATTGGCATTAGAAAGTAGAGACATTACTACCATGAAAACACCTTTGGGATTAGTTAGGATGTGTACATTACCTCAAGGTGCGACCAATTCAGTAGCACACATGATGAGTGCAATGAATTTGGTTTTGCACGATTTTATTCCTCACATTACTATGCCCTTTATCGATGACATTCCCATTAAAGGTTGCTTGGAAGAAGAGAAAGATAGCACTCTGGATGAAGATGGTTGTCGTTGATTTGTAAAGGCTCATATCCTTGATTGCCAAAGAATCTTTCAGCGATTTATTCAAGTTGGCTTAACGTTATCTATAGAAAAATCTACTTTCGGTGTTAATGAGGTCCTCATTGTAGGTCATCTTTGTGGCCATTATGGACGGAAGCCATACCCTCAGAAAATTGATGCCATTAGTAAGATTTCGGAGATATGTCAAAATGTGAGTGAAGTTCGTCGATTTTTAGGAGCTTGTATCTTCTATGTTATATGGATACCACATTTTGCTCATATAGCTGACTGTCTTTATGATTTATTAAGGAAGAAAAGAAAACTTTTATGGACAGAAAAACATACTCAAGCAATGCGTAGATTAAAGAAGTTGTTACAAGAAGCTCCAATCCTTAAATGAGTAGATTATACGAATAATAAGCCTATTATTTTGACTGTTGATACTAGATGATATTGGAATTGGCTGGGTCATAAGTCAAGATGATGAAGAGGGTAGAAGATATGCTATTAGATTTGGAGCTAAGATTTTACATAATACTCAAAGAAATTATCCTCAAATTAAAAGGGAACTTTGGGGTTTAGTCACAGCTCTAAAGTCTGATAAAGAATATTTCATAGGAGCAAATGTGATTGTGGAGACAGATTGTTTACCGCTAATTGGAATGATCACAAACTGTTCTTCATCAGATATTGCAATGCTTCGTTGGATTTCTTATATTAAATTTATAAATCCAGTTTTAATTCATATTTTAGGAAAATCTAACTCTGTTGCTGATATGCTCTCAAGAGCTAGGTATGATGAGAATGATGAAGCCAAAGTAGATACTAATATGATAAATTATGATTCCCAAGTTTATGTATATGAAAAATTTAATTCAAATGAATATGAAGGAGAGTGGCTAGAGATTGGAAAGTATCTTAGTACTTTAGATAGATCACCTTCATGGTCTTCAAATAGATTTAGAAATATTAGAAAAAGAGCATTTAACTTTTTCTTAAAAAATGGATTACTTTGGAGACATGCAAGGGGGAAGATCAAAATGCCACAAAGAGTACTAGGTACTAAGAATCTTCAGATGCAAGTCTTGAAGAGCATGCATGATACTTTATGGGCCGGGCATAAAGGTTTTGTTGCCACTTACGAAAAAATTAGAGAGTGTTACTGGTGGCCAGGTATTTATGTTAATGTAAAGAAATATGTGGATTCTTGCGATGTATGTCAAGTTTATTCATCGGTGAAGCATAGGGATCCACTGCATCCTACGTATCCACCATGCATACACTATAAGTGGGTAGTAGACTTAGTAACCATGCCCAAAGGTATCGATAGAATGAGATACATAGTTCTTGCTCGAGAAGATCTTACTAATCATGTGGAAGGCCGAGCTCTAAGATCAAAAACTACTTTCAATGTATGCAAATTTCTTCTAGAAGATGTGATTTCAAGATTTGGGTATATTGAAAAAATAGTAGCCGATAGGGGCGAATTAGATGCGCAAGAGGCTAGGGAATTCTTTGCTAGGCATGGAATTCGTTTAGCTCTTACGACTGCATATAACCCTGAGGCTAACGGAAAGATTGAAAGAGGGCATTCCCCTATCATAAAAGCGATTTCTAAAGCTTGCAAAGGAGAACTGAAGAATTGGCCGAAATTTTTGCCATTCGCTTTGTGGGCTGATAGAATGACCTGTACTAGAACGACGGGGTTTATGCCGGCAGAGCTAATGTACTGCCAAAAGCCAATTTTTCCAGTAAATACCCAAATTCTTACTTGGACTACGCTTCCTTGGAAAGATAATTTATCTACTGCAGACTTATTAGCTTTAAGAATTCAGTAGCTTGAGCAAGGGAATGAAAGACTAGATGAAGCTATAGCTAAATTAAAAACTTCTCGACTTAAAAATAAAAAGTATTTTGATAAATCACATAGGTTAAGGCCAAAGCCAATAAAAATTAATGATTGGGTATTGATATATGATAGCACATTCGATATACAGTATGATGCCCGTAGAAAATTAAAAAAGCGTTGGTTTGGACCTTATGTGGTGGTCAAAATCTATGAAAATGGAACGTATGCCTTAAGAGAATTAGATGGAACTCCGCTTAAAAATTTAATTGCAGGTAAAAGAGTTAAAATATTTAAACAAAGAAATGAAGAATTTTATGATTTATTATCTGATGAAGAAAATGATGAATGAATGTTTTAATAAAAATATTGTTTAAATTTTTTGTTAAATATCTTTTTTTTCTTTTCTATGTATGAAAATAAAAATTTTATTTAAACTAATTTTCTTGTGAGTTTATATGTTGTTGCTTGATAGCAAGAGTTGAAGATGTTTTTTTTTTTTTTTTTTGAACCCATTCATTAAAAACTGATTTATGATAAATATAAAGCGCAGGAGATTGAAGATAGTACATGCAGTTTAAAAATTAAGCAATCAAAGCGATATTTGGATGAAAGGCAATGCTAAAGATGGAATCAATATAGATCAGGTGAAACAGTTCTAACCCTGATTAATGTTTTAAGTTTTGTTTTTCCCTGCATGATCATAATTAGAAATGTACATTCTTCAGCTAGGTTAAGAAACTTCTTATAAAATTATGAAAAGTAGAATTTACACTAAAGTAGGGATGTGCTTGAATAGAAGATAGGAATTAGAGACCTATGGCTGTCATATGAATAGTTGAAGGAACGCTTAACACTAGTTTGGTACCAAAACAGGACACTTAAGTGTCCTTTTTTGATAATTTTCCAAAAAATCACATACATTCTACAAAGAGAATTTGAAAAAATCCTTTAACACACGTATTAAATATAATTCAAAGGTTAATGCAAAAATATAAAACACAATAAATCATGTTTCGTGTTCATGTAAATAGCCTCTCAACATGCTATGGTAGTGAACAGGATGAAAATTCCTGATCAAATGTATTTTTATCAAAAGAAAAAAAATCATCATATGAAAGAAAAAATTATACACATTCCTTGAAACATAGATCACATGGTATGAGCCCCAAAATCACTTAGAAAAATCATTTCAATTCAAATAAAATCAATTATTTTGACTCTATACACCAAAAACAGCAACTACTTCTAATTATGGTTCAAACAAACTTATGGGAATCCATAGAAGTGTACAAATGTGCCAACAATCAAACAAGTTATGAAGACAACAACCAAGGTATACACATACAAAATCAACTCATTGACTCTAGTCACCAAAAATAGAAAACTAAAGCCAATATATGACTCAAAAGAATTTATGGACATCATTCAAGATGTACACATTCAAGTTACCAAGTAAAAAATGTGTGACATAACAAACCAAAGCTTACATATACGAGGCTAAATAATTTATTGAAATCCACCAAAATTTTCATGTTTTTGGAGAGAACCAAGAATCTTTTGTTGTGTGGGCATAAACCAAATTCTATACATACAATCATGAATAGTTTGTGGACACATACTCAAAAGCCTTTGATATAATCTTTGATATCATAAAATGATAAGGATCATTTGAAAAAAATTCATCGTTTCCATCATGGATGCCATCTTCTTTTTGTCAAATGAAATATGTATGCCAATTATTTTCATTCGTATCACAATCACCATTGTGGATCACATATTATTTGATGAGATTAAGAATGAAACATGCCATGAAAGCATATTTTGGAAGGTTTAATACTTAGAATATCATTTAAATAATTATTATTTTTCATCATAATTTTTTATTCCACCTTTGGACCTATGTTCTGTTTGTGAACATAGAAATATATGCTTTGCCAATTCAGCATGAAAGTCAGTACCAAATGGAATGGCTACTAGTTCAAAGTGGAGGCCTTCTAACTTTGAATAAAAATATGCATTCAATTAGTATGAAGGTTATCCATTGATAACTTGCCAATTCTCAAAAATCTCACTTACACACAAGTTATAGTGAGCCATTCTTTAAAAGGTGCGATAAATGGCAGTGCTCTAGAAAAGACAAGGTTTGAGTCCATGTTTATCACATATGTAACTGTTCAACCTTCTCCAAAGATCCCTAGACACTTGCTTTACACTACCAAAGTCCATGAATAGCTTTCCATTTCCTAAAACATATCCAATTTGTCAAAATGTTTGAATTGTGTTATTTTTTCAGTTATGCAAAAAGTTGAATTTTCAAAAATCCCCATTTTCTTCTTCATTTAATAACACATGTGAAGTTGTAAAATGTCAAAGACTATATTTTTCTCTAAAAGTACATGATGTGGGCTATCAAATCCAAGTGAGTATGCCACCAAAGCCTCAAGGGTGTCATCAAGAAAAATCAATCAATTTGGTGTAAAAGCAGGAGACTTAAGTGTCCCAGGACACTCAAGTGTCCTAGTACAGAACTAGTGTTAACTTGCAACTCCTAGTAGAAGTAGACTTGTTTTATATAGGTAAGCTTCCTTAAATCTGACCCATTTAGCTAAAGAGATCCTAGTTCCTGCTTTAGCTTACCTCTAGATCCTTTGCTCTGATTAGGGGTTAAGCCTTTCCCCTTTATCAAAAAAGTTGCGAAGAAAAATTGAAAGCAGTACATTAATGGTTGCTGCATATGAAAAGAGGAAAAATGATAAAAAGAAAAATTATAAAAAAAAAATGAGATAAAAGAAAAATCAAATAAATCAGTTGTGGTCTCGAAATCACTTCTGATTTGAAAAGCGGGCTATATAAGGCGGATGTATGCTAGAGGGGAGTTAGTTTTTTGTATCTTAATGGCAAGTGGCTAGGAGATGAGGATAGAAGGCTTATATAACATAAGCTTTACTTATGAACAGAGTTAATAGAAGAGTTAGTACGAACACTATTTGAATGACTTCTATAGTTTCCTTCTAAAACCTGTTTTCAATTCATGTATTGAACGAAAAGGTTTAAATTCAAGTTTACATAATTTTATAAGTTTTCTTTGCTATTTGAAGATGTACTAATGATAGAAGCATTTTTATATACAGACAATTTTAATTTGAGTCATGAATAATTTTCAAAAGAATTTGATGTTGCCTTCTATGATCTCCAGGTTGGCCCATCGAGGACGATGTGCAGGTTTGGCCGGGGCGAATGTCGGAAAGTTTTCAACTTTCAAGTTGATGACTAGATAAAATAAAATTAACTTAATTGGTGAATTCTAACCTTTTTTATCACTGTTGATTAGTTGTTCTGAATTGAATTAACTACTTTTGAAGTGTTTGCAGGTACAGGAAATGATAAAGAATACATGTTCAAATTATGGTTTATTCTAAACTGCTCATATAATGTGTGTTTAGGCCATAGAAACATTGAATCATGGGTTTAAGACCCTAGGTTTACATTTATTTATATGTATTTAAGTTAGTAGCATTAATTCCTGGTTAATGTTAGGGTTTAACTAGGTATTCAATTGATTTTCAAAGGGTTCTAATGGGTTTCTTATGGGTTTCAAATAGGTTTTCTAGGGTTTTACTATATTTAAAGGGTTAAAATCAATGTTATTTAAATACATTAATATTTAAATTAAATATTTATGTATTGCAAATTAAACTATGCTATTAATAATTACTTTAATTATTTGTGTGCATTTAAATACTAAGGTTCTAATTAATTAAAAGCTTAACCTAAGCTTAATTTAATGGATTTATTTAATTGAGAAATTTAGGGTAAATATAATTAAAATGATTAATTAAAAGGATAAATATCTAGTGGTCTATGTGGATGCTAGAAAAAAGAATGGTATGTGAGTAATGTGGAATTAAAGTGAATTAAGGAGTGGTCTGAAAGGATGATGCATTTAAAGTGATTAAAGTTGGTTGACAAAAAGGAATGGAGAGAATTAGTGAAGATGAAAAGAGAGGAGTAGAAATTAAGTGTAATTAAATTAGTTAAAGGTAAATGAAAAGAGTGGTGTGAATTAAGTGTGTAATTAAAGTAGATAAAGTAATTAGTTTAAAGTGTGGTATTTATGTGTGCAAGATAAAAGAATGGCCATAATAAATTATGCATTTAAAGTACAAAAGGTATTTAGGAAAAAGAATGGAGTAAGTGAGTTGTGTGAGAAAAGTCAATTTAAAGGATGGATGGGTTAAAGGATGGATGGGAAATAAAGTAGGAAACCAAAATAGTGGTATAGAGAGGATCTGTGTGCGTATATATATGTATGCTTTGATCATGAATTCCTAATGTTTCTTTGCAGCTAATTTTTCCTCCTCCTTACCTCCTTCTGAATTCTATAGAGAGAGAGTGAGAGAGAGATAGGCAGAGAATAGAGAGATAGGAGGAGAGAGAAGGCCATCTCTCTTGTCCTTCAATTTATGGAAAGCCAATTTTCAGAAAGTACAGAGATTTATTTCTTCTCGTTTTCTTCCTTTCTTCTTCTCCCAGCCCCTTCTTTAATTAAATGTTTTTCCCTCTCTCTCCCTCCCTTTCTCTGCCGGCGGCGCAGCTCTGCTGCGCGCACAGCACACAGAGAGAGAGAGAGAGAGAGAGAGAGAGAGAGAGAGAGAGAGAGAGAGAGAGAGATTAAGAGAGAGAGTGAGTTTTTTTTCTTTTTCTTTTTTTTTTTGTTTTGTTCCCTCTCCTCCCTTTCTCCTCTGCCGGTGGCGCAGCAGAGCTGCGCGCGCAGCAGAGAGAGAAAGAGAGAGAGAGCAGAGAGAGAAAGAGAGAGAGAGAAGGAGAGAGAGAGAAACGAAAGAGAAAGAGAGAGAGAGAGAAAGGAAAGAGAAAGAGAGAGAGAGAGAGAGAAAGGAAAGAGAAGGAGAGAGAGAGAGAAAGGAAAGAGAAGGAGAGAGAGAGAGAGAAAGGAAAGAGAAGGAGAGAGAGAGAGAGAGAAAGGAAAGAGAAGGAGAGAGAGAGAGAAAGGAAAGAGAAGGAGAGAGAGAGGGAGAAAGAAAGAGAAAGAGAGATAGGAAGGGAAAGAGAGAGAGAGATGGAAACCAAAAAGAGAAAGAGAGAGTCAATCATTTTTTTTATAGTTATGTGCTTTATTTTATGGTTATTTCATCTATATTTAGTTAATTTAATTTATAAATAATTCATTTAAGTGATAGTTAATTAAGTTTATAATTCGAGTCTATGCATATACTTGTAGGTGATTGCATACATATGCTTGGATGCATGTGTATGAGCATATTAAATTGCATGCATACATATGCATGGATGCATTAGTATGCATGTGTTCATGTGGTTGCATATATGTGAGCATGTGAGTGTCTATTAGCATATGCATTCATGTATGCATGGCCATGAAAGTGTATGATTATGCATATTAGAGATATGTTTTTTTTTTCATGATTGAGGATATGTATTAGAGTATAAGTTAGCATGAATATCAATTTTATGATGCTTATGTTTGGGTTTATCTTAAGTCCAAATTTGCAAGTGTAGGTTTAGATGTATGTTAGTATATGTGAAGAAATGTGTTAGCATAAAGACATGAATAAGTATATGTTGACATGTGAGTTAGCATAGGTAAGAATGTGTGTATATTAAAGCATATACATGAGTTATTGAATGTGTGCATGTTAATTAGTTTTTGGTGCACATTACTTACTGTTAATATACTTGTATGGTTATATGTATTTAGAAGTGTGTGTTATGTTAGCATGCATGTGTGTTAGTATCTGTGTGTATTAGCATATATTAGCATGATTGAAATCATGCATGTAAAGTGCATTAGTATGCATGAGAAATGTGTTCAAATGAATATATTAGCATAAGTGTGAATTTAAGCATTAGATGTGAATGTTTCAGTGTATACATAAACATAAACATGTGTATGCAAATGCTATGTGAATTAAATCTTTTAATTTTATGACCCTTGTAACATTACTAATATTTCCCTAATGTTTCTTTGCAGAAACATTGAAGATTAAAAAGCAATTGAAGTGCAGTGAAGTGAAGCAAAGTGAAGATTTCATCAATTCAATTATCCGACAATCTGAATTAAATCCATAGAAATTATCCTTGATTAAGCTTTGTATAGGATTCACTAGTTGTTAGCCATCTTTTAGAGAAATTATATCATTGTTTTAAAGCATTTTAATCATCCATTAATGTCATTAGCATTAATTCAATTCTAATTTGCATTATCATTCTTGTCAATGTTATCTAAAATCGTTAATTTCAATTTCTCATGATTATTGTCTGAATAGATTTTTTTCAATTATCTACTCCATATTTCCTAGATTTAAGAGTAATTTAGAATTTCTGATACCTTAGACGAAAGAAAAATATACCTAAAACACCTACGATTGTCTCATACACCCTGCGTGTGCCGAGGGATTTAGTGGCTGACTGATCCACCAGCCTTATGTCCGCAACTTCCCGACAACGCTATTGTTCTCCACACTACCATATGGAGAACAAGATGGAGTTCTACAATTTTTGACAACACGAAAGTGACAAGCATAGCTTATCTGTTGATGAGTACAAAGAGAAGTTCCTATGTCTTCATAAATATGCATTAGAGGTTAGTGGTAATGCTCTAAAGAGTAAATTTATTGAAGGGCTTCGTGAGGAACTTCGCTATCAAGTCAAGGGATCTGGATGCATTGATTTTCTTCATGCTGTTGTGATGGCTGAGAACTTTGAGAAGATGGAGAAGTTCAATTTGCAGAAGGCAAATAGAAGCAGATTCATTGCAAGGGGACATAGGCCACAAAGACCTGTTGCAATGAACATGAACAATTCAAAGAAAACTCCATCTTCTAACGACCGAGGTAAGAACCCTGCTCGGCCGCTCGAAAATCAAAGGAGGTGTCAACCAATTGAGTGGCAACAAGACCTTAATTTTATTGAGAGGGAAAAAAGACTTGGTCTGTGTTTTCATTGCGGGGAGCAAGGGCATCGGACATATGAGTGCCTGAACAAGGCAGTCTTTCGACCCGCACAATCAAAAGCGATAAACATCATCGAGGAGGGTACAATTATTGAGGAAGTAGATGATGGCGGTAAGTGCGCTGACACTACTTTACGTTGCATGGTGGTTAGTTCTTTCCCAAAGGCTTCTGTAATCACGATTCCGGGAATGATTTCTATGCATAAAACCATATTTTTGATCGATTCAAGTAGTACCCATTGTTTTCTATGTGTCAAATTGGTATTGAATCTAGGGATAGCCCTAAATATGCAGATAACCAGACCTGTAGAGATGGCCAATGGACGATTACACTACACAAAAGGATATGTTGAAAACCTTGAATTTACTCTTTCTAATAGAAGCTTTTCTGGAAGCTTCCATGTAATTGAGATGAAACAGAGTGATGTAATCATAGGCATGGATTGGTTAGTTAAAAATTCTGCGACAATTAATTGTGAACAAAGAACGATCACTGTGAAGCTAAATGATGAATCTATTCATATTCTAGGTGATGTCTTTAATCCTAAGCCTACTCTTAATTTCTGCTATGCAGATAATTAGAGGTATACGTGATGGCTGCAAAACATTTGTAGTGTATGTGAACAATCTGCATCAGGAAGGTAATGACGATGTATTTCCAGAAGACTTGCCTGATATACCCCCACCTAGGCAAATTGACCACGCCATTGACCTATATCCAGGGAGTGAACCATATTCTAGAGCACCCTATAGATTTAACATTGATGAACTAAAGGAGCTTAAGATTCAATTAGATGATCTTTTGAAGAAAGGCTTAATAAAACCGAGTGTCTCACCTTGGGGTGCGCCTGTTTTATTTCAGAAGAAGAAAGATGGCTCTTATAGATTATGCATTGACTATAGGGGGTTGAATAAAAGAACAAATAAGAATAAGTATCCACTCCCTCACATAGATGACTTATTAGGTCAATTAAGTGGAGCGACCGTATTCACAAAGATTGACTTAAGATCTAGATATCACCAAATTAGGATCAAAATAGAGGATATTCCTAAGACGGCTTTTCGAACACGATATGGTAACTATGAGTTTATGGTTATACCTTTTGGTTTAACAAATGCTCCTGCCACATTTATGTGCTTGATGACTAATATTTTTCACGATTACCTAGATGAATTCATCTTAATCTTCCTTGATGATATATTTGTGTACTCTAAAGATGATTCGGAGCATGCGGTACATCTCAAATAAAAAAAATAGTTGATTGGCCGATTCCTAAGACTGTAAGAGATGTTCGAAGTTTTCTTGGGTTGGCACAATATGAAAGAGCACATATTAAGGATTTCTCTAAGATAGCTAGTCCCCTCACCGAATTAACTAAAAAGAATGTAGGATTTGCATGGAGTGATGCCTGTCAAAAATCATTTGAAACATTGAAACAAAAAGTCGTTGAGAATTGTGTTTTGAAAATACCAGAAATGGGAAAGCCTTTTGTGGTTGCATGTGATGAAAGTGGTAGTCAGATAGGATGTGTTATTTCACAGGATGGCAGGGTGGTCGCATATGAGTCCAGAAAACTAAGAAAACATGAACTTAACTATCCTATTCATGATTTAGAAATGCTTGCTGTTGTGCATGCACTTAAGCATTGGAGACGTCTATTGTTAGGGGTTAAGTTTAAATTGAAAACAGATCATCAAAGTCTAAAATACATCTTCACTCAACCATTGCTTAACAACAGGCAGAAGCGTTGGATTGAATTATTAAGCAAGTATGATTTTGACATTAAGTATCTTGCTGGTAAGGAAAATAAGGTTGCTGATGCATTGAGTCGGAGACCTTTGTGTAATCTTGTTTCTGTAATAAATTCTGATTTTCTCAATCAAATTCAAGAAGAGATAAAACAAGATCCTTTTTATGCACCTATTTTGAATGCTTTGAATGCGAACAGGGGATCGACGTATGAGGAAAAATTTCATTTGTAGAATGGAACACTGTATTGTAACAATCGGCTATGCTTATCTTCTGAATCTCCACTAAAAGTTAAAATACTGCATGATTTTCATGATGCACCTTTTTCTGCACATCTAGGTTATTCAAGGACATATGTTAAAACAAAGTATTCTTACTTTTGGCCGTGTATAAAGCGGGATATTAGAAAATATGTAAATAAATGTTTGAAGTGCCAACAAGTGAAATCTGAGTTTAAGAGGATGCCAGGAATGCTTCAACCTTTGGATGTTCCAAATCAGAAGTGGAAGTCTATTTCTATGGACTTTATCACTAAGCTACCTATGACCAGAAATAAGCATGATACCATATTTGTTGTAGTCGACTCGGCTTACCAAGATGGCACACTTCTTTCCTATGAGAAAGATTGATACTGCTTTGAAAGTTGCAAGAATCTTTGTAAAAGAAATATTTCGATTGCATGGAATGCCTAAAAGCATAATTTCTGATAGAGATTCTAGATTTACGTCAAACTTCTAGAAAGTGACATTTGAATCCATTGGAACTCAACTTCGTATGAGTACAACTTTCCATCCACAAACTGCTGGGGAAATCGAGAGGGTTAACAGGGTACTTGAGGATATGTTGCGTATGTATGTGAATGAAAAGCAAGATAATTGGAGTGAATATTTACCCTTGGTTGAGTTTGCATACAATAGTGCATGGCATGCATCTATAAAAATGACTCCGTTTGAAGCTATGTATGGCTATAATTGTTTGACTCCACCTTCGTTTTTGGGTTTTCCAAATAAAGTAGAAGTATCCAAAGAAATGCTTGATAAGATGGATGAAGAATTTGGAGAAATTAAGAAACATATAAGAGAAGCTCAGAAAAGACAAAAGAAGTTCTATGATTTAAAGAGAAGACCACTTGAATTCCAAGTTGATGATATGGTATTTCTTAAAGTTAATCCTCACCGATCTAACTTGTTGCTAGGGAAGGATCATAGACTTTCTCCTCGATATGGAGGCCCTTTTAAAGTTTTGAAAAAGATCGGATCTCTTGCTTATTTGCTCGAATTACCTAAATATCTAAATGTGTATCCTGTATTTCATGTCAGCTTACTTAAAAGATATGTGTCTAATGTTGCTCATGTTCTGCAGGACAATTATAAGCTGAAAGATGATGGCTCTTTTGAGCTTCAACCAGAAATAATATTAGATAGGAAGGAAAGATTTCTTAGAAATAGATCTATAGTAGAAATTTTGGTGAAATGGCATTCATACCCAGTAGAAGATTCGAGTTGGGTGAATTTAGATGACTTTCTAACACATTATCCTTCGTTCGAACTGTGAGGACAGAGTTCTTAAAAGGGGGAAGAATTGTAATAGGCCTCTTTTCTAGTGAAATAATTCATTTTGAACGTTCTGAATTTCATTGTGGGGATAATGCTTAGAACAAATAATTAGGTCATTTTATGCATGTAGGAAAAATTTTGGGTTGACAAGTTTCATATTCTCTCTCTAGACCTTAATTGCATCATGTTTTCTAGTGGGATTTTGAAGGTGAAGATGAAAGAATTAAGGAAAACTCTGTATGAGGGAAAGGTAGAGCAAGTATAAGAGAATAAAAGTGTCTGTGTGAGATTTTTGTGAATCATGTTCTAAGTACCTCGTTCAGGGTCCTACGTTTAGTTCATTGTAAGAAAATGCCTTGATTTTACTCTCTCTAGAATTTTAAACCTTGCAAGGCTCAAAAGTGGCATTTTGAGGTGGATTTGGACCTCGGTTGTCTCTAACACTATTGTGCAAATCGAAAAATTGATTAAAAGTGTCTCTCACAAGCTTAACCTAATTCCTCATTGTTTTTGAGTTACAAGGCTTTTAAAAGTGCTGTTTTTTCCAACACTTAAAAAAAATAAAAAAAAAACGAAGGCTTGTCTAATTCTATTCAAATCCATGATTCTCATGCTCACGTGTCACCATGTATAATAATGTATGTTTTCGGATATGTCTTCTTAGTGTTTTTGTGCTATTTTTGACAGGTATGCTAAAGAAAGGAAGTACACTACGATCGCATGGCTTTTTGTGAAAGCTTTGGAGAAACTTGACTTTTTCTAAATTTGGTGGATCGCGCACTTCTTTGGGGGGCACGGCTTCGATCAAACGGAAAAAGATAAGAAGGCCTGCGCATCAACACGGAGGACACACAGAAATCTGAGAATTACGTTGTGATTGAGAGTGTGATTGAGAGTGTGATTGAGACTGAGAGTGAGAGTGAGAGTGTGATTGAGAGTGCGAGTGAGAATGCGATTGTGATAGCTCGGGAAAAACATCTAGTGTACGTCGCAAAAAACAAAAACGCAATTCTGAAGATAAGGAACCAGGTGAGTTTGCCCTTAACCAAGTCTTCAAGAAGGCAAAGTTAATTGATTTTGATGGCGAGAAGAAGAGTGGTGAAGATCTTGAGGCATGGATTGAAGAACTAGAGGATTTCTTTGATCTTCGACAATTTAGAGAAGAGTCCAAGGCAAAAGTTGGGATCCTACATCTGCGTGGGATCACGAAGCTATGGTGGAAGTCATATATGCAGACTCGAACGCGTTCTAGTCCTGTTCTATGGAAGGAATTTAGAGAACAAGCTGAAAAACGCTATTGTTCTCCACACTACCATATGGAGAAGAAGATGGAGTTCTACAATTTCCTACAACACGAAAGTGATAAGCATAGCTTATCTGTTGATGAGTACAAAGAGAAGTTCCTACGTCTTCATAAATATGCATTAGAGGTTAGTGGTAATGCTCTAAAGAGTAAATTTATCGAAGGGCTTCGTGAGGAACTTCGCTATCAAGTCAAGGGATCTAGATGCATTGATTTTCTTGATGCTGTTGCGATGGCTGAGAACTTTGAGAAGATGGAGAAGTTCAATTTGCAGAAGGCAAATAGAAGCAGATTCATTGCAACGGGACATAGGCCACAAAGACCTGTTGCAATGAACATGAACAATTCCAAGAAAACTCCATCTTCTAACGATTAAGGTAAGAACCCTGCTTGGCCGTTGGAAAATCAAAGGAGGCATCAACCAATTGAGTGGCAACAAGACACTAATTTTATTGAGAGGGAAAAAAGACTTGGTCTATGTTTTCGTTGCGGGGAGCAAGGGCATCGGACATATGAGTGCCCGAACAAGGCAGTCTTTCGACTCGCACAATCAAAAGCGATAAACATCAACGAGGAGGGTACAATTATTGAGGAAGCAGATGATGGCGGTAAGTGCGCTGACTCTACGTTACGTTGCATGGTGGTTAGTTCTTTCCCAAAGGCTTCTGTAATCACGATTCGGGGTATGATTTCTGCACATAGAACCAGATTTTTGATCAATTCAGGTAGTACCCATTGTTTTCTATCTTTCAAATTGGTACAGAATCTAGGGATAGCCCTAAATATGCAGATAACCATACCTGTAGAGATGGCCAATGGACGATTACACTACACGAAAGGATATGTTGAAAACCTTGAATTCACTCTTTCTAATAGACGCTTTTCTGGAAGCTTCCATATAATTGAGATGAAACAGAGTGATGTAATCATAGGCATGGATTGGTTAGTTAAAAGTTTTGCGATAATTAATTGTGAACAAAGAACGATCACTATGAAGCTAAATGATGAATCTATTCATATTCTAGGTGATGTCTTTAATCCTAAGCCTACTCTTATTTCTGCTATATAGATAATTAGAGGTATACGTGATGGCTGCAAAACATTCGTAGTGTATGTGAACAATCTACATCAGGAAGGTAATGACAAAGATATTCCAGATTACGTAGGAAATCTCTTGAAAGAATATGCCGATGTATTTCCAGAAGACTTGCCTGCTATACCCCGACCTAGGCAGATTGACCACGCCATTGACCTATATCCAGGGAGTGAACCATATTCTAGAGCACCCTATAGATTTAACATTGATGAACTAAAGGAGCTTAAGATTCAATTTGATGATCTTTTGAAGAAAGGCTTAATAAACTGAGTGTCTCACCTTGCGGTGCGCCTGTTTTATTTCAGAAGCAGAATGATGGCTCTTATAGATTATGCATTGACTATAGGGGGTTGAATAAAAGAACAATTAAGAATAAGTATCCACTCCCTTACATAGATGACTTATTAGGTCAATTAAGTGGAGGGACCGTATTCACAAAGATTGACTTAAGATCTGCATATCACCAAATTAGGATCAAAACAGAGGATATTCCTAAGACGGCTTTTCGAACACGATATGGTCACTATGAGTTTACGGTTCTACCTTTCGATTTAACAAACGCTCCTGCCACATTTATGTGCTTGATGAATAATATTTTTCACGATTACCTAGATGAATTCATCTTAGTCTTCCTTGATGATATATTTGTGTACTCTAAAGATGATTCGGAGCATGCGGTACATCTCTAGAAGACTTTGAAAACTCTTAGAGAACACAAATTGGATAGGAAAAAGAGTAAGTGTTTCTTTGCTAAGGATAAACTTGTGTATCTAGGAAGAGTAATATCAAAAGAAGGAATCCTTATAGATGAAGATAAAGTAAAAACAATAGTTGATTGGCCGATTCCTAAGACTGTAAGGGATGTTACAAGTTTTCTTGGGTTGGCACAATATGAAAGAGCACATATTAAGGATTTCTATAAGATAGCTACTCCCCTCACCGAATTAACTAAAAAGAATGCAGGATTTGCGTGGAGTGATGCCTGTCAAAAATCATTTGAAACATTGAAACAAAAGTCGTTGAGAATTATGTTTTCAAAATACCAGAAATGGGAAAGCCTTTTGTGATTGCATGTGATGCAAGTGGTAGTCAGATAGGATGTGTTATTTCACAGGATGGCAGGGTGGTCGCATATGAGTCCAGAAAACTAAGAAAACATGAACTTAACTATCCTATTCATGATTTAGAAATGCTTGCTATTGTGCATGCACTTAAGCATTGGAGACATCTATTGTTAGGGGTTAAGTTTGAATTGAAAACAGATCATCAAAGTCTAAAATACATCTTCACTCAACCATTGCTTAACAACAGGCAGAAGCGTTGGATTGAATTATTAAGCGAGTATGATTTTGACATTAAGTATCTTGCTGGTAAGGAAAATAAGGTTGCTGATGCATTGAGTCGGAGACCTTTGTGTAATCTTTTTTGTGTAATAAAATCTGATTTTCTCAATCAAATTCAAGAAGAGATAAAACAAGATCCTTTTTATGCACCTATTTTGAATGCTTTGAATGCGAACATGGGATCGACGTATGAGGAAAAATTCCATTTGCAGAATGGAACACTGTATTGTAACAATCGGCTATGCTTATCTTCTGAATCTCCACTAAAAGTTAAAATACTGCATGATTGTCATGATGCACCTTTTTCTGCACATCCAGGTTATTCAAGGACATATGTTAAAACAAAGTATTCTTACTTTTGGCCATGTGTGAAGCGGGATATTAGAAAATATGTAAATGAATGTTTGAAGTGCCAACAGGTGAAATCTGAGTTTAAGAGGATGCCAGGAATGCTTCAACCTTTGGATGTTCCAAATCAGAAGTGGGAGTCTATTTCTATGGACTTTATCACTAAGCTACCTGTGAAGAGATGGATAGGTATGTGCTTGAAGATGAAGAGGTGTTGCAAAATCCTTGATCTACACCAGCCAAATGAACTCCAGAAGTATATGCTGGGCCCTTTTAGCTTGCCAATGGATGTATTAGACACCCTATGTACCTTGGAAGATCACTCTCAAAACGATAGATCAAAACAGATAAGTTGGAGTTAGCTCAGAGGTGAAAACTTGCTATTCTTGGTTCATACACCTGTCCAGTGTTTTACATAATTCTCTGAGCACAGCAGCAATTAGCTTAATTCCTCTTGGGGAAGTCTAGGTAACTTAAAGAGCTAACTTTCAAGAGTAATCTCATCAAAAATAATGAACCACACACTGAGAATGAGTTTTAACAACTGATGACATCATCCCGATTTTCACGGGCTGCTACAGTTTGAGACCAGTGAGGAGAAAAATCATCATAACTCAAAATGTAGGAATCCAATGATTATGAAAATTTGTACGGTTATACTAGACAGTAAGCTGAATTCAAAAAGCTTTAAATCACTGAATGTGGAGAAGTAACCACTGAAAAATATCTCTGACAAGATGAGTGAAAAAGTCGGGTACCTGACAGAGAAGTGAAAATGCACAGACATTGTTGACTTCAACTGAACATAACTGAAGATTGCAACATCCAAATGACATGCAAATTTGTGAGCATATAGTAGACTTATAGAGCTAACTTTACCAAGTTAAATCACTAAAAATGATGCACCAAGCACAGAGAAAACATCTCTGGAACATGACTGAGAAAAACTGAGAGTAATGGCAGTGAGTAGTACACTTCACAAGAACATGGAAAGATGAACTCAAATAATCATGAAAATGAAAGTATATTGCTTGTACAATACAATGACTTACTGATACATATGTGTGCCTTGTAATCACACCTTGATATGACATAAAGCTCAGCTCTTGGAGGTCTTCACATAGGTCTCTCTAACCACGACTAAAACTGCCATCTATTTATAGTTGAGTTTGGGAGGCTACTTCCCTCAATCACTCTCCAATCAATCAATGATTGATTTGATTCTCTACCTACCACAAATCACGAATTCATGGCTCCTCTTTCCATTCTTGATCAAGTGGACTCAACCACTTAAGATTCTTTCACTTTTACATTAAGTAAACTCTTCAAAAGTTATAAGAGGTAGTTCACAAGTGAACTTTACATAGTCTTCACTTTAAGGCTTTTTCTATGACTTTGTGGGACTCAAGCCAATACTTAGGCTTGTCATAGACTTGCTCCAACACTACCTATGACCAGAAGTAAGCATGATACCATATTTGTTGTAGTCGATCGGCTTACCAAGATGGCACACTTCTTTCCTATGAAAAAGACTGATACTTCTTTGAATGTTGCAAGAAACTTTGTAAAAGAAATATTTCGATTGCATGGAATGCCTAAAAGCATAATTTTTGATAGAGATTCTAGATTTATGTCAAACTTCTGGAAAGCGACATTTGAATCCATTGGAACTCAACTTCGTATGAGTACAACTTTCCATCCACAAACTGATGGGGAAACCGAGAGGGTTAACTGGGTAGTTGAGGATATGTTGCGTATGTATGTGAATGAAAAGCAAGATAATTGGAGTGAATATTCACCCTTTGTTGAGTTTGCATACAATAGTGCATGGCACGCATCTATAAAAATGACTCTGTTTGAAGCTATGTATGGTTATAATTGTTTGACTCCACCTTCGTTTTTGGGTTTTCCAAATAAAGTAGAAGTATCCAAAGAAATGCTTGATAAGATGGATGAAGAACTTGGAAAAATTAAGAAACATATAAGAGAAGCTCAGAAAAGACAAAAGAAGTTCTATGATTTAAAGAGAAGACCACTTGAATTCCAAGTTGATGATATGGTATTTCTTAAAGTTAATCCTCACCGATCTAACTTGTTGCTAGGGAATGATCATAGACTTTCTCCTCGATATGCAGGCCCTTTTAAAGTTTTGAAAAAGATCAGATCTCTTGCTTATTTGCTGGAATTACCTAAATATCTAAATGTGCATCCTGTATTTCATGTCAGCTTACTTAAAACATATGTGTCTAATGTTGCTCATGTTTTGCAGGACAATTATAAGCTGAAAGATGATGGATCTTTTGAGCTTCAATCGGAAATAATATTAGATAGGAAGGAAAGATTTCTTAGAAATAGACCTATAGTAGAAATTTTGGTGAAATGGCATTCATACCCAGTAGAAGATTCAAGTTGGGTGAATTTAGATGACTTTCTAACACATTATCCTTCTTTCCAACTCTGAGGACAGAGTTCTTAAAAGGGGGAAGAATTGTAATAGGCCTCTTTTCTAGTGAAATAATTCATTTTGAACTTTCTGAATTTCATTGTGGGGATAATGCTTAGAACGAATAATTAGGTCATTTTATGCATGTAGGAAAAATTTTGGGTTGACAAGTTTCATATTCTCTCTCTAGACCTTAATTGCATCATGTTTTCCAGTGGGATTTTGAAGGTGAAGATGAAAGAATTAAGGAAAACTCTGTATGAGGGAAGGTAGAGCAAGTATAAGAGAATAAAAGTGCCTGTGTGAGATTTTTGTGAATCATGTTCTAAGTACCTCGTTCAGGGTCCTACGTTTAGTTCATTGTAAGAAAATGCCTTGATTTTACTCTCTAAATTTAAACCTTGCAGGGCTCAAAAGTGGCATTTGGAGGTGGATTTGGACCTCGGACGTCTCTAACACTATTGTGTAGATCGAAAAATTGAATAAAAGTGTCTCTCACAAGCTTAACCTAACTCCTCATTGTTTTTGAGTTATAGGGCTTTGAAAAGTGCCATTTCTTCCAACACTTAAAAAAAAAAATTTAAAAAAAACGAGGGCTTGTCTAATTCTATTCGAATTTGTGATTCTCATGCTCACGTGTCACCATGTCTAATTATGTGTGTCAACACGGAGGACACACAGAAATCTGAGAATTACGTTGTGATTGAGAGTGTGATTGAGAGTGAGAGTGAGACTGAGAGTGTGATTGAGAGTGCGAGTGAGATTGCGATTGTGATAGCTCGTGGGTGGTCGGGAGGTAGAGGCTTCGTCAAAAAGCTATTGTCCAAAGCTATTGTAACCATTGATTCACATCTATAATATCAGAATTCTTCCTTCTCTATGTCATATTTGTTCTACTCTTCTGCATCAGATTTTCTTTTACCTTGTGCAATCTCTGCGTTCTTCTCTCCACTGTTATTTTTGAGTAATTGAAAGATTGTGATTGGGGATAGATTGTGATTGAGGAAATGCTACAAGTGGTATCAGAGCAGAATCAATCCACGGGAACGATGGAAGGTTCGTGAACAAGAGGAGCTTATTCAGAAGCTTCTTGGTGAATTGCGCAAAGAACGAGGGGGAAAGCAAACAGAAGGAGCAACAAATTTTTTTATGGAGCTGAACGATGAAATAGATGAAGGTGCGGGAACATCTAGTGTACCTCGCGAAAAACAAAAACGCAATTATGAAGATATGGAACCAGGTGAGTTTGCCCTTAACCAAGTCTTCAAGAAGGCAAAGGTAAATGATTTTGATGGCGAGAAGAAGAGTGGCGAAGATCTTGAGGCATGGATTGAAGAACTAGAGGATTTCTTTGATCTTCGACAATTTAGTGAAGAGTCCAAGGCAAAAGTTGGGATCCTACATCTGCGTGGGATCGCGAAGCTATGGTGGAAGTCATATATGCAGACTCGAACGCGTTCTGGTCCTGTTCTATGGAAGGAAATTAGAGAACAAGCTGAAAAACGCTATTGTTCTCCACACTACCATATGGAGAAGAAGATGGAACTCTACAATTTCCGACAACACGAAAGTGACAAGCATAGCTTATCTGTTGATGAGTACAAAGAGAAGTTCCTACGTCTTCATAAATATGCATTAGAGGTTAGTGGTAATGCTCTAAAGAGTAAATTTATTGAAGGGATTCGTGAGGAACTTCGTTGTCAAGTCAAGGGATCTGGATGCATTGATTTTCTTGATGTTGTTGTGATGGCTGAGAACTTTGAGAAGATGGAGAAGTTCAATTTGCAGAAGGCAAATAGAAGCAGATTCATTGCAATGGGACATAGGCCACAAAGACCTGTTGCAATGAACATGAACAATTCAAAGAAAACTCCATCTTCTAATGACCAAGGTAAGAACCCTGTTCGGCCGGTTGAAAATCAAAGGAGGCGTCAACCAATTGAGTGGCAACAAGACCCTAATTTTATTGAGAGGGAAAAAAGACTTGGTCTGTGTTTTTGTTTCGGGGAGCAAGGGCATCGGACATATGAGTGCCCGAACAAGGCAGTCTTTCCACCCGCACAATCAAAAGTGATAAACATCATCAAGGAGGGTACAATTATTGAGGAAGCAGATGATGGCGGTAAGTCCGCTGACTCTACTTTACGTTGCATGGTGGTTAGTTCTTTCCCAAAGGCTTATGTAATCACGATTCCGGGTATGATTTCTGTGCATAAAACGAGATTTTTGATCGATTCACGTAGTACCCATTGTTTTCTATCTTTCAAATTGGTACAGAATCTAGGGATAGCCCCAAATATGGAGATAACCAGACCTGTAGACATGGCCAATGGACGATTACACTACACAAAAGGATATGTTGAAAACCTTGAATTTACTCTTTGTAATAGATGCTTTTCTGGAAGCTTCCATGTAATTGAGATGAATCAGAGTTATGTAATCATAGGCATGGATTGCTTAGTTAGAAATTCTGCGACAATTAATTGTGAACAAAGAACGATCACTGTGAAGCTAAATGATGAATCTATTCATATTCTAGGTGATGTCTTTAATCCTAAGCCTCCTCTTATTTCTGCTATACAAATAATTAGAGGTATACTTGATGGCTACAAAACATTTGTAGTGTATGTGAACAATCTGCATCACCAAGGTAAAGACAAAGATATTCCAGATTATGTAGGAAATCTCTTGAAAGAATATGCCGATGTATTTCCAGAAGACTTGCCTGGTATACCCCCACCTAGGCAGATTGACCACGCCATTGACCTATATCCAGGGAGTGAACCATATTCTAGAGCACCCTATAGATTTAACATTGATGAACTAAAGGAGCTTAACATTCAATTTTATGATCTTTTGAAGAAAGGCTTAATAAAACCGAGTGTCTCACCTTGGGATGCGCCTGTTTTATTTCAGAAGAAGAAAGACGGCTCTAATAGATTATGCATTGACTATAGGGGGTTGAATAAAAGAACAATTAAGAATAAGTATCCACTCCCTCACATAGATGACTTATTAGGTCAATTAAGTGGAGCGACCGTATTCACAAAGATTGACTTAAGATCTGGATATCACCAAATTAGGATCAAAACAGAGGATATTCCTAAGACGGCTTTTCGAACACGATATGGTACCTATGAGTTTACAGTTCTACCTTTTGGTTTAACAAATGCTCCTGCCACATTTATGTGCTTGATGAATAATATTTTTCACGATTACTTAGATGAATTCATCTTAGTCTTCCTTGATGATATATTTGTGTACTCTAAAGTTGATTCGGAGCATGCGGTACATCTCAAGAAGACTTTGCAAACTCTTAGAGAAGACAAACTCTATGGGAAAAAGAGTAAGTGTTTTTTTGCTAAGGATAAACTTGTGTATCTAGGAAGAGTAATATCAAAAGAAGGAATCCTTATAGATGAAGATAAAGTAAAAACAATAGTTGATTGGCCTATTCCTAAGACTGTGAGGGATGTTAGAAGTTTTTTTGGGTTGGCACAATATGAAAGAGCACATATTAAGGATTCCTCTAAGATAGCTACTCCCCCCACCAAATTAACTAAAAAGAATGTAGGATTTGCGTGGAGTGATGCCTGTCAAAAATCATTTGAAACATTGAAACAAAAAGTCGTTGAGAATTGTGTTTTGAAAATACCAGAAATGGGAAAGCCTTTTGTGGTTGCATGTGATGCAAGTGGTAGTCAGATAGGATGTGTTATTTCATAGGATGGAAGGGTGGTTGCATATGAGTCCAAAAAACTAAGAAAACATGAACTTAACTATCCTATTCATGATTTAGAAATGCTTGCTGTTGTGCATGCACTTAAGCATTGGAGACATCTATTGTTAGGGGTTAAGTTTGAATTGAAAACAGATCATCAAAGTCTAAAATACATCTTCACTCAACCATTGCTTAACAACACGCAAAAGCGTTGGATTGAATTATTAAGCGAGTATGATTTTGACATTAAGTATCTTGCTGGTAAGGAAAATAAGGTTGTTGATGCATTTAGTTGGAGACCTTTGTGTAATCTTGTTTCTGTAATAAATTCTGATTTTTTCAATCAAATTCAAGAAGAGACAAAACAAGATCCTTTTTATGCACCTATTTTGAATGCTTTGAATGCAAACAGGGGATCGATGTATGAGGAAAAATTTCATTTGCAGAATGGAACATTGTATTGTAACAATCGGCTAAGCTTATCTTCTGAATCTCCACTAAAAGTTAAAATACTGCATGATTGTCATGATGCACCTTTTTCTGCACATTTAGGTTATTCAAGGACATATGTTAAAACAAAGTATTCTTACTTTTGGCCGCGTATGAAGCAGGATATTAGAAAATATATAAATGAATGTTTGAACTGTCAACAGGTGAAATCTGAGTTTAAGAGGATGCTAGGAATGCTTCAACCTTTGGATGTTCCAAATCAGAAGTGGGAGTCTATTTCTATGGACTTTATCACTAAGCTACCTATGACCAGAAGTAAGCATGATACCATATTTGTTGTAGTCGATTGACTTACCAAGATGGCACACTTCTTTCCTATGAAAAAGATTGATACTGCTTTGAATGTTGCAAGAATCTTTGTAAAAGAAATATTTCGATTGCATGGAATGCCTAAAAGCATAATTTCTGATAGAGATTCTAGATTTACGTCAAACTTCTGGGAAGCGACATTTGAATCCATTGGAACTCAACTTCGTATGAGTACAACTTTCCATCCACAAACTGATGGGGAAATCGAGAGGGTTAACATGGTTGTTGAGGATATGTTGCGTATGTATGTGACTGAAAAGCAGGATAATTGGGGTGAATATTTACCCTTGGTTGAGTTTGCATACAATAGTGCATGGTATGCATCTATAAAAATGACTCCGTTTGAAGCTATGTATGGTTATAATTGTTTGACTCCACCTTCGTTTTTGGGTTTTCCTAATAAAGTAGAAGTATCCAAAGAAATGCTTGATAAGATGGATGAAGAACTCGGAAAAATTGAGAAACATATAAGAGAAGCTCTGAAAAGAGAAAAGAAGTTCTATGATTTAAAGAGAAGACCACTTGAATTCCAAGTTGATGATATGGTATTTCTTAAAGTCAATCCTCACCGATCTAACTTGTTGCTAGGGAAGGATCATAGACTTTCTCCTCGATATGCAGGCCCTTTTAAAGTTTTGAAAAAGATCGGATATCTTGCTTATTTGCTAGATTTACCTAAATATCTAAATGTGCATCATGTATTTCATGTCAGCTTACTTAAAAGATATGTGTCTAATGTTGCTCATGTTTTGCAGGACATATATAAGTTGAAAGATGATGGCTCTTTTGAGCTTCAACTAGAAATAATATTAGATAGGAAGGAAAGATTTCTTAGAAATAGATATATAGTAGAAATTTTGGTGAAATGGCATTCATACGCAGTAGAACATTCGAGTTGGGTGAATTTAGATGACTTTCTAACAAATTATCCTTCTTTCCAACTCTGAGGACAGAGTTCTTAAAAGGGGGAAGAATTGTAATAGGCCTCTTTTCTAGTGAAATAATTCATTTTGAACTTTCTAAATTTCATTGTGGGGATAATGCTTAGAACGAATAATTAGATCATTTTATGCATGTAGAAAAATTTTGGGTTGACAAGTTTCATATTCTCTCTCTAGACCTTAATTGCATCATGTTTTCCAGTGGGATTTTGAAGGCGAAGATGAAAGAATTAAGGAAAACTCTGTATGAGGGAAAGGTAGAGCAAGTATAAGAGAATAAAAGTGCCTGTGTGAGATTTTTGTGAATCATGTTTTAAGTACCTCGTTCAGGGTCCTACGTTTAGTTCATTGTAACAAAATGCCTTGATTTTACTCTCTCTAGGATTTTAAACCTTGCACGGCTCAAAAGTGGCATTTGGAGGTGGATTTGGACCTCGGACGTCTCTAACACTATTGTGCAGATCAAAAAATTGAATAAAAGTGTCTCTCACAAACTTAACCTAATTCCTCATTGTTTTTGAGTTACAGGGCTTTGAAAAGTGCCCTTTTTTCCAACACTTAAAAAAAAAAAAATAAAAAAAACAAGGGCTTGTCTAATTCTACTCGAATCCGTGATTCTCATGCTCACGTGTCACCATGTCTAATTATGTATGTTTTCGGATATGTCTTCGTGGTGTTTTTCTGCTATTTTTGACAGGTATGCTAAAGAAAGGAAGTACACTACAATCGCATGGCTTTTTGCGAAAGTGTTGGAGAAACTTGACTTTTTCTAAATTTGGTGGATCACACACTTCTTTGGGGGGCACGGCTGCGATCAAACGGAAAAAGATAAGAAGGCCTGCGCGTCAACACGGAGGACGCATAGAAATCTGAGAATTACCTTGTGATTGAGACTGTGATTGAGAGTGAGAGTGAGAGTGAAAGTGTGATTGAGAGTGCGAGTGAGAATGCGATCATGATAGCTCGGGGGTGGTCAGGAGGTAGAGGCTTCGTCACGAAGCTATTGTCCAAAGCTATTGTAACCATTGATTCACATCTATAATATCAGAATTCTTCCTTCTCTGTGTCATATTTGTTCTACTCTTCCGCATCAGATTTTCTTTTACCTTGTCCAATCTCTGCGTTCTTCTCTCCACTGTTATTTCTGAGTAATCGAAAGATTGTGATTGGGGATAGATTGTGATTGAGGAAACGCTACAAGTGGTATCAAAGCAGAATCAATCCGCGGGAAGGATGGAAGGTTCGTGAACAAGAGGAGCTTATTCAAAAGCTTCTTGGTGAATTGCGCAAAGAACGAGGGGGAAAGCAACCAGAAGGAGCAACAAATTTCTTTGTGGAGCTGAACGATGAAATAGATGAAGGTGCGGGAACATCTAGTGTACCTCACGAAAAACAAAAACGCAATTCTGAGGATATGGAACCAGGTGAGTTTGCCCTTAACTAAGTCTTCAAGAAGGCAAAGTTAAATGATTTTGATGGCTAGAAGAAGAGTGGCGAAGATCTTGAGGCATGGATTGAAGAACTAGAGGATTTCTTTGATCTTCGACAATTTAGTGAAGAGTCCAAGGCAAAAGTTGGGATCCTACATCTACGTGGGGTCGCATAGCTATGGTGGAAGTCATATATGCAGACTGGAACGCGTTCTGGTCCTGTTCTATGGAAGGAATTTAGAGAACAAGCTGAAAAACGCTATTGTTCTCCACACTACCATATGGAGAAGAAGATGGAGTTCTACAATTTCTAACAACACGAAAGTGGCAAGCATAGCTTATGTGTTGATGAGTACAAAGTGAAGTTCTTACGTCTTCATAAATATGCATTAGAGGTTAGTGGTAATGCTCTAAAGAGTAAATTTATTGAAGGGCTTGGTGAGGAACTTCGCTATCAAGTCAAGGGATATGGATGCATTGATTTTCTTGATGTTGTTGCGATGGCTGAGAACTTTGAGAAGATGGAGAAGTTCAATTTGCAGAAGGCAAATAGAAGCAGATTCATTGCAACGGGACATAGGCCACAAAGACCTGTTGCAATGAACATGAACAATTCAAAGAAAACTCCATCTTCTAACGACCAAGGTAAGAACCCTGCTCGGTCGGTGGAAAATCAAAGGAGGTGTCAACCAATTGAGTGGCAACAAGAACCTAATTTTATTGAGAGGGCAAAAAGACTTGGTCTGTGTTTTTATTGCGGGGAGCAAGGGCATCGGACATATGAGTGCCCGAACAAGGCAGTCTTTCGACCCGCACAATCAAAAGCGATAAACATCATCAAGGAGGGTACAATTATTGAGAAATCAGATGAAGGCGGTAAGTGCGCTGACTCTACTTTACGTTGCATGGTGGTTAGTTCCTTCCCAAAGGCTTCTCTAATCAGGATTCCGGGTATGATTTCTGTGCATAAAACCAGATTTTTTATCGATTGAGGTAGTACCCATTGTTTTCTATCTTTCAAATTGGTATAGAATCTAGGGATAGCCCTAAATATGCAGATAACCAGACCTGTAGAGATGGCCAATGGACGATTACACTACACGAAAGGATATGTTGAAAACCTTGAATTTACTCTTTCTAATAGACGCTTTTCTGGAAGCTTCCATGTAATTGAGATGAAACAGAGTGATGTGATCATAGGCATGGATTCGTTAGTTAAAAATTCTGCGACAATTGATTGTGAACAAAGAACGATCACTGTGAAGCTAAATGATGAATCTATTCATATTCTATGTGATGTCTTTAATCCTAAGCCTACTCTTATGTCTGCTATGCAGATAATTAGATGTATACGTGATGGTTGCAAAACATTTGTAGTGTATGTGAACAATCTGCATCAGGAAGGTAATGACGAAGATATTCCAGATTACGTAGGAAATCTCTTGAAAGAATATGCCGATGTATTTCCAGAAGACTTGCCTGGTATACCCCCACCTAGGTAGATTGACCACGCCATTGACCTATATCCAGGGAGTGAACCATATTCTAGAGCACCCTATAGATTTAACATTGATGAACTAAAGGAGCTTAAGATTCAATTAGATGATCTTTTGAAGAAAGGCTTAATAAAACCGAGTGTTTTATTTCAGAAGAAGAAAGACGGCTCTTATAGATTATGCATTGAGTATAGGGAGTTGAATAAAAGAACAATTAAGAATAAGTATCCACTCCCTCACATAGATGACTTATTAGGTCAATTAAGTGGAGCGACCGTATTCACAAAGATTGACTTAAGATCTGGATATCACCAAATTAGGATCAAAACAGAGGATATTCCTAAGACGGCTTTTCGAACTCGATATGGTCACTCTGAGTTTACGGTTCTACCTTTTCGTTTAACAAATGCTCCTGCCACATTTATGTGCTTGATGAATAATATTTCTCACGATTACCTAGATGAATTCATCTTAGTCTTCCTTGATGATATATTTGTGTACTCTAAAGATGATTCGGAGTATGCGGTACATCTCAAGAAGACTTTGCAAACTCTTAGAGAACACAAATTGTATGGGAAAAAGAGTAAGTGTTTCTTTGCTAAGGATAAACTTGTGTATCTAGGAAGAGTAATATCAAAAGAAGGAATCCTTATAGATGAAGATAAAGTAAAAACAATAGTTGATTGGCCGATTCCTAAGACTGTAAGGGATGTTAGAAGTTTTCTTGGGTTGGCACATTATAAAAGAGCACATATTAAGGATTTCTCTAAGATAGCTACTCCCCTCACCAAATTAACTAAAAAGAATGTAGGATTTGCGTGGAGTGATGCCTGTCAAAAATCATTTGAAACATTGAAACAAAAAGTCGTTGAGAATTGTGTTTTGAAAATAGCAGAAATGGGAAAGCCTTTTGTGGTTGCATGTGATGCAAGTGGTAGTCAGATAGGATGTGTTATTTCACAGGATGGCAGGGTGGTCGCATATGAGTCCAGAAAACTAAGAAAACATGAACTTAACTATCCTATTCATGATTTAGAAATGCTTGTTGTTGTGCATGCACTTAAGCATTGGAGACATCTATTGTTAGGGGTTAAGTTTGAATTGAAAACAGATCATCAAAGTCTGAAATACATCTTCACTCAACCATTGCTTAACAACAGGCATAAGCGTTGGATTGAATTATTAAGCGAGTATGATTTTTACATTAAGTATCTTGCTGGTAAGGAAAATAAGGTTGTTGATGCATTGAGTTGGAGACCTTTGTGTAATCTTGTTTCTGTAATAAATTCTGATTTTCTCAATCAAATTCAAGAAGAGATAAAACAAGATCCTTTTTATGCACCTATTTTGAATGCTTTGAATGCGAACAGGGGATCGACGTATGAGGAAAAATTTCATTTGCAGAATGGAACACTATATTGTAACAATCGGCTATGCTTATCTTCTAAATCTCCACTAAAAGTTAAAATACTGCATGATTTTCATGATGCACCCTTTTTTGCACATCCAGGTTATTCAAGGACATATGTTAAAACAAAGTATTCTTAGTTTTGGCCGTGTATGAAGCGGGATATTAGAAAATATGTAAATGAATGTTTGAAGTGCCAATAGGTGAAATCTGAGTTTAAGAGGATGCCAAGAAATCTTCAACCTTTGGATGTTCCAAATCAGAAGTGGGAGTCTATTACTATGGACTTTATCACTAAGCTACCTATGACCAGAAGTAAGCATGATACCATATTTGTTGTAGTCGATCGGCTTACCAAGATGGCACACTTCTTTCCTATGAAAAAGACTGATACTGCTTTGAATGCTGCAAGAATCTTTGTAAAAGAAATATTTCGATTGCATGGAATGCCTAAAAGCATAATTTCTGATAGAGATTCTAGATTTACGTCAAGCTTCTGGAAAGCGACATTTGAATCCATTGGAACTCAACTTCGTATGAGTACAACTTTCCATCCAAAAACTGATGGGGAAACCGAGAGGGTTAACAGGGTAGTTGAGGATATGTTGTGTATGTATGTGAATGAAAAGCAGGATAATTGGAGTGAATATTTACCCTTGGTTGAGTTTGCATACAATAGTGCATGGCATGCATCTATAAGAATGACTCCGTTTGAAGCTATGTATGGTTATAATTGTTTGACTCCACCTTCGTTTTTGGGTTTTCCAAATAAAGTAGAAGTATCCAAAGAAATGCTTGATAAGATGGATGAAGAACTTGGAAAAATTAAGAAACATATAAGAGAAGCTCAGAAAAGATAAAAGAAGTTCTACGATTTAAAGAGAAGACCACTTGAAGTCCAAGTTGATGATATGGTATTTCTTAAAGTTAATCCTCACCGATCTAACTTGTTGCTAGGGAAGGATCATAGACTTTCTCCTCGATATGCACGCCCTTTTAAAGTTTTGAAAAAGATCGAATCTCTTGCTTATTTGTTGGAATTACCTAAATATCTAAATGTGCATCCTGTATTTCATGTCAGCTTACTTAAAAGATATGTGTCTAAAGTTGCTCATGTTTTGCAGGACAATTATAAGGTGAAAGATGATGGCTCTTTTGAGCTTCAACTGGAAATAATATTAGATAGGAAATAATAATGCTTAGAACGAATAATTAGGTCATTTTATGCATTTAGGAAAAATTTTGGGTTGACAAGTTTCATATTCTCTCTCTAGACCTTAATTGCATCATGTTTTCCAGTGGGATTTTGAAGGTGAAGATGAAAGAATTAAGGAAAACTCTGTATGAGGGAAAGGTAGAGCAAGTATAAGAGAATAAAAGTGCCCGTGTGAGATTTTTGTGAATCATGTTCTAAGTACCTCGTTCAGGGTCCTACGTTGAGTTCATTGTAAGAAAATGCCTGGATTTTACTCTCTCTCCAAAATTTTAAACCTTGCAGGGCTCAAAAGTGGCATTTGGACGTGGATTTGGACCTTGGACGTCTCTAACACTATTGTGCAGATAAAAAAATTGAATAAAAGTGTCTCTCACAAGTTTAACCTAATTCCTCATTGTTATTGAGTTACAGGGCTTTGAAAAGTGCCGTTTTTTCCAACACTTAAAAAAAATAATAATAATAATGAGGGCTTGTCTAATTCTATTCGAATCCGTGATTCTCATGCTCACGTGTCACCATGTCTAATTATGTATGTTTTCAAATATGTCTTCTTGGTGTTTTTTTGCTATTTTTGACAAGTATGCTAAAGAAAGGAAGTACACTACGATCACATGAATTTTTGCGAAAGTTTTGGAGAAACTTGACTTTTTCTAAATTTGGTGGATCGCACACTTCTTTAAGGGGCATGGCTGCGATCAAACGAAAAAAGATAAGAAGGCCTGCACATCAACACGGAGGACACACAGAAATCTAAGAATTACCTTGTGATTGAGAGTGTGATTGAGAGTGAGAGTGAGAGTGAGAGTGTGATTGAGAGTGCGAGTGAGAATGCGATTGTGATAGCTCGGGGGTGGTCGGGAGGTAGAGGCTTCGTCAAGAAGCTATTGTCCAAAGCTATTGTAACCATTGATTCACATCTATAATATCAGAATTCTTCCTTCTCTGCACAATATTTGTTCTACTCTTACGCATCAAATTTTCTTTTATCTTGTGCAATCTCTGCGTTCTTCTCTCCACTGTTATTTCTGAGTAATCGAAAGATTGTGATTGGGGATAGATTGTGATTGGGGATAGATTGTGATTGAGGAAATGCTACAAGTGGTATCATAGCAGAATCAATCCGCGGGAACGATGGAAGGTTCGTGAACAAGAGGAGCTTATTCAGGAGCTTCTTGGTGAATTGCGCAAAGAACGAGGGGGAAAGAAACCAAAAGGAGCAACAAATTTGTTTGTGGAGTTGAACGATGAAATAGATGAAGGTGCGGGAACATCTAGTGTACCTCGCGAAAAACAAAAATGCAATTCTGAAGTTATGGAAACAGGTGAGTTTCCCTTAGCCAAGTCTTCAAGAAGGCAAAGTTAAATGATTTTGATGGGGAGAAGAAGAGTGGCGAAGATCCTGAGGCATGGATTGAAGAACTAGAGGATTTCTTTGATCTTCGACAATTTAGTGAAGAGTCCAAGGCAAAATTTGGGATCCTACATCTGCGTGGGATTGCGAAGCTATGGTGGAAGTCATATATGCAGACTCGAACGCGTTCTGGTCCTATTCTATGGAAGGACTTTAGAGAACAAGCTGAAAAATGCTATTGTTCTCCACACTACCATATGGAGAAGAAGATGGAGTTCTACAATTTCCGACAACACGAAAGTGACAAGCATAGCTTATCTGTTGATGAGTACAAAGAGAAGTTCCTACGTCTTCATAAATATGCATTAGAGGTTAGTGGTAATGCTCTAAAGAGTAAACTTATTGAAGGGCTTCGTGAGGAACTTCGCTATCAAGTCAAGGGATCTGGATGCATTGATTTTCTTAATGTTGTTGCGATGGCTGAGAACTTTGAGAAGATGGAGAAGTTCAATTTGCAGAAGGCAAATAGAAGCAGATTCATTGCAACGGGACATAGGCCACAAAGACCTGTTGCAATGAACATGAACAATTCAAAGAAAACTCTATCTTCTAACGACAAAGGTAAGAACCCTGCTCGGCCGGTGGAAAATCAAAGGAGGCGTCAACCAATTGAGTGGCAACAAGACCCTAATTTTATTTAGGGGGCAAAAAGACTTGGTCTGTGTTTTCATTGCGGGGAGCAAGGGCATCGGACATATGAGTGCCCAAACAAGGCAGTCTTTCGACCCACACAATCAAAAGCGATAAACATCATCAAGGAGGGTACAATTATTGAGGAAGGAGATGATGGCAGTAAGTGCGCTGACTCTACTTTACGTTGCATGGTGGTTAGTTCTTTCCCAAAGGCTTCTGTAATCACAATTCCGGGTATGATTTCTACACATAAAACCAGATTTTTTATTGATTTAGGTAGTACCCATTGTTTTCTATCTTTTAAATTGGTACAGAATCTAGGGGTAGCCCTAAATATGCAGATAACCAGACCTGTAGAGATGGCCAATAGATGATTACACTACACAAAAGGATATGTTGAAAACCTTGAATTTACTCTTTCTAATAGATGCTTTTCTGGAAGCTTCCATGTAATTGAGATGAAACAGAGTGATGTAATCATAGGCATGGATTGTTTAGTTCAAAATTCTGCGACAATTAATTCTGAACAAAGAACGATCACTGTGAAGCTAAATGATGAATCTATTCATATTCTAGGTGATGTCTTTAATCCTAAGCCTACTCTTATTTCTCCTATGCAGATAATTAGAGGTATACGTGATGGCTGCAAAACATTTGTAGTGTATGTGAACAATCTTCGTTAGGAAGGTAATGACGAAGATATTCCAGATTACGTAGGAAATCTCTTGAAAGAATATGCCGATGTGTTTCCAGAAGACTTGCCTGGTATACCCCGACCTAGGCATATTGGCCACGCTTAATAAAACCGACTGTCTCACCTTGGGGTGTGCCTATTTTATTTTGAGAAGAAGAAAGACGGCTCTAATAGATTATGCATTAACTATATGGGGTTGAATAAAAGAACAAATAAGAATAAGTATCCACTCCCTCACATAGATGACTTATTAGGTCAATTAAGTGGAGCGACCGTATTCACAATGATTGACTTAAGATCTGGATATCACCAAATTAGGATCAAAACAAAGGATATTCCTTAGACGGATTTTCGAACACGATATGGTAACTATGAGTTTACGGTTCTACCTTTTGGTTTAATTAACGCTCCTGCCACATTTATGTGCTTGATGAATAATATTTCTCACGATTATCTAGATGAATTCATCTTAATCTTCCTTGATGATATATTTGTGTACTCTAAAGATGATTCGGAGCATGCGGTACATCTCAAGAAGACTTTGCAAACTCTTAGAGAACACAAATTGTATGGGAAAAAGAGTAAGTGTTTCTTTGCTAAGGATAAACTTGTGTATCTAGGAAGAGTAATATCAAAAGAAGGAATCCTTATAGATGAAAATAAAGTAAAAACAATAGTTGATTGGCCGATTCCTAAGACCGTAAGGGATGTTAGAAGTTTTCTTGGGTTGGCACAATATGAAAGAGCACATATTAAGGATTTCTCTAAGATAGCTACTCCCCTCACCGAATTAACTAAAAAGAATGTAGGATTTGCGTGGAGTGATGCCTGTCAAAAATCATTTGAAACATTGAAACAAAAAGTCGTTGAGAATCGTGTATTGAAAATACCAGAAATGGGAAAGCCTTTTGTGGTTGCATGTGATGCAAGTGGTAGTCAGATAGGATGTGTTATTTCACAGGATGGCAGGGTGGTCGCATATGAGTCGTGAAAACTAAGAAAACATGAACTTAACTATCCTATTCATGATTTAGAAATGCTTGCTGTTGTGCATGCACTTAAGCATTGGAGACATCTATTGTTAGGGGTTAAGTTTGAATTGAAAACAGATCATCAAAGTCTAAAATACATCTTCACTCAACCATTGCTTAACAACAGGTAGAAGCATTGGATTGAATTATTAAGCGAGTATGATTTTGACATTAAGTATCTTGCTGGTAAGGAAAATAAGGTTGCTGATGCATTGAGTCGGAGACCTTTGTGTAATCTTGTTTCTGTAATAAATTCCGATTTTATCAATCAAATTCAAGAAGAGATTAAACAAGATCCTTTTTATGCACCTTCTTTGAATGCTTTGAATGCAAACAGGGGATCGACGTATGAGGAAAAATTTCATTTGCAGAATGGAACATTGTATTGTAACAATTGGCTATGCTTATCTTCTGAATCTCCACTAAAAGTTAAAATACTGCATGATTGTCATGATGCACCCTTTTTTGCACATCCAGGTTATTCAAGGACATATGTTAAAACAAAGTATTCTTACTTTTGGCCGTGTATGAAGCGGGATATTAGAAAATATGTAAATGAATGTTTGAAGTGCCAACAGGTGAAATCTGAGTTTAAGAGGATGCCAGGAATGCTTCAACCTTTGGATGTTCCAAATAAGAAGTGGGAGTCTATTTCTATGGACTTTAGCAATAAGCTACCTATGACCAGAAGTAAGCATGATACTATATTTGTTGTAGTCGATCGGCTTACCAAGATGGCACACTTCTTTCCTATGAAAAAGACTGATACTCCTTTGAATGTTGCAAGAATCTTTGTAAAAGAAATATTTCGATTGCATAGAATGCCTAAAAGCATAATTTTTGATAGAGATTCTAGATTTACGTCAGACTTTTGAAAAGCGACATTTGAATCCATTGGAACTCAGCTTCGTATGAGTACAACTTTCCATCCACAAACTGATGGGGAAACCGAGAGGGTTAACAAGGTAGTTGAGGATATGTTGCGTATGTATGTGAATGAAAAGCAGGATAATTGGAGTGAATATTTACCCTTGGTTGAGTTTGCATACAATAGTGCATGGCATGCATCTATAAAAATGACTCCGTTTGAAGCTATGTATGGTTATAATTGTTTGACTCCAGCTTCCTTTTTGGGTTTTCCAAATAAAGTAGAAGTGTCCAAAGAAATGCTTGATAAGATGGATGAAGAACTTGGAAGAATTAAGAAACATATAAGAGAAGCTCAGAAAAGACAAAAGAAGTTCTATGATTTAAAGAGAAGACCACTTGAATTCCAAGTTGATGATATGGTATTTCTTAAAGTTAATCCTCACCGATCTAACTTGTTGCTAGGGAAGGATCACACTTTCTCCTCGATATGCAGGCCCTTTTACAGTTTTGAAAAAGATCAGATCTCTTGCTTATTTGCTGGAATTACGTAAATATCTAAATGTGCATCCTGTATTTCATGTCAGCTTACTTAAAAGATATGTGTCTAATGTTACTCATGTTTTGAAGGACAATTATAAGCTGAAAGATGATGGCTCTTTTGATCTTCAACTGGAAATAATATTAGATAGGAAGGAAAGATTTCTTAGAAATAGATCTATAGTAGAAATTTTGGTGAAATGGCATTCATACCCAGTAGAAGATTCGAGTTGGGTGAATTTAGATGACTTTCTAACACATTATCCTTCTTTCCAACTCTGAGGACAAAGTTCTTAAAAGGGGGAAGAATTGTAATAGGCCTCTTTTCTAGTGAAATAATTCATTTTGAACTTTCTGAATTTCATTGTGGGGATAATGCTTAGAACGAATAATTAGGTCATTTTATGCATGTAGGAAAAATTTTGGGTTGACAAGTTTTATATTCTCTCTCTAGACCTTAATTGCATCATGTTTTCCAGTGGGATTTTGAAGGTGAAGATGAAAGAATTAAGGAAAACTCTGTATGAGGGAAAGGTAGAGCAAGTATAAGAGAATAAAAGTGCCTGTGTGAGATTTTTGTGAATCATGTTCTAAGTACCTCGTTCAGGGTCCTACGTTTAGTTCATAGTAAAAAAATGCCTTGATTTTACTCTCTCTCTAGAATTTTAAACCTTGTAGGGCTCAAAAGAGGCATTTGGAGACGAATTTGGACCTCGGACGTCTATAACACTATTGTGCAGATCAAAAAATTGAATAAAAGTGTCTCTCACAAGCTTAACCTAATTCCTCATTGTTTTTGAGTTACATGGCTTTGAAAAGTGCCGTTTTTTCCAACACTTGAAAAAAAAAACGAGGACTTGTCTAATTCTATTTGAATCTGTGATTCTCATGCTCACGTGTCACCATGTCTAATTATGTATGTTTTCGGATATGTCTTCTTGGTGTTTTTCTACTATTTTCGACAAGTATGCTAAAGAAAGGAAGTACACTACGATCGCATGGCTTTTTGCGAAAGTTTTGGAGGAACTTGACTTTTTCTAAATTTGGTGGATCACACACTTCTTTGGGGGGCACGGCTGCGATCAAACGGAAAAAGATAAGAAGGCCTGCGCATCAACATGGAGGACACACAGAAATCTGAGAACTACCTTGTGATTGAGAGTGTGATTGAGAGTGAGAGTGAGAGTGAGAGTGTGATTGAGAGTGCGAGTGAGAATGCGATTGTGATAGCTCGGGGGTGGTCGGGAGGTAGAGGCTTCGTCAAGAAGCTATTGTCCAAAGCTATTATAACCATTGATTCACATCTATAATATGAGAATTCTTCCTTCTCTGCGTCATATTTGTTCTACTCTTCCGCTCTATAATAAATTTAGAGAAAAAGCTGAAAAACCCTATTGTTCTTCACACTACCATATGGAGAAGAAGATGGAGTTCTACAATTTTCGACAACACGAAAGTGACGAGCATAGCTTATCTGTTGATGAGTACAAAGAGAAGTTCCTACGTCTTCATAAAAATGTATTTTTTTGAATCATGTTCTAAGTACCTCGTTGAGGGTCCTACGTTTAGTTCATTGTAAGAAAATGCCTTGATTTTACTCTCTCTCTAGAATTTTAAACCTTGCAGGGCTCAAAAGTGGTTTTTGGAGGTGGATTTGGACCTCGGATGTCTCTAACACTATTGTGGAGATCGAAAAATTCAATAAAAGTGTCTCTCACAAGCTTAACCTAATTCCTCATTGTTTTTGAGTTACAGGGCTTTGAAAAGTGCTGTTTTTTCCAACACTTAAAAAATAAATAAATAAAAAAGAAAACGAGGGCTTGTCTAATTCTATTCGAATCCATGATTCTCATGCTCACGTGTCACCATGTCTAATTATGTATGTTTTTGGATATGTCTTCTTGGTGTTTTTCTGCTATTTTTGACAGGTATGTTAATGAAAGGAACTACACTACGATCGCATGGCTTTTTGCGAAAGTTTTGGAGAAACTTGACTTTTTCTAAATTTGGTGGATCACACACTTCTTTGGGGGGCACGGCTGCGATCAAACGGAAAATGATAAGAAGGCCTGCGCATCAATACCAAGGACACACAGAAATCTGAGAATTACCTTGTGATTGAGACTGTGATTGAGAGTGAGAGTGAGAGTGAGAGTGTGATTGAGAGTGCGAGTGAGAATGTGATTGTGATAGCTCGGGGGTGGTCGGGAGGTAGAGGCTTCGTCAAGAAGCTATTGTCCAAAGCTATTATAACCATTGATTCACATCTATAATATCAGAATTCTTCCTTCTCTGTGTCATATTTGTTCTACTCTTCCGCATCAGATTTTCTTTTACCTTGTGCAAACTCCGCGTTCTTCTCTCCATTGTTATTTGTGAGTAATCGAAAGATTGTGATTGGGGATAGATTGTGATTGAGGAAACGCCACAAGTGGTATCAGAGCAGAATCAATCCGCGAGAACGATGCAAGGTTCGTGAACAAGAGGAGCTTATTCAGAAGATTCTTGGTGAATTGCGCAAAGAACGAGGGGGAAAGCAACCAGAAGGAGCAACAAATTTGTTTGTGGAGCTGAAGGATGAATTAGATGAAGGTGCGGGAACATCTAGGTTACCTCGCGAAAAACAAAAACGCAATTTTGAAGATATGGAAGCAGGTGAGCTTGCCCTTAACCAAGTCTTCAAGAAGGCAAAGTTAAATGATTTTGATGGCGAGAAGAAGAGTGGCGAAGATCTTGAGGCATGGATTGAAGAACTAGAGGATTTCTTTGATCCTCGACAATTTAGTGAAGAGTCCAAGGCAAAAGTTGGGATCCTACATCTGTGTGGGATCGCAAAGCTATGGTGGAAGTCATATATGCAGACTCGAACGTGTTCTGGTCCTGTTCTATGGAAGGAATTTGGAGAAGAAGCTGAAAAACGCTATTGTTCTCCACACTACCATATGGAGAAGAAGATGGAGTTCTACAATTTCCAACAACACGAAAGTGACAAGCATAGCTTATCTGTTGATGAGTACAAAGAGAAGTTCCTACGTCTTCATAAATATGCATTAGAGGTTAGTGGTAATGCTCTAAAGAGTAAATTTATTGAAGGGCTTCCTGAGGAACTTCGCTATCAAGTCAAGGGATCTGGATGCATTCATTTTCTTGATGCTGTTGCGATGGCTGAGAACATTGAGAAGATGGAGAAGTTCAATTTGCAGAAGGCAAACAGAAGCAGATTCATTGCAACGGGACATAGGCCACAAAGACTTGTTGCAATGAACATGAACAATTCAAAGAAAACTCCATCTTCTAACGACCGAGGTAAGAACCCTGCTCGGCCGGTGGAAAATCAAAGGAGGCGTCAACCAATTGAGTGGCAACAAGACCCTAATTTTATTATGAGGGCAAAAAGACTTGGTCTGTGTTTTCGTTGCACGGAGCAAGGGCATCGGACATATGAGTGCCCGAACAAGGCAGTCTTTCGATCTGCACAATCAAAAGCGATAAACATCATCGAGGAGGGTACAATTATTGAGGAAGCAGATGATGGCAGTAAGTGCGCTGACTCTACTTTACGTTGCATAGTGGTCAGTTCTTTCCCAAAGGCTTTTGTAATCACGATTCCAGGTATGATTTTTGCGCATAAAATCAGATTTTTGATCGATTCAGGTAGTACCCATTGTTTTCTATCTTTCAAATTGGTACAGAATCTAGGGATAGCCCTAAATATGCAGATAACCAGACCTGTAGAGATGGCCAATGGACGATTACACTACACGAAAGGATATGTTGAAAACCCTTAATTTACTCTTTCTAATAGATGCTTTTCTAGAAGCTTCCATGTAATTGAGATGAAACAGAGTGATGTAATCATAGGCATGGATTGGTTAGTTAAAATTTCTGCGACGATTAATTGTGAACAAAGAACGATCACTGTGAAGCTAAATGATAAATCTATTCATATTCTAGGTGATGTCTTTAATCCTAAGCCTACTCTTATTTCTGCTATGCAAATAATTAGAGGTATACGTGATGGCTGCAAAACATTTGTAGTGTATGTGAACAATCTGCATCAAGAAGGTCATGACGAAGATATTCCAGATTACGTGGGAAATCTCTTGAAAGAATATGCCGATGTATTTTCAGAAGAATTGCCTGGTATACCCCCACCTCGGCAGATTGACCATGCCATTGACCTATATCCAAGGAGTGAACCATATTCTAGAGCACCCTATAGATTTAACATTGATGAACTAAAGGAGCTTAAGATTCAATTAGATGATCTTTTGAAGAAAGGCTTAATAAAACCAAGTGTCTCACCTTGGGGTGCGCCTGTTTTATTTCAGAAGAAGAAAGACGGCTCTTATAGATTATGCATTGACTATGAGGGTTGAATAAAAGAACAATTAAGAATAAGTATCCACTCCCTCACATAGATGACTTATTAGGTCAATTAAGTTGAGCGACCGTATTCACAAAGATTGACTTAAGATCTGGATATCACCAAATTAGGATCAAAACAGAGGATATTCCTAAGACGGCTTTTCGAACATGATATGGTCACTATGAGTTTACGGTTCTACCTTTTGGTTTAACAAATGCTCCTGCCACATTTATGTGCTTGATGAATAATATTTTTCACGATTACCTAGATGAATTCATCTTAGTCTTCCTTGATGATATATTTGTGTACTCTAAAGATGATTCGGAGCATGCGGTAAAATCTCAAGAAGACTTTGCAAACTCTTAGAGAACACAAATTGTATGGGAAAAAGAGTAAGTGTTTCTTTGCTAAGGATAAACTTGTGTATCTAGGAAGAGTAATATCAAAAGAAGGAATCCTTATAGATGAAGATAAAGTAAAAACAATAGTTGATTGGCCGATTCCTAAGACTGTAAGGGATGTTATAAGTTTTCTTGGGTTGGCACAATATGAAAGATCACATATTAAGGATTTCTCTAAGATAGCTACTCCGCTCATCGAATTAACTAAAAAGAATGTAGGATTTGCGTGGAGTGATGCCTGTCAAGAATCATTTGAAACATTGAAACAAAAAGTCGTTGAGAATTGTGTTTTGAAAATACCAGAAATGGGAAAGCCTTTTGTGGTTGCATGTGATGCAAGTGGTATTCAGATAGGATGTGTTATTTCACAGGATGGCAGGGTGGTCGCATATGAGTCGTGAAAACTAAGAAAACATGAACTTAACTATCCTATTCATGATTTAGAAATGCTTGCTGTTGTGCATGCACTTAAGCATTGGAGACATCTATTGTTATGGGTTAAGTTTGAATTGAAAACAGATCATCAAAGTCTGAAATACATCTTCACTCAACCATTGCTTAACAACAGGCAGAAGCGTTGGATTGAATTATTAAGCGAGTATGATTTTGACATTAAGTATCTTGCTGGTAAGGAAAATAAGGTTGCTGATGCATTGAGTCGGAGACCTTTGTGTAATCTTGTTTCTGTAATAAATTCTGATTTTCTCAATCAAATTCAAGAAGAGATAAAACAAGATCCTTTTTATGCACCTATTTTGAATGCTTTGAATGCGAACTGGGGATCGACGTATGAGGAAAAATTTCATTTGCAGAATGGAACACTGTATTGTAACAATCGGCTATGCTTATCTTCTGAATCTCCACTAAAAGTTAAAATACTACATGATTGTCATGATGCACCTTTTTCTGCACATCGAGGTTATTCAAGGACATATGTTAAAACAAAGTATTCTTACTTTTGGCCGTGTATGAAGCGGGATATTAGAAAATATGTAAATGAATATTTGAAGTGCCAACAGGTGAAATCTGAGTTTAAGAGGATGCCAGGAATGCTTCAACCTTTGGATGTTCCAAATCAGAAGTGGGAGTCTATTTCTATGGACTTTATCACTAAGCTACCTATGACCAGAAGTAAGCATGATACCATATTTGTTGTAGTGGATCGGCTTACCAAGATGGCACACTTCTTTCCTATGAAAAAGACTGATACTGCTTTGAATGTTGCAAGAATCTTTGTAAAAGAAATATTTTGATTGCATGGAATGCCTAAAAGTATAATTTCTGATAGAGATTCTAGATTTACGTCAAACTTCTGGAAAGGGACATTTGAATCCATTGGAACTCAACTTCGTATGAGTACAACTTTCCATCCACAAACTGATGGGGAAACCGAGAGGGTTAACAGGGTGGTTGAGGATATGTTGTGTATGTATGTGAATGAAAAGCAGTATGATTGGAGTGGATATTTACTCTTGGTTGAGTTTGCATACAATAGTGCATGGCATGCATCTATAAAAATGACTCCGTTTGAAGCTATGTATGGTTATAATTGTTTGACTCCAGCTTCGTTTTTGGCTTTTCCAAATAAAGTAGAAGTATCCAAAGAAATGCTTGATAAGATGGATGAAGAACTTGGGAAAATTAAGAAACATATCAGAGAAGTTCAGAAAAGACAAAAGAAGTTCTATGATTTATAGAGAAGACCACTTGAATTCCAAGTTGATGATATGGTATTCTTAAAGTTAATCCTCACTGATCTAACTTGTTGCTAGGGAAGGATCATAGACTTTCTCCTCGATATGCAGGCCCATTTAAAGTTTTGAAAAAGATCGGATCTCTTGCTTATTTGCTGGAATTACCTAAATATCTAAATGTGGATCCTGTATTTCATGTCAGCTTACTTAAAAGATGTGTCTAATGTTGCTCATGTTTTGCAGGACAATTATAAGTTGAAAGATGATGGCTCTTTTGAGCTTCAACCGGAAATGATATTAGATAGGAAGGAAAGATTTCTCAGAAATAGATCTATAGTAGAAATTTTGGTGAAATGGCAAGAATCTTTGTAAAAGAAATATTTCCATTGCATGGAATGCCTAAATAGCATAATTTTTTATAGAGATTCTAGATTTAAGCATAATTTTTGATAGAGATTCTAGATTTAGTCAAACTTCTGGAAAGCGACATTTGAATCCATTGGAACTCAACTTCGTATGAGTACAGCTTTCCATCCACAAACTGATGGGGAATCCGAGAGGGTTAACAGGGTAGTTGAGGATATGTTGCGTATGTATGTGAATGAAAAGTAGGATAATTGGAGTGAATATTTACCCTTGGTTGAGTTTGCATACAATAGTGCATGGTGCATCTATAAAAATGACTCCGTTTGAAGCTATGTATGGTTATAATTGTTTGACTCCACCTTTGTTTTTGGGTTTTCCAAATAAAGTAGAAGTATCCAAAGGAATGCTTGATAAGATGGATGAAAAACTTGGAAAAATTAAGAAACATATAAGAGAAGCTCAGAAAAGACAAAAGAAGTTCTATGATTTAAAGAGAAGACCACTTGAATTCCAAGTTGATGATATGGTATTTCTTAAAGTTAATCCTCACCGATCTATCTTGTTGCTAGGGAAGGATCATAGACTTTCTCCTCGATATGGAGGCCCTTTTAAAGTTTTGAAAAAGATCGCATCTCTTGCTTATTTGCTGGAATTACCTAAATATCTAAATGTGCATCCTGTATTTCATGTCAGCTTACTTAAAAGATATGTGTCTAATGTTGCTCATGTTTTGCAGGACAATTATAAGCTGAAAGGTGATGGCTCTTTTGAGCTTCAACCGGAAATAATATTAGATAGGAAGGAAATATTTCTTAGAAATAGATCTATAGTAGAAATTTTGGTGAAATGGCATTCATACCCAGTAGAAGATTCGAGTTGGGTGAATTTAGATTACTTTCTAACACATTATCCTTCTTTCCAACTCTGAGGACAGAGTTCTTAAAAGGGGGAAGAATTGTAATAAGCCTCTTTTCTAGTGAAATAATTCATTTTGAACTTTCTAAATTTCGTTGTGGGGATAATGCTTAGAACGAATAACTAGGTCATTTTTTGCATGTTGGAAAAATTTTGGGTTCACAAGTTTCATATTCTCTCTCTAGACCTTAATTGCATCATGTTTTCCAGTGGGATTTTGAAGGTGAAGATGAAAGAATTAAGGAAAACTCTATATGAGGGAAAGGTAGAGTAAGTATAAGAGAATAAAAGTGCCTGTGTGAGATTTTTGTGAATCATGTTCTAAGTACCTCGTTCAGGGTCCTACGTTTAGTTTATTGTAAGAAAATGCCTTGATTTTACTGTCTCTAGAATTTTAAACCTTGCAGGGCTCAAAAGTGGCATTTGGAGGTGGATTTGGACGTCGGACGTCTCTAACACTATTATGCAGATCGAAAAACTGAATAAAAGTGTCTCTCACAAGCTTAACCAAATTCCTCATTGTTTTTGAGTTACAGGGCTTTAAAAAGTGCTATTTTTTCCAACACTAAAAAAAGAACAAGGGCTTGTCTAATTCTATTTGAATCTGTGATTCTCATGCTCACGTGTCACCATGTCTAATTATGTATGTTTTTGGATATGTCTTCTTGGTGTTTTTCCGCTATTTTTGACAGGTGTGCTAAAGAAAGGAAGTACACTACAATCGCATGGCTTTTTGCGAAAGTTTTGGAGAAACTTGACTTTTTCTAAATTTGGTGGATCACACACTTCTTTGGGGGGCACGGCTGCGATCAAACGGAAAAAGATAAGAAGGCCTGCGCATCAACATGGAGGACACACAGAAAATTAAGAATTACCTTGTGATTGAGACTGCGATTGAGAGTGAGAATGAGAGTGAGAGTGTGATTGAGAGTGCGAGTGAGAATGCGATTGTGATAGCTCGGGGGTGGTCAGGAGGTAGAGGCTTCGTCAAGAAGCTATTGTCCAAGCTATTGTAACCATTGATTCACATCTATAATATCAGAATTCTTCCTTCTCTGTGTCATATTTGTTCTACTCTTCCGCATTAGATTTTCTTTTGCCTTGTGCAATCTCTGCGTTCTTCTCTCCACTGTTATTTCTGAGTAATTGAAAGATTGTGATTGGGGATAGATTGTGATTGAGGAAACGCTACAAGTGGTATCAGAGCAAAATCAATCCGCGGGAACGATGGAAGGTTCGTGAACAAGAGGAGCTTATTTAGAAGCTTCTTGGTGAATTGCGCAAAGAACAAGGGGGAAAGCAACCAGAAGGAGCAACAAATTTGTTTGTGGAGCTGAACGATGAAATAGATGAAGGTGCGGGAACATCTAGTGTACCTCACGAAAAACAAAAACGCAATTCTGAAGATATGGAACCAGGTGAGTTTGCCCTTAACCAAGTCTTCACGAAGGCAAAGTTAAATGATTTTGATGGTGAGAAGAAGAGTGGCGAAGATCCTGAGGCATGGATTGAAGAACTAGAGGATTTCTTTGATCTTCGACAATTTAGTGAAGAGTCCAAGGCAAAAGTTGGGAACCTACATCTGCGTGGGATCGGGAAGCTATGGTGGAAGTCATATATGCAGACTCGAACGCCTTCTGGTCCTGTTCTATGGAAGGAATTTAGAGAACAAGCTGAAAAACGCTATTGTTCTTCACACTACCATATGGAGAAGAAGATGGAGTTCTAAAATTTCTGACAACACGAAAGTGACAAGCATAGCTTATCTGTTGATGAGTACAAAAAGAAGTTCCTACGTCTTCATAAATATGCATTAGAGGTTAGTGGTAATGCTCTAAAGAGTAAATTTATTGAAGGGCTTCGTGAGGAACTTCGCTATCAAGTCAAGGGATCTGGATGCATTGATTTTCTTGATGCTGTTGCGATGGCTCAGAATTTTGAGAAGATGGAGAAGTTCAATTTGCAGAAGGCAAATAGAAGCAGATTCATTGCAACAGGACATAGGCCACAAAGACCTGTTGCAATGAACATGAACAATGCAAAGAAAACTCCATCTTCTAACGACCAAGGTAAGAACCCTGCTTGGCCGGTGGAAAATCAAAGGAGGTGTCAAGCAATTGAGTGGCAACAAGACCCTAATTTTATTGAGAGGGCAAAAAGACTTGGTCTGTGTTTTCGTTGCGGGGAGCAAGGGCATCGGACAATATGAGTGCCCGAACAAGGCAGTCTTTTGACCCGCACAACCAAAAGCGATAAACATCAAGGAGGGTACAATTATTGAAGAAGCAGATGATGGCAGTAAGTGCATGTTGACTCTACTTTACGTTGCATGGTGGTTAGTTCTTTCCCAAAGGCTTCTGTAATCACAATTTCGGGTATGATTTCTACCCATAAAACCAGATTTTTTATCGATTCAGGTAGTACCCATTGTTTTCTATCTTTCAAATTGGTACAGAATCTAGGGATAGCCCTAAATATGCAGATAACCAGACCTGTAGAGATGACCAATGGACGATTACACTACACGAAAGGATATGTTTATAACCTTGAATTTACTCTTTCTAATAGACACTTTTCTGGAAGCTTCCATGTAATTGAGATGAAACAGAGTGATGTAATCATAGGCATGGTGTTGGCATACAGGTCATATGAAGAGCATACAGGTACAATAGAGCAGTCATTCACAATACGGCAACAAGGCCTAATTATTTTTTCCATGGATCATTCACAACTCAAGTGATTTTAATCACTACACAAACATTGTAAATTCCGTTTTTGGTAGAATAGACTCCATTTTGTTCAAGCCGAGGAGTCCTCGAGCTTGAGGAGTATTAGAATTAGCTACATACCAATTTTCATAAGTTTTAGACTCCGTTTGAGCCCTCAAATAGGCTCTAGAACCTAATTTTTAACTAGGCCGGACTCTAGGTCTGGACAAGGCCAAAGCTAGTGAGAAAACTATAAAAAGAGCTAGAGAGCTCATTTTTGGGGTTAGATTGTTGTGAATTGAGCTTATGTAAGAGACTTGTTGACTAATGCAAAGGACTCCATTGTTCCTCTCCTTGTTCTTGCCTTGTGTGCGCGTGTGTGTGTATGTGTGTGCATGTTTGTGTGCTTCTCACTCAGGCACTTGTGTCTTCACTTGCTCATAGTCTTCATACTAGTCCTCACGTCTCCACGGATTGACAATTATGAGGTGAATCTTCTCACGTTGGTACTCACCATTGTGCTAGAGTGACACCAAATTTGGCACCGTTGCCGGGGAGAGAGCTTCAAGGACGAGCGTGTGATGGTAAGACGTCGAGTTGAGACATTGGAGTTATAGGTAATATCCTTTCTTTTCCTTATTTTTCTTCATTTTTTATTATTTTTGCATCACCATCATCATCCCCACCATCTCCCACCTCCATCTCCATCTCCACAAAAATTTCAATTTTTTGGTCATATTCCACTCCCCACCTCATTTCCCTCATTCTGTTGTGAGAGAGAGCGAGAGAGAGCTTGCATGTGATCTGTTTTTGTGTGTTTTTTTGAGCTTCTATTGCAGGAACTAGCTGTACCACCATCTCCAGCAGCTTGCGCAGGTACGACAGCCTCTGCACAGGTCCCGGGACGACGACTTCTGTCTGTCGCGATAGACAGAAAAACTTGATATTTTGTGAATGCGTGTTTGGCACGGTAACCTACACCATTAGAGCACTCCAAATCACTAGAAGTTTCTCAAAAATTTGCATTTTTTCAGTCTATCGCGACAGACACCGTCTATCGCGACAGACAGAGACCCACGATAGAGACCGTATATCGCGACAGAACAAATTCCACGACAGACTCAGTCTATCGCAACAGACACCGTCTATCACAACAGACCAAAACCACGACAGACGACAGACACCGTCTATCGCGACAGACCAAAACCACGACAGACGATAGACCCCGTCTATCACGACAGACAGCTGTCTATCGTGACAGACCAAATTCCACGACAGACTCAGTCTATCGCGACAGACCAAAACCACGACAGACGACAGACACCGTCTATCGCGATAGACCAAAACCACGATAGACGATAGACCCCGTCTATCGCGACAGATAGCTGTCTATCACGAGAGACCAAATTCCACGACAGACTCAGTCTATCGCGATAGACACCGTCTATCGCGACAGACCAAAACCACGACAGACGACAGCACCGTCTATCGCGACAGACCACTCTATCGCGACAGACACTGTCTATCGCGACAGACACCATCTATCGCGACAGACCCATCTATCGCGACAGACACTGTCTATCGCGATAGACAGACATTTTTGGCAAAAAATAAAGGGGTAATTTTTTTGAAATTTAAGCTAAATTTTGGGCATAGTTGCATACTCAAATACTCATACACTTACAAAGGCCTTAGAAAAATGCATTAAAACTCCTGAAAGGTTTTGTTTGTCTGTTTCACCCCCTAAACCCTGAACGGTCATAACTTTTTCATACAAAATCCATTTTTTGAGCTCTAGGGCTTGTCGGAAAGCTCGTAGCATATACTACACACCCTCAATTGTTTTTTATAAGAATAATGCGTTGATCTTCAGATATGATATTTTGAAGTTGACACACTGAGGGGTAGGTACACCAAGGGGGCTCTAGAGGAAATTTTTTAGCAATACAAAAGGGGGAACAAGGGTCATTAAAAAGTGTCTGAAATAAATTGTCTGTCAATTGAAGGATCAAATTGAAGCTAAATTTGGGGTTCTTACAGGATCATCGAGAGCTTTTGGAGAAAGCAAAGTAAGTGTGAGGGCGAACAAGCTTGGGAACGTGCTTCCTGGGTAGACAAGCAGCACCAGGAGGAGCGACTTGAGGTTGGAACATCTCTTAACCCCCTCAGTCTATTCTTAGCATAGGCTAAGTGTGAGTAGTTGTCCTGATTGACTAGGGGTACGATAGGAACCCTCAAGTTTGAAGATCCTTTAAGTTCTCAAGTGCAAGGATAGACTAAATAGTAGTCTAGGGACAACTTAAAGGAAAAGAACTTAAACTAGGCGGACGCAGAACATCAAGTACGACACACTAAAGTGCTCCTGACGATACTTAATTAAGAACAAGAAAACACATCCAAAGGAATTAAAAGGAACAAGAACACATCCAAAGGAATTAAAAGGAACAAGTGACTGGTACCAAAGAATCAGCAATGTACAAAGGGCATATGAACCTGAGATCGGGTAGACACCGTCAAAGTGTTAGATCATCTGAGGCTAGCGTCAACCATATAGCCAGATCTTGGGCCCAACAATTGAGTGATTACCCCTACGCTCTAGACTCAGAAACTAGTGACTCTGACATGTATAGCACGGAAAGACATGTAGGTAGCTCAGGAATGGCATACCTAGAAAGACCTGAAGGTCCCTACAAGACTCAATTGGAATACATCCAGACCAACCGCCTAGGTGCACGCATCTATGAGGATGGTCTGCGAAGATCTGTTGTCCTAATTAAAAATCCGAATCAGCCCATTGGACTAGAACACCCTGTAGTCAAGTTTGAAAATGTTTCATACATAGATAAAGAAGGAACAATGTATGTGGTTACCAGCCAACCTGAAAGGACAGATGAGTTTGGCAACATAATCTCTGAACCTGAATTAGGTGACATAGAGCAAGGGAACTTAGGAAAGGAGCCAAAAACCCCTCGAGGAAAATCGGTCCTAACAAGGATAATCACTCCAGAGTTAGTTCCCCAGGATAATAGGAGCATAGAATTGCTCTGGAACCAAGAACAGGATGAGGCTTTTTGGAGGTACAAGCTTGAAAAGTCTAATGAAGTGGGAGCTCTTGCCATCTATGAATTCAAAGATCCTGATAGCCCAGGCAAGGTGACCTACTTAGATGATGCTTCTGAGAGAATCTTTGTGGTCTCTGAGCATGGAAGACACGCATACACTTGGAAGGGAGAATTTGTCTTTCCCCAACCTCGATCCAATGTGTCTTCTGGTCACCAAGGAGCTGGAACATCTCAAGCTCATGGGACTCAAAGAGAAAGGAGTAGAGAGAGACCTGAGGTAAGCTTTGCCAACTCTTGGGGAAGGGAAAGAACGAGAATAGAAACAAATAGAGTGGAACCTGAGAGACATAGAGCCCCAGGGAACCGAAGAAATGCCGATGACTTCCCTTTGCCAAGACCGAGAGAGCACACGAGAACCTTGAGACCGACCCAGCTAGTTAAGTCCATGAAAAACTACTTCGATGGCACTGGAGACCCCTACGATCATGTAGCTGAGTTTAGGCAAGTCTTGAGAGCTGAACAAGTTGAAGATCTGTTCACGCAGTACAATGCCTTTGGTCTAACCCTTAGGAACACCGCCCTGACATGGTTTCAACCACTACACGAGAGGCAGTTTAGAAGCATAGATCAACTTCTAGAGGCATTCATTATCGAATTCTCTAAAAGTGGCATAAGACATAAAACATCCTCCCTGGTATATAGCTTCAAACAAACATCTCAAGAGACAGTGAGACTCGCAGGCAAAAGATTTAGGCAATATCTAGAGAGATGCCCGGCCCCAGAGTTACCCACTCCAGCCAAGCAAGTGGCCTTATTTTTAGATGGATTGTTAAGCACCAAACTGAGATCATATGTGTACTTGAAGGACCCTAGATCCATAGAAGAATGTGTACGCATGTGCATAGACATTGAGGATAATCTAGGGGAGGAATTAGAGCTCTCAAAAATCTATAAAGATTCAGATAGTTCTAGTAGCCTCATTTCCTCACAATCCACATCAATTGAGGATCTAGCAGAAAAGGTAGCTCTGAAATTAGGTGTCTCTAGCAAGCAAATTCCTAGATTTTCCCCAGGAAAACGATGCTATACCTGTGGAGGAGACCATATGGCTAATGTGTGCCCCATCATGGCTCAACCCCAAGTGAACCCTTACAACCAGTACTGCACCATAGAAAGGAGGTACACCAATCATACAGCACAAGACTGTCCATATAACAAACAAGCTGTTAGACAAAATTATTCTCAGCCATATCCACAACAAGGAAAGTACCCTAATCAGTACCCACAACAACAGTATGCTAAGCCCCAGCAAATCTATCAACCACCCTATCAAGGGCAACAAAGACCACAACCAGTCCTAGCGCAGCAACCTCTTGCCCCCACTAATGTGATTCCAGTAAAGTATGCAGCGGTAGAAGAAAATCTAAATAGAGCTTTAGTGCCAGTGACATCCTCGCTTTCAGAAAGTGATCCAAGTGATCATAGTTTTGACTCCACCCATGTTGAGAGCCCCCAGGCCTACTACATGCAATCACCGGAGCATAGTGAGTCATATTATTATGAAGAACCGAATGAATCTAGTGGGGAGCCAGAATACGCAAACACCATGTATGCCAACCCCAACTCCAGATCCCAACCTAGGCCGATGAGACCCCCATTTCCTAGAGGGCCATGCTATCGTTGTCAGGGAGATCATCTCATTCGTGATTGCCCTCTACCTGCACCGACACAAACCCAATCTGTGACAATTCAAGGCTTTTGTCCCGATTGTGGAAAGGAGCATTTGTTACGAGAGTGTCCCAAGAACCCCGCCAATATACAAAATTGCTCCTATCAATGTTATTGGCTTAGTGGTAGACTCCACAGGAAGTGTGACTTCCACAGCCCCAGTACAAGTCATCACGAGAGCCCAGGAACTTAAGCAAAACCACGACTTAGGCCAGGAAAAGAATGCAGAGGTTAGCGAGACTGAGAGCCAAAATAAGAAGAGGACAAGAGCGTGGAGAGATAGCCGTGAACGTATGAAAAGGCAATGGGCAAGAAAGATGAGCAAACTTGAGGAAAGTCTACGAGAAACCAAAGCCAAAATCATAGAAATCACATCTCAAACGCACTCTCACACATCCCCGCCACTACCATCCCCTTCACCCTTCATTCCTCCACCCACCAATCCACCACACGTAACCCAACCACCACCCCGAGTAGGATCAGTCTTAGCCGATCCCACTCCTGAAGATCTAGACATGATGCTTAAAGCATATCAGGCCAGAATCCAAGAAGGGCCCAATGTAACAGATCATGAGAAATGTTACCCTAGAGCTGACCTAGAGCTTGAACGAACTAAGTTGTGTGCCAAGATGGTGGAATTGGCTCAAGCCATGTTTGAGACCAATCGCCTTTTCACTTGCTCTAGCTCCACTAGAACACCATTGCATTTTGATGGTCTGTTAGACAGATTGGAGATGTTAATTGCAAATTCTCGAAAAGGAGCCAACTCTCAGGCTAAGGAGAAGGCAAGTGATAGAATAAGCATTCCTCCCCAGGAAGCCTATGCGCCTAACTCTACGGAGCCAGACACATCATCTTCTATGAATCGGTTCACACCCGAATTCCTACGAGAGATTCAAGAAGACAAATGGGCTAAAGAAAGTGAAGTCCCTCCTCCTATTGAACTTGTGGATGATGCACACGACCAATTCCCACAAGACATCCCATCCATTCATGAGGAGCAGGCGAGCACCCAATCTCAGGAAAAATTAGACTTTGAGTCTAACTCTGTACAAGAATTACCCCTTCACAGGCCCATGGGAAGCTAAGTCCACCTGTATGAGAGCACCCACGGTCATGGTACGAAATGAAGATTCAGTCATACCTAGGAACACCGAGGTAGTGAAAAACACTAAAGTGCAGTGCAACCTCACCTTAGAAGAGCTACTCAAAGTAAGGCCAGAGCTATGGAAACATGTAGCCAAACAAGTACCAGAGATAGCAAAACCTTGTTCCGAGGTAGGATCCCAGAGAACAGTGCCAGAAATACCCTTGGACAAGATAGGAGACATGAGTGAGGGTGAAGAGGGAAACACATATCTTCCTATCACCCATCAAGGATACACCACCAAGGCCATTCTAGACTCAGGTGCAGGAGTTGCAATTGCTACCACTTCACTATGGAATCGTTGGGGCAAGCCAGCACTCAGGCCAACGAGAATGAAATTGTAGATGGCCGATGGTCATATTGAGAGGCCCTTAGGATTGCTAGAAGGAATAACTCTCACTACATGTGGTGTTGAGTTCGAGCATACTTTTGCTATATGTGACTTTAGCAAAAATCAAGCCTATGAGATGATTTTGGGGAGACCATTTATGCGGCAGTTGCAAGTCGTACAGGATTGGGGAACCAATTCCTTGTATTTGCAACACTTAGGTGTTACAACCAAAGTCAATCTCAAGGATTACTCTCATAGAGATGTGTTGGTGCAGACCAATCACCAATTGAAAGCTTGAAAGATCAAAGGATGAAGGAAGAATCAATTCTTGAAGTTTGGAAGAAGATTGCACTCAGAGGATAAGAGAAGTGTACACATATGTACATTAGTATAGTCATAGGTGACTTAGATCTTTGTTTGAGTAAGAATCTTGTACAAATTATCTATAAATACTTTGAGAAAAGTCGGGGCATGTATGAGAGCATATGTGACAATAGTTAGAAGCCAAGATTGAGGAAGTTAGAAGTCATGAGATAGAGAAAAGTTAGTTGTGTTAGCTCTCATCACTCAGTTGTAAACTTTTCTGAGTAATTGAAAATCTTGCGCCCGATGTTTCTGCGTGTTCTCCTTCTACAGTAGATCAATCATGAAATGCTTTTGTACAAGTCTAAGTTGGAAGGTGCTTGACCTCTGTACAAAGTTTTAGCTTCCAATTGCAATCAGGCTTAGAGAATTAAGAGTAGGAACATTCATATGTGAAGTGTGTTCACAGGTTCCTAAAACAGGCGCAGATTTCGAAGTTAATGTTTTGATCATTTCTCCTAGCACAGTTTAAAGTTTTGCATGAGTGAGGGCTTAATCTTTAAGTTGAAAGATAAGCTACTCATGGCTAGAAGCATTTTGGAAAACGGGTTCTATTCAAGGAGAACCAAGTCTTAAAAGTTGCAGGTGTAAAGTCGACTGTTCTGAGTGACAGTTTCTGACATAGATAACTTGTGAAGTCAATTTCTCAAGTTATACTTAAGCTTTTGAAGTAATTCAACTTGGAGGAGATGCGCAATCTCTAGGAGATGATTCGTACAAAGTTTCATCAAAAACTTTACACGTTTGATAGGTTAATGTGGAAAAATAGTGCAGCAGACTTTTCTGTGTTTCATCTTCTTCACATATTTTCTCAGATTTGATAATTTGGAGATTGGACCTCTAATTTAGTGAAGGTTTTGACTTGCTCTTGATATAGAGGTGTTCTAAATTCAAGAGTAGGTTGTTCTTTTGGAGATTAACACTCTCCATGAGTGGTATCAGAGCAGGAGACATCAAAATCAAGGAAAGGAAGGTCCCGACTGCTGCAGATTCAAGAAGTTCAACAGTTGAAGAACTAAGAAGTGAAAGCTTGGAGTCAAAAGCTTGAGGAGAAGACTGCTCAACATCAAGAAAAGCAAAAGGAGTCTAATTCAAAGTAAAGGTACATACATTGTTTGTAAAGCTTGAAGATTTCAATACACAGGTGGATACAAGATGGGAGATGCTCTACAGATAGAGAAATTGGATAGAGAAAACTATCCTGCATGGTCAATGAGGATGGAAGCTCATCTTATGAGCAAAGATTTAATTGGTTACATCACAGGAGAAGAAGAGAAGCCAGAGTTCAGAGATCCTAGTGTTCCAACTAGGGAAGAGTTAGCAGATCTGAAAAATTGGATGAAGAAAGATGCTCAAGCTAGGAGCATTATCTATATGGGAGTCAATGATTACTTGTTACCTCATATTAGAGGTCTTGAAAGTGCTACTGACATATGGAATGCTTTGGAGGAGCATTTCCAGAACACTACAAAGTCAAGGAAGGCATCCTTATGGGCAGAGTTTACTACCTTCAAGAAGAAGGCCTCTCAATCCATCTCAGACTATGTAACAAGGATGAAAGATATTGCAGATGCTTTAGGAGCTGTTGATGAAGACATTGAGGAGGATAAATTGGTAAGGCAAATTCTTACAGGGTTGAGAGGTGATGACAAATGGAAGCCATTTATTTTGTCTACAGAACTATCACTTGACCATTTCACTCCTGATTTAAATCAATTGTTAGGTCATATGCTAACATTTGAGCAGGATGTTAAAGGAGATGGTGACAAGAGTACAGGACATGCAATGTACTCAAAGGACAAGAAGAAGAATAGCAAAGGAAAACAACAAGCAGGTGAAGATGAAGGAACAACTACTCAAGCCAACTTCCTAAGAGGAAGAGGAGGTGGCAAAGGTAGAGGAAGAGGCAGGAACAATAAAGATGGAGGCAAGGCTTGCTGGATTTGTGGTAAGACAAATCACTTAGCTAATGATTGTTGGCATAATAATCAGAATAATGGTGGATATAATCAAAATTATAATTCAAGAGGAAGAGGTGGCAGAAATCAAAGAGGTAATTACAGAGGTAGAGGTGGAAGGAATTACTTTGGAAGAAATGCAGGTAGAGGATTCCAAAGTCAACAATACAACAACACCTACTACAATTATGCTTCAGATCAAAAGGAAGATTCAACATTGATAATGAATGCAACTTGTGAAAGGCAGAGTGAAGATCAAAGAGTCTTCTACATTGACTCAGGGTGTAGCAATCACCTGAGTGGTAACATATCTTTGATGACTGATTTGGAAAGTAAAGTTTTTAATCATGTTGTTCAAACAGGTGACAACACAAAGCACAATGTGAAGTCAATTGGATCAGTGAAGGCCAAGGATGGAAGCACCTTATTGTGTAAGGTTTTGTATGTTCCTACAATCCCTAAGAATTTGATAAGTGTAGGTCAAATTGTTGAAAAGGGATATGAAGTAAGGTTCACTAATGATGGAGTATATGTGGAAGACCCTAGCCAAGGGTATAAACAGATTGTTTCAGGGAAAAAGGAAGGAAGATTATTTACATTGAAGATTCAAGGCAATATTGGTCATGCTATGTTCACATATGGAGGACATAAGATCTCTGAGTTAGATCTTTGGCACAAGAGGCTTGGACATTTCAATGAAAGAGGTATTAAAGATATGGTTAACAATGGTTCAGTGCTTGGATTGCCTAATGTTGCAGGTCAACATATGACATACAAATGTGAGGCATGTCAATTAGGTAAGGCTCATAAACATTCCTATTCCAAGCATGGTTTTATGCACTCAGAGAAGCTTGAGTTGGTACACACAGATGTGTGGGGACCATCAAAAGATTTCAGTATAAATGGATCAAGGTATTATGTGATTTATGTTGATGATGCTACTAGGTGGATCACTATCTATGTGATCAAAGATAAGTCAGAAGTGTTTAATACATTTAAACACTATCATGTATATGCAGAAAGAATTACAGGTCATAAGTTGAAAAGACTAAGGTCAGATGGAGGGGGAGAGTATTTCTCAAATGAGTTCAGTGATTACTTATGGAATGCAGGTATAAAAAGGGAAGTTACTTGCAGGTACTCTCCTCAACAAAATGGTGTTGCAGAAAGGAGAAATAGAACTCTTGTTGAGTTTGCAAGATCCATGATGAAGGAGAAAAATTGCCCTAATTATTTGTGGGCTGAGGCTGTAAATACAGCCACTTACTTGGTCAATAGGTTACCATGTAAAGCCTTGCAGGGTATGACACCATATGAGGCTTGGTGGGGTAAAAGACCTACCTTGGATCATTGCAGAGTATTTGGGTGTGTGGCATATGCATATGTGCCATCACAATTAAGACACAAATTGGAACCCAAAGCTGAAAAGTATGTTTTTATTGGCTATGATGACAAGCAGATGGGCTATAGATTGTGGAGTCCATCAACAAAGCAATTTATGGTTTCTAAGGATGTTACATTTGATGAACAAAGCACTTGGTATGCAGGTACAATCAACATAAATACAGGTGATGAAGAAGAAGTGAGTCAAAGAAAAGGTAAATCAAAAGTTCAGATATTTGATGAGCAAGAGAATAATGAAGTGCAGGTTGAAGTGGAAGAGACACCAAGATTTGATCCTGAATGTGAAGAACCAGAAACCTCAAGGAGTGGAGAACTCAGAAGGTCAACAAGAAATAGGTGGCAACCTACAAGGTATAGTTATGATACTTCATTTCTAGCTACAAAAGATTATGCTTATATGGTGAATACAGATGAAGACCCTTCTACATATGAAGAGGCAAAAGGTAAGGAAAAATGGGAGAATGCTATGCAGGAAGAATATGATGCACTATTGGAGAATCAAACTTGGGATTTGGTTCCTAAACCAAATAGTCAGAAGATTATTGGATGCAAGTGGGTCTACAAGACAAAAAGGTTTGCAGATGGAAGTGTGTCTAGATACAAAGCTAGACTTGTTGTCAAAGGCTTTGCTCAGACATATGGTATTGATTATGATGAGACCTATAGTCCTGTGGCAAAGATGACAACCATAAGGACACTTATTGCTATTGCTGCATGTAAAGGTTGGAAGCTATGTCAACTTGATGTGAAAAATGCTTTTCTGAATGGTTATATTTCAGATGATGTATTCATGGAGCAACCTCAAGGGTTCAGAGATAAAAGGTATCCAGATCATGTGTGCAAGCTCAAGAGAGCTTTGTATGGCTTGAAGCAGGCCCCAAGGGCATGGAACTATAGACTTGTGAAGTTCTTAAAAGAACTTGGTTTTCAGGTGTCTAAAGCAGATAGTAGCTTGCTTGTCAAGGCAAGTGAAAATGGTTTCATATACATGTGCATATATGTTGATGATATAATTCTTACAGGGACAGATGAAGAAGGAATACAAAAGCTTAAGAGGCAAATGGAAAAGGAGTTCAAGATAAGTGACTTGGGAGACTTATCATACTTCTTGGGCATGGAGATTACATATACTCAACATGGAGTATTTGTGACCCAAGAAAGGTATTTGAAGAACTTGTTAATCAAGTTTAAAATGGATGATTGCAGGGTAGCACCTACACCAATGGAGGTGAATCACAAATTGAGTAAGTATGGAGGTGAAGAATTCAAAGACATGAGACAATATCAGAGTTTGGTTGGTAGCCTTATCTATGCTACTCTAACTAGACCTGATTTATCATATGCAGTAGGGGTTTTGTCTCAATTTATGCATTGCCCAAGAAAAGAACATTGGATTGCAGGACAAAGGGTGTTGAGGTACATAAGGGTACACTCAATGAAGGTTTGTATTATGGGTTTACCTCAGATACAAATATCAAAATTTATAGTGATGCAGATTGGGCAGGTAATCCAGATGATAGAAGATCTACATTTGGATATATGTGTTATGTGGGAGATAAACTTATCTCATGGTGTTCCAAGAAGCAACATACAATTGCTTTATCTTCTACAGAAGCAGAGTATAATGGAATGGTTGAAGCTGCAAAGGAAGTAATTTGGGTTAAGACATTGATGAAGAGTCTTGACATTATGCATGGGATACCAATCATATATGGAGATAACATGAGTTCATTGTATTTAGCTGCTAATCCTGTTTTTCATGCCAGGACCAAACACATTGAGATTCAGTATCACTTTCTAAGAGAGAAAGTGATGGATAAAGAGATTGAAGTAATCCATACTTCAACAAAGGATCAGATAGCTGATATGCTTACAAAAGGCTTGGATGGACCAAAGTTACAAAGGTTCAAAGACATGGCAGGTATAAAGAAGACAGAGAAAACCTCAATTGATGATTGAGGGGGAGCTGTTGGTGCAGACCAATCACCAATTGAAAGCTTGAAAGATCAAAGGATGAAGGAAGAATCAATTCTTGAAGTTTGGAAGAAGATTGCACTCAGAGGATAAGAGAAGTGTACACATATGTACATTAGTATAGTCATAGGTGACTTAGATCTTTGTTTGAGTAAGAATCTTGTACAAATTATCTATAAATACTTTGAGAAAAGTCGGGGCATGTATGAGAGCATATGTGACAATAGTTAGAAGCCAAGATTGAGGAAGTTAGAAGTCATGAGATAGAGAAAAGTTAGTTGTGTTAGCTCTCATCACTCAGTTGTAAACTTTTCTGAGTAATTGAAAATCTTGCGCCCGATGTTTTTGCGTGTTCTCCTTCTACAGTAGATCAATCATGAAATGCTTTTGTACAAGTCTAAGTTGGAAGGTGCTTGACCTCTGTACAAAGTTTTAGCTTCCAATTGCAATCAGGCTTAGAGAATTAAGAGTAGGAACATTCATATGTGAAGTGTGTTCACAGGTTCCTAAAACAGGTGCAGATTTCGAACTTAATGTTTTGATCATTTCTCCTAGCACAGTTTAAAGTTTTGCATGAGTGAGGGCTTAATCTTTAAGTTGAAAGATAAGCTACTCATGGCTAGAAGCATTTTGGAAAACGGGTTCTATTCAAGGAGAACCAAGTCTTAAAAGTTGCAGGTGTAAAGTCGACTGTTCTGAGTGACAGTTTCAGACATAGATAACTTGTGAAGTCAATTTCTCAAGTTATACTTAAGCTTTTGAAGTAATTCAACTTGGAGGAGATGCGCAATCTCTAGGAGATGATTCATACAAAGTTTCATCAAAAACTTTACACGTTTGATAGGTTAATGTGGAAAAATAGTGCAGCAGACTTTTCTGTGTTTCATCTTCTTCACATATTTTCTCAGATTTGATAATTTGGAGATTGGACCTCTAATTTAGTGAAGGTTTTGACTTGCTCTTGATATAGAGGTGTTCTAAATTCAAGAGTAGGTTGTTCTTTTGGAGATTAACACTCTCCATCAAGATGCCCCTCCTATCCAATGGAACCCCATCCATAGAGCCAAAGATGATACGGAATCGGTGCAGTCCATAGGATTAGGATCCTCATGGATGCATGAAGACACTCACTTATGGATGTGTAAAGTGGCAGTGGAAGAGGAGAAAAGAGAAAAAGCCAGAGAGGTAGGTGCGAAGGAAACACATAGATCAGTTCAAGACCCAGCCTATGCACATGTAGTATTTCCGGACGAAGAATTTGAACCTCATGGCTGGGCAGAAATTCTACAACTATGGATGTAGCCATCAATGAAGAGCAATGGACACCCCACTGTGATGAGGATGGCTATGACATTTCTGTCTTCTCCATAGAGCCAATCATGGGAGATGCAATTCTAGAAGAATGCGAACCTAGCCCTGATGCATTTGAAGATGCAAGTGACTCCGACCTTGAGTCAATCATCATGGACCCACCCTTTGCATCAGACGAAGAATATTTCTATGAAGTAGAAGTTTACCCTCAGAAACATGAAGAGCTCACTAATGATGTGAGATTAACCACACGAGTGACCACTAAGAGTGAAGGAAAGAAAAGGACGAAGAGAGAAGCTGCACCAGAGGAGGAAGAATCCTTGTTTGAGGTCCCTGAAAATTTCAAGAAGTATGCAATAGAAGATAGGAGAGTCATGGTAAGAATGCCAAAACGCGATGCACAAGCAGGAGAGGCCAATGATAACAAAGAAACCACCAAGAAGGTAGTGGTAGCCATAGAAGAAGGAGAAGAGAGGTGCACTTACATAGGACATGACCTCACTGAGGAAGAGGAGCATGAGTTGATAGCTTTGCTAAGAGAGTACAGAGATGTATTCGCTTGGAGCTACAAAGATTTGAAAGGTGTAGACCCTGATATATGCGCCCATACGATTCCCATGACCACAGAGGCCAGAACTTCTAAACAAAAGCCATACACATACAATGACAACTATGCTGCCAAGATCAAGGAAGAGATAGACCGCTTGGTTGAAGCTGGATTTATCTATGAAATTGAGCACACTGAATGGGTGTCCCCCATTGTAGTGGTGCCCAAAAAGAATGGTAAATTACGTGTATGCATTAACTTGAAGAAGGTTAATGCAGCCACTATCAGGGATAGTTACCCGCTTCCTATCACCGAGCATTTATTAGAAAGGGTAGCCGGCAAGGAAGTGTACAGCTTCCTAGATGGGTTCTCTGGCTACAATCAAGTAGCCATTGCACCAGAAGATCAGCATAAGACGGCTTTTGCCACAGAGTGGGGCATATTTGCTTTTAGGGTAATGCTATTCGGGCTTACCAATGCTCCCGCAACCTTCCAGAGATTGATGTGCCATGTGTTTAAAGAGTTCCTGAGAAAGAATTTGGAAGTCTATGTTGATGATCTCTGTGCTCATTCCAACATTAGGCAAACACATATACCTGAACTCAAGCAAATCTTTGACAAATGTAGAGAATATCAAGTCTACCTGAACCCAGAAAAGTGCGTTTTCATGGTATGGCAAGGAAAGATTTTAGGACACATAGTGTCAAAGAACGGCATCTCCACTGACGAAGAGAAGGTGAGGGCTATTGCAGAACTACCTAGGCCAAAGAATGTCAAGGAAGTGCAAGCTTTCATGGGGCATTGTGGTTATTACCGACGTTTCATTCACATGTATGCCATCATTGCAAAGCCTCTGTACGGACTTCTGACAAACTTTGAGTGGACTGAGGAATGTGAGAACTCTTTCAATGAGCTCAAACGGCGATTATGCTCAGCACCAATCTTGACTACACCAGATTGGAATAAGCCCTTCCATGTGCATGTGGATGCATCCAGTTATGCCATTGGATGTGTGCTTGCACAACCCACCGGTGAAGGTAATATGGATCTTCCAATTGCCTATGCTAGTAGATAACTGAATGCAGCTGAACGGAATTATACCACGACTGAGAGAGAAGGACTAGGCATGGTATATGTAGTTAAAAAGTTTAGACATTATTTGCTTGCAAATAAGTTTAAATTTTTTACTGATCATCAAGCTCTACTTTACTTGGTGAACAAGCCGTGCAACACAGGTAGATTGGTGAGATGGTTCCTCTTACTAATGGAATATGACTTTGAGGTAGTGGTGAGAAAAGGCAAGACTCATTTGAGAGCAGATCATCTCTCTAGGCTCACATCGGGAGAAGCCCCACAAGGAGTATCAGATGACCTTCCTGACACTTGTTTAATTTGGAAGTTGTACCTCAGTGGGCTAAGCCATTAGTGCCAGTATTGACATACGGGCCTAATCACCCAGTCATAAACACTCAAGATAGAGAGGTAGTAAAAGCCCATAAGTACCATATCATGGCAAGAAGTATGTACAAACAGACAGATCAAGGGATATTGGCTTGTTGTGTGGAAGAGGATGAGTGCGCTAAATGGTTGCAGTCGGCACACGTAGGTGCATTAGAGCAACACTACTCAAAACAACGAACCCTACAGACACTAAGGAGACTCGGAGTGCATTGGCCTACTGTGGAAGCTGATGTACATAAGATGTGTAAAGAATGTCCAATCTGTTGCACTAAACCACCTGTGGAACATGCCACTCTTTATCAAGTGTCCATAGTGCCAGATTGGAGTGAACCATTAGTAGCCTTCTTGAGGACGAAAACATTCCCTCCAGACATGACCCTGACGAGACAAAGAAGTCTAGAACAAGAAGCCATAGATTACTCAATCATTGGTGATAATCTATACAAGCGTGGTAAAGATGGTTACCTGAGACTATATGTCCATGAGAGTGAATATCTCAAGATCTTAGAAACTGCTCACCAAGGTGTAGCAGGAGGACACTTTGGACCAGATTGGGTGATCAAGGCAATATTATTTGCGGGCTTCTGGTGGCCGACCATTCACATGGATGCACATACCTATGTGAAACGGTGTGATGTTTGTCAGAGAACTGAGTATCCTATACGCAAGGATGAGATGCCACTGAAACCTATGATGGGTGGACGTGCATTTTCTAAGTGGGGAATAGACTTTGTTGGTCCTGTTAATCCCCCAGCTAAGGGTTCACATGCTGAGTATATCATTGTGGCCATGGATTATCTAACCAAGTGGGTAGAAGTGAAAGCCACATCGAAGAATGATGCCCAAACGACCGCTAAATTCTTATTTGAGAATGTGTTCACTCGATACGGGCTACCCATAGAGCTAGTAAGTGATAGAGGACTCACTTCTTGAATGAAGTCATTGAAAATCTTCTTCAAGAGTTCTTGGTGATACACAAGAAGTCTGCCCCCTATCACCCACAAGCTAACGGACAAGCCGAAAGCACAAATAAGATTCTATGCAATGTGCTAACCAAATTAGTGAATAACAAACGCTCGGATTGGGACAAACAGCTACACCATGCTGTTTGGGCATACAGAGTTGCCTATAAAACGGTACTCCAAGCCACGCCCTTTCAAATGGTTTTCGGCCAGAATGCAGTGCTTTGGAATTTTTTATACCAACCTTGAAAGTAGCACAAGAGCATGATTGGACAGGCCATGAGTTGTCCTCTAGAATCTTCGATCTTGAACGACTAGGTGAAACACGATTGAAGGCTGCAGCAGGAATTATGCAGCCGAGAAGAGGCAAAAGGCATATTTTGATGCACACGTCAAGGATAAGGGCTTGAAAGCAGGAGACCTAGTCCTAGTCTACACCTTGAAGCAACATGCACGGAAGTTAGAGAAGAGAGGTTACGGGCCAATGATTATCAATAGAATCTCCACCAGTGGAGCAGTTCAACTAGCCACTCTAGAGGGTAATATTCTACCAAGTTACATAAGTGGATGCAGAGTCAAGTTATATCAAGAACCCCTGACTGAAGAGATGATAAATGGACTCAACACTGCCAAGAAACGTAAAGAAGAAGAGAAACAAATTTGAGAAGAAGCACAGGCAGAAGCTTTAGAACACATCCGACGAATGAAATTGAGGAGACAAGGTAGAGACCAACCTATGCCTGACACTGAAGAACCTCTAGGCTATCCCATGGCCATGTGCGAGACTTCAGGTGGACATTCCCATAGAATAATCGACCGACGGCCTTTTGTAACCCTAGAAGTAGGACAAGGAGAGAGTGTAAGGACAGTGAGAGCTTTGATTGACTCAGGGGCCGCCACTAGTGCAGTTCGACTTTCTTACTGCCAAGAGCTACAATTACAAATCAATCCTATAGAGGCATATCTCATAGGATTGGGAGGTGTGGAAACCCCTTGCATTGGTGAGGTGGAACTTCCCCTCTACATTCAAGAGGTGCTAATGACAGTCAAAGTGCTAGTGTGTGAAGACGAGGATCTTACCGAACCTCTTGTCCTGGGCCAAGACTGGATCTATGATCATGCAGTCAGCCTCAACCTAAGAAGTGGACTTCTTCAGGCATGGGTAGGCCAAAACCACATAACGATTGAATTAGAAAATCAAGCACATAGGCCGCTAGAAGAGGCGCCGAATCCTGGTCCTTCCAGGAGTCCACCTGAAATGAACCATGCTACTCTTGACCAAAGTTCCATGGTGCAAAGGATTGCCACTCATGACGAAGGTGCAGAAGTCAACAAGGAGTTCCCTTCTTTTCCAAAGAGAATTCGAGGAAAGCAAGCCAGAAAATACAAGATACAGAGGAGCCCGAGGACCAAGAAGAATGAACACCAACCAGTACACTACAGAATACCCCATGGCATGAAGCAGATCTGGATGCGCAAAGGTGAACAACCCTCGGCTTTGGAGACAGGATTCCAAAGAGGCATCAAGCAAGCTACAGTGTCGAGGACTACAGTGAAGGAGTACCTTAGACATCAATCTAGACAAACCATTTCTATTTGGGTTCCAAAGCAGTCAATGAAGGCGATCCCAAAAGCTAGACAAATATGGGTGCCCAAGACCTGCTTACTAGCTCAAATAACTTCACCTCCAAGCACAAGAACAAACCAACACTCACGAGTCCTATTGGCTCCCATCCAAAGGCAAACATCTACACTCCACACCACCACATTCTCGGTCACGCCTCGGAATGTTTGGAAATGGGTACCCAAAAGGCCCCAAACCCAACACACTCCAGTCCGCAAACCTTCACACATCATCGCCAATAAAAGCAACGGTTCCAGCATCAAAGTTTGGAGACCTAAACCCCATATCAAACCCCCTGACCCACCTTTGTAAATCCTTTCCCTCTGATGTAGGTGCATTCTGAGAACTTTGCACAACCAAAGTATGCATCTAGAGTGAACCCTAACCTACTAACCCACTTGTACACACATCACGAACACTCCACCTACTAACCTCTAACCACTCGGAATGTCATGTTGGTATTGTGGAGGGAACACCATAACATCCTGTTTCCAATGCAATGCTAATGTGCCTCTCTCTTCTTCTAGCAGATAAGCATCAGCAACTACAAGCACTCTCATGGCAGAAGCAACAGGTCCAAGCTCACAGGCAGGAATAATTACTGTAGGAATTGATGTGGATAGTCTACCTGTTGATGTGCCACCAACTGAACGACCTGTGGAGATGCAACACCTTCAGCAGATCCCGGTACCGGATCCACCCACAGGGATCACAGAAAGAGTCCATGCCAATTCTCATTGGTTCAATGGCATGCTAGGCCCATTAGGAGAGGCCAAGTATATATGGGAGTCTAAGTGCGAGTATGACAGATCTTGGGTCAGATTCCAATTCTTCTCCAAGGAGTTTGAGACTCTACAGAACACACAAGATCTTCAGACCATATGGCAATGTGCAGGGCTAGCTGAGTACTTCGAGGCACCATTACCCAAACCAGACCTCCTCCGATGCTACTATCTGGTCTCAACATTACAGGCTAATGCAGAAAAGGACAAACCAGGAACGTTTGTTCTTCCTTCCTTGCTGGGCAACAACGAGTTAAAAAGGTTTGAACTTACCTTGGAGTTGGTGAGCTCTGCTTTGAATATGCACGGCACACATGTACCTTCTGAGAAGGATGCTCTCGTTCCTACTAACATGAAGGATAGGAAACTACTGAAGCTTAAAGATATGGCAGCACTCATACCAAACGTGTCCATCCCTCTCCGTATGTGCATGCAACATTTTGCTTTCCCCAGTCAAGACCGCTTCACACAACCGCACAAAAGAATTTGGTTCGCTCTCTACTTAGCGGAGACAGGTGCGTTACCAATCAAGCTTCCTGTATGGATTATAGAGCAGTTGTATGAAGCAAATAAAAGGTCTTCTAGGAAATTAGTGGTGAACGGTTGCTGTGCAATCACACGCATTATTTACCGGTGCTTAGCCTATGATGTACCCATTGAACGTGCCTTAACTTGGGCACAATTACAAATGTTTAAGAAGCTCAAGACGTCCACACATCAATCCAAGCGCATGAGGGGTTCGATCCCTTGTGTCCAGACACGTGAAGTTTTGACTACTCCTGAAGTATCGCCACGAGGGGAGGCCACTGTACCTCCTTTTACCATTAGAATACCCAGGCCTGGATCTGAAACTACAACACAAGATGCCCCTTCGGCTCCTCTTGCTCCATCTGAATTTGAATTTGCTCCATCTGAAGGGATGGATCCCCATGACTTCGAAGCATTCTTACAAAGTACACAGCTCTCTGATGTAGAGTTTTATTCAGAAACAGAAGAACAAGGCACATCTTCACAAAAAAGGAGAAAATCCACAGAAGGTCGCCATGTACATTGGGGTGACGATCAGCAAGGTCAACAACAAGGACACCTAGAAGAAGAAGGAGCAGACGAAGAGGAGACCACTGAAGCCCCAGCTTATACAGTAGAACTCCGAAGGCTGTATCAAATCATGGAACGAGTGCGATCGCAACAACTGCTCACCAAACAGAGCAGTAGGGTACTCATGACTCGGCTGTTGGAAGAAGCAGGAGTTGACTCAGAATATAGTGAAGGTCTCAGATTAATGGCAGAAACATATGGGGTAGTAGAAGCAGTTCGGACCTCCATTAGGAGGTCTCCAGTTCAATATGATCTAAGAAGATTCCAAACACGACCACGGTCAGGTAAAAACATCCAGATCCCCATTACAATGGCAGAAGGGCCGATTATTACATCCAAACCCATTGAGACAACCTCCCAAGCAGCAGTAACCGCTAGCCAAGAGCATACAATCATCCATGAAGAGTCAACTGAACCACTACCACCCACACCCCCACCATCGCCCCCTAGAACAGAAGCCGTGGACATCACCTCGACCACCCAACCCACCGAACAAACCTTCATCTTCCGTACTCCCACCTCTAGCTCAACCCTATTCTCCACCTTTGAAAACCCAATCTATGAAGCAACCACCATCACTACACAATCCATCGAATCGCTCATAGAGCCTACCCTAGGACAACCATCCCCCATACCCTCAGCCATAGGTCATCCTGACGCTAGGTCCATATTCATGGGATTCCCTGCTACCACGCAACCTTTCATGACCTCCTCGCCTCTACGACCTCAACCCCCAACCACCATCTCTCCACTTCTCCAATTCCTCCATGCCTTCCTTGCTTTCAACCCAGGTCTCATCCATTCCCTTTATTTTCAGCTCCCAACCCCACTTCTCATCTATACACCACTTTCACACACACACCACCTACCATTCTAACGTATATGGTAGACCCCACACTCGCATCCACTGCTGAAAGTATGGACATTTCACCACCCACGGCACCTCCCCCACCCCCCACACTTCCACCTTCTCCCATTCCCCCCCCCCACCAATTTCACCGACACACACATCTCCATTAGACACATCATTCACTCTTCCCCTTCCCCAATCCCCTCCCCGTGCATCCTCCATTGTACAAACCACACCATCATCCATAGGAAATGCATTGGACACCATGCTCACATGTATATCACAGTTAAGGATAGAGTACAATGAGCTCCAGCAACAGAACGAACGCCTGCAAGAGCACTCGGAGCTACTACAACACCGCCTTGCTGCACTAGAAGAGGAAAATGCTCGCCTCCATACACAATTGCATACTCTACAAGAGGCTCATAGCATATTGGAGGTACAGTTATAGAACATAGATCAGGAAGCAATACAAGTGGTAGAAGGTCATCTACGGACACAGCTGGAACACAATTCAAAGCTTCAGCGAAATATGGCACTACTCAAGCGACATCTTGCTACCGCTCATGAAGAGAATCGACGCCTGCAACTACAAAATCAGGAAAACCTAGAAGCAGCTAACGAAAGCCCACCTGGGGCACCCATCAGTCCCTCAAAATTTCAAGCTGTGACCCCTGATAATATCAAGATAATCTTGGAAGACTATGCCATCCTACTTGAAGCCCATGACCAGTTGTCAGAGGAATTGGGTCAACTGAAGCAGAAACACCAAAAAGAAACAACAGCGGCCTCTCAAACCACCTCCTCCGCGGCTTCACTTCTCACAGACTCAGAGGCCTTAAAAGATCTCCAGAAACAGGTCACCGAATTGCAAGCACGTCTACTACAATATGAGAGACCACCTTCCCCTCCAGAGGCTCCCACCGATGAAGAAATAGTACAAATTCCGGTGGAACAAACATTTGAAGAAGAATACGACCCGCAACCCTTCCCAAGAGGTCAACAAACGGAAGAAGGTCAGGACACATTTGAAGCACCACGACCCCCATGGCTACGACAAGTGGAGGAAATCGGGAGTTCACATGAAGAGCGAACCGTCGTGCAAAATCAAGCTATGAGAGTCATAGAGGAGATTGTATTACAATCCAATTACTTCAAAAACCTGTCATCAAGACGCCTTATCCTCTCATCCGAACTCCAATACAGGCCTTACTATATCATTTTAGCAGATTATAATGCAGAAATACAGAGAGTCACAGGGAAGATACCTTCCTTTGCAACCCAATTTCAACCCGAAGACCTTCCTCCAGAGGTGCAAAAAGGCAAGATCCGTCAACCAACATGGAGGCAGAAACTTCTTGAAACCTATCCTGAAATGCTCCGCACCTGGAACAATGCGCCATTACATCTCCTCTATAATCCATGCTATGGCCTTGTTCCACGACGCCGCTCATGGATAGCATTCAACATAAAGGTCTCGAATAATGCACAATGCAAGGAATGGCTCAATTATCCATACATTGCACCACCACAGGGACCACCGTCAGTAGCGTACATGATGGGAACAATTCGACATTGGATGCCACGATTGAAGCCCATGCCAAATGTGGCAGCTCAAATGATGCTTAAGATTTTAGATATGATGCAGGTAGTCCTAAAAACCTTTAGAAATGCAGCCGCACCACAGGTACGTCTATCGGGGTTTACTAATGGAAATTATGATTTTGTGTATGACATGAGCACCACCCCCAGTATTCGTGTGGCTTACGCCTGGCATGCACGCATCAAATACCTCCCTGCATGTTACAAACAGACATTCGAAGAAATGTTCAGATCAGGTTTCTGGGAGTATCACTCGGAGGTCTTCGCACCGAAGCCAACACACCTGCTCCATCTCTTTGCTTGTGAACAAGCCATGTACTCCGAGTACTACACCACACCGCAACCAGAGGTCCCCGGTGCATGTTGGAAGTGAGGTAGGCCCTTAGGCTCATGTCACAAGTCCATGGTTCCATAGTTCCAGATATGTACAACCTTAATTCTAGCAATCTTCCATATTGACAAAACATGAACATACCACAACTTAATCATACAAATGATGAGATAAAGATAGAGAAAGAATAGACGACATGTGTAAGATGTTACGTAAGCCATCGCTTACTCATAGTATCATATATACCAATGTTCAATGCACAATGTGGGAGCAAAACTCTCAACCATTCTATGTGATGAGAAATAGATGAATGAGTGAATGTACAATGTAACAAACATATTCAGATATGTGGGCAGTAATCTGAATATACATGAGATGTGTGACCTAATAGGTTATAGAAGAGTGAATATGAGTGACTGAATGAGGAAGGATCAGTGTGAACGGAAATCCTCAAACTCATGTGAACACACCTTCTTAAACACCTCATCAAATATGCATAAAGCATATAAGTACTGATTCTCTTGTACCTATGCCGAATAGGACTCCTCCTGATATGAACGCCACAGCCTCCATAAACTTCAAGTAGTACCTGTGTGCATAAAGAGAATATGTACCTGAATACTTTAACATAAGATGTGAATCTTATGTTAAACTCCATCCAATGTCTTTGAAGTAGCTAGACATCTTCTTGTAGAAGACAATCTTCAACCTAACATCTTCGTGTAGAAGATGATCTTCAAATACGCCATGTAGATGGTCCCATCCAATGTCTTTGAAGTAGCCAGACATCTTCTTGTAGAAGATAATCTTCAACCTAATATCTTCCTGTAGAAGACAATCTTCAAATACATCATGTAGATAGGCGATCCTCACCATCAAGCTGCTAATGACCAAGTCTTCTTGCCATGAACAAGAGATGACCTCCTCTCCATGAGCTAGAGTGTGAGCACACCCTTCATCTTCTCCAAGAAGAATCACCAAGAAGAACTCCATAGCTGCTCCTCAACATGCTTCAAGATAGCACCATGGCTGCCCCATGTGCTAGAAGAAACACCACCTCTACTGAGGTCCAAGCTCTAGAAAGCTTGTGTTGATCCTAGGTGAAGGATGAATACAATGAGCCCAAAGTGCTTCTTTTATAGTATTTGATGATCCTTGAAAAGCTCATAATAAAGCAATAAATCATAGCGATCGTAGATAAAAAATCTCTTCGCATATATCTCCGTCCGTCGTTTTCGTAATTGGAAAACATCCGCAAAAAAACACGTCTGCTATTGAGTTTAATTAAAGCAAAAGTATGTCTGAAAAATCGCGAACGCTCTACGTGCTGCTCACGGGATTTGAACCCGGACCACTAGAGTGAGAGGATAGCGACTTAACCATCTTGCCCACGCTCATTGCTTGTACAAGAAATGAATACGATTACTATATATGCTTGTGGCGCCCGTTTGCTTGTAGGAAGGAGTCATATCATAGCTACACATGGTATGTTAGCTTAGCAAAATTTGACCCAATTGAACATTGTTTCCAACAATCCCCCCTACAATGTCATATTGGTACAATCTGAACTGGATCTGCAAACTTTATAATCTGCAAATTACCACAAGCTTCAAATAGCCTGTCACAAGCTTCAAGCTTGTACTTCTGCACCTCAGAACTTGTTCTTCAAAAGTCTTCTTCAAAACTGAATTCGACTTTCCTTCAAGAAACTTGAACTTGCTAAATATGAACCATAATACTTGAGAAAATATGCAAACTAGATATCCAATAGTGTACACATCAAGCAATCATTGCTTGACAACAAATATAGCATGACCTGTCTCCGAACTTGCTATCTCTTTTCTTCAAAAACCTGAAAACATACACTAGGATCCACATATTTGCATTTACCTTCCAAAAGGATTTCTCAACGTACTTCTGCTGTGTCATGTAAATACACTAAAAATCAAGAACTGAATCCTGGAACCTGTGACTGTCAACTCACAACGTAGTGTATTATGAACACTGCTGGTTCATTTTTTACTGTACTCAAGTCAATATGAGTCAAAAAATCTATGATGTCATCATGTCTTCATCCTTTAAATCCTTCATACCTCTTTCCTTCAGAACTTGGTATAAACATATATGTGCGCACTTCTGAAATATACCTTTCTGAAATATCAAGCTTCTCTTCAATAGAACTCTGGAACCTTCTCCTGAACATTCTTTTTCTTCCTTCTTCTTACAAAGCTGGAACATAAAGAGAACCTGACAAAGGAAATATAGGAATACCTGAAGTAGGAATACCTGTAGGTATGAATCTGCATTCTTTCACATATGGCTGAAAATAAGTCTTCATGTTTCATCACCCCCCTGGATGATTTAACACTAGTATCCAGTATTCTTCAAATATATCAGACTTTATGAAATCTGGAACGTCTTCCTTCATAAATCTGATGTTCAGTGATCAATACCTGTATCTGAAACAAAATCTCTGGACCCTTTTTATTAGCACTGTACACATGCCAATAGCTTTCCATGTCATTCCTCAGCTTTCCAAATTGTAGAATAAGGTTAGCTGATCCTAACTTAACAAAACCTTGCTGAAAGCATTATAGGATTCATAACCTTCTGTAACATAACAAGTATCTTCTATCTCTCTGCAACACAAATCTGATAGAACCTGAATCTTTGACTTACTTCTTCCAATGTTAAGAATCTTTACAAACAAAGGATAGAGAACTGAATCATAAATACTCAAGATCATTCAAGATCAATGATCTCTCCTGTGTAGAATCTGCTGTCATCAAACCTTCATGACTGAATGTTTGATTTACTTCCTGAATGTCTCCAAGTGTCCATGCTTGAGAACTCCAAAAGCTGCAAGTTGATACTTCATAACTTTCATATTTTACCCGGGTGAAATGTGATAGTACCTGCTTGATTTTCTTTTGGCTAACTCCACTTTTCAATCAAGTGTTAGGATTTGATGGAACACCTTTTTGAATACAAACATGTATCCAAAAGTCTAGACAATCATAAAAAATAGATTCTTCAACTGACTGTTACATCAACAAATCTGAATTTTCTGAAGTTTCTGAAAATACTGAATATGAGGTAACCTTTTCCAAACATAAAACCTCAACCCAAGTCTTCAACATTTTTCTTTTGGAAATGATGGACTTTCTTCTTCTGCATCTTTCTACCACCTGATGATGTCAACATCTTCAAACTTCTCTTCCATACCTATTGTTTTCTTCATCTTGAAGTAGCAAGCACTCTTGATTTCTTCAAATGAACTTTTTCTCTTCCTCTAGTGCTAAGAGTAAGAGACAAAACAAAACATGGTATACAAATGGAAGTGAATATAGAAACATGTTTTATCATCTCCTCATATCTCTGAAAAAACCTCTGCTTCAAATGTCTGAAACGACTAAATTCACCAATCGTTGTCTGAATGATGAATTGCCCTTCTAGAGATACCTCTCTAGATACATTTGTACCTTGATATCCAACCAACTTACAACAGAAAATTGGCTGAAAAAACTCATCTCATCTTCGCATTTGTCTTCTTAGATGAACTTTCTTGCCATGAAAGAGATCTCTCAAAACTCTCTAGAAAAACCTCTAGATACCTGTTTCGATGTAGCCTTTAACTTTCAAATAATGAAAGTGTATAAAAGTACTCCTTGAATTTCTTCAAATCTCTTCATAACTGCTCTTCTAAGATATGACCTGCAAATGATAATCTGATAGTAGAAAGTGATACCTCTGATTTGATGTTGATCTGATTTCTTCATCTTCTCTAAACCATTGTTCTTCCTTGAATTTGAAGTAGTCTTCTCTTCATCAAGTCTGGGTCTTCAAACAATACTTTTGTAAAGTATTTGCATACTCTTCCAAAAATATTCGGCTGCTAACAGATCATCAACTTCATACTCCACACTGATGAATACACATGTAACTGAATTGTCTAATTCTCAAATCTCTACTCATCTAGATTAAGTGTGTATGTCAAATGTCAAATGTTAGAAGATGCTTTCAAATCATATGTTGTAAATCTGGAAGTCTAGGAACCTCGGATTATGAATGAGCCTTAATGCATTGATGCCAAAGATCTAAAGTTCTGAAACCAAAACCTTAGTGCTCTGATACCAAATGTTGGAAGTGAGGTAGGCCCTTAGGCTCATGTCACAAGTCCATGGTTCCATAGTTCCAGATATGTACAACCTTAATTCTAGCAATCTTCCATATTGACAAAACATGAACATACCACAACTTAATCATACAAATGATGAGATAAAGATAGAGAAAGAATAGACGACATGTGTAAGATGTTACGTAAGCCATCGCTTACTCATAGTATCATATATACCAATGTTCAATGCACAATGTGGGAGCAAAACTCTCAACCATTCTATGTGATGAGAAATAGATGAATGAGTGAATGTACAATGTAACAAACATATTCAGATATGTGGGCAGTAATCTGAATATACATGAGATGTGTGACCTAATAGGTTATAGAAGAGTGAATATGAGTGACTGAATGAGGAAGGATCAGTGTGAACGGAAATCCTCAAACTCATGTGAACACACCTTCTTAAACACCTCATCAAATATGCATAAAGCATATAAGTACTGATTCTCTTGTACCTATGCCGAATAAGACTCCTCCTGATATGAACGCCACAGCCTCCATAAACTTCAAGTAGTACCTGTGTGCATAAAGAGAATATGTACCTGAATACTTTAACATAAGATGTGAATCTTATGTTAAACTCCATCCAATGTCTTTGAAGTAGCTAGACATCTTCTTGTAGAAGACAATCTTCAACCTAACATCTTCGTGTAGAAGATGATCTTCAAATACGCCATGTAGATGGTCCCATCCAATGTCTTTGAAGTAGCCAGACATCTTCTTGTAGAAGATAATCTTCAACCTAATATCTTCCTGTAGAAGACAATCTTCAAATACATCATGTAGATAGGCGATCCTCACCATCAAGCTGCTAATGACCAAGTCTTCTTGCCATGAACAAGAGATGACCTCCTCTCCATGAGCTAGAGTGTGAGCACACCCTTCATCTTCTCCAAGAAGAATCACCAAGAAGAACTCCATAGCTGCTCCTCAACATGCTTCAAGATAGCACCATGGCTGCCCCATGTGCTAGAAGAAACACCACCTCTACTGAGGTCCAAGCTCTAGAAAGCTTGTGTTGATCCTAGGTGAAGGATGAATACAATGAGCCCAAAGTGCTTCTTTTATAGTATTTGATGATCCTTGAAAAGCTCATAATAAAGCAATAAATCATAGCGATCGTAGATAAAAAATCTCTTCGCATATATCTCCGTCCGTCGTTTTCGTAATTGGAAAACATCCGCAAAAAAACACGTCTGCTATTGAGTTTAATTAAAGCAAAAGTATGTCTGAAAAATCGCGAACGCTCTACGTGCTGCTCACGGGATTTGAACCCGGACCACTAGAGTGAGAGGATAGCGACTTAACCATCTTGCCCACGCTCATTGCTTGTACAAGAAATGAATACGATTACTATATATGCTTGTGGCGCCCGTTTGCTTGTAGGAAGGAGTCATATCATAGCTACACATGGTATGTTAGCTTAGCAAAATTTGACCCAATTGAACATTGTTTCCAACAGTGCAATAAATTGGGATGCATTGGAAGCGGATCTAGCAAGAGGCTCAAGGATAGGAGAACACGAACTTGCCACCAATGTCATCCAATACTATATCGACCACCCGATAGAACAGAGGTCTGTCAGGGATGACAGACGCTAGGAAGGGGAGAGAATGTTGGCATACAGGTCATATGAAGAGCATACAGGTACAATAGAGCAGTCATGCACAATACGGCAACAAGGCCTAATCATTTTTTCCATGGATCATTCACAACTCAAGTGATTTTAATCACTACACAAACATTGTAAATTCCATTTTTGGTAGAATAGACTCCATTTTGTTCAAGCCGAGGAGTCCTCGAGCTTGAGGAGTATTAGAATTAGCTACATACCAATTTTCATAATTTTTAGACTCCGTTTGAGCCCTCAAATAAGCTCTAGAACCTAATTTTTAACTAGGCCGGACACTAGGTCTGGACAAGCCCAAAGCTAGTGAGAAAACTATAAAAAGAGCTAGAGAGCTCATTTTTGGGGTTATATTGTTTGTGAATTGAGCTTATGTAAGAGACTTTTTGACTAATGCAAAGGACTCCATTGTTCCTCTCCTTGTTCTTGCCTTGTGTGCGCATGTGTGTGTATGTGTGTGCATGTTTGTGTGCTTCTCACTCACGCACTTGTGTCTTCACTTGCTCATAGTCTTCATACTAGTCCTCACGTCTCCACGGATTGACAATTATGAGGTGAATCTTCTCACGTTGGTACTCACCATTGTGCAAGAGTGACACATGGATTGGTTAGTTAAAAATTCTACGACAATTAATTGTGAACAAAGAACGATCACTGTGAAGCTAAATGATGAATCTATTCATATGCTAGGTGATGTCTTTAATCCTAAGCCTACTCTTATTTCTGCTATGCAGATAATTAGAGGTATATGTGATGGCTACAAAACATTTGTACTGTATGTGAACAATCTGCATCTGGAAGGTAATGACGAAGATATTCCAGATTACGTAGGAAGTCTCTTGAAATAATATGCCGATGTATTTCCAAAAGACTTGCCTGGTATACCCCCACCTAGGCAGATTGACCACGCCATTGACCTATATCCAAGGAGTGAACCATATTCTAGAGCACCCTATAGATTTAACATTGATGAACTAAAGGAGCTTAAGATTCAATTAGATGATCTTTTGAAGAAAGGCTTAATAAAACCGAGTGTTTCACCTTGGGGTTCGCTTGTTTTATTTCAGAAGAAGAAAGACGGCTCTTATAGATTATGCATTGACTATAGGGGGTTGAATAAAAGAACAATTAAGAATAAGTATCCACTCCCTCACATAGATGACTTATTAGGTCAATTAAGTGGAGTGACCGTATTCACAAAGATTGACTTAAGATCTGGATATCACCAAATTAGGATCAAAACAGAGGATATTCCTAAGACAGCTTTTCGAACACGATATGGTCACTATGAGTTTTACGGTTCTACCTTTTGGTTTAACAAATGCTCTTGCCACATTAATGTGCTTGATGAATAATATTTTTCACGATTACCTAGATGAATTTATCTTAGTCTTCCTTGATGATATATTTGTGTACTTTAAAGATGATTTGGAGCATGCAGTACATCTCAAGAAGACTTTGCAAACTCTTAGAGAACACAAATTGTATGGGAAAAAGAGTAAGTGTTTCTTTGCTAAGGATAAGCTTGTGTATCTAGGAAGAGTAATATCAAAAGAAGGAATCCTTATAGATGAAGATAAAGTAAAAACAATAGTTGATTGGCCGATTCCTAAGACTGTAAGGGATGTTAGAATTTTTCTTGGGTTGGCACAATATGAAAGAGCACATATTAAGGATTTCTCTAAGATAGCTACTCCCCTCACCGAATTAACTAAAAGAAATGTAACTCTGTCCTCAGAGTGGCAAAGAAGGATAATGTGTTAGAAAGTCATCTAAATTCACCCAACTCGAATCTTCTACTGGGTATGAATGCCATTTCACCAGAATTTCTACTATAGATCTATTTCTAAAAAATCTTTCCTTCCTAACTAATATTATTTCCCGTTGAAGCTCAAAAGAGCCATCATCTTTCAGCTTATAATTGTCCTACAAAACATGAGCAACATTAGACACATATCTTTTAAGTAAGCTGACATGAAATACATGATGCACATTTAGATATTTAGGTAATTCCAACAAATAAGCAAGAGATCCGATCTTTATCAAAACTTTAAAAGGGCCTGCATATCGAGGAGAAAGTCTATGATCCTTCCCTAGCAACAAGTTAGATCGGTGAGGATTAGCTTTAAGAAATACCATATCATCAACTTGGAATTCAAGTGGTCTTCTCTTTAAATCATACAACTTCTTTTGTCTGTTCTGAGCTTCCCTTATATGTTTCTTAATTTTTCCAAGTTCTTCATCCATCTTATCAAGCATTTCTTTGGATACTTCTACTTTGTTTGGAAAACCCAAAAACGAAGGTGGAGTCAAACAATTATAACCATACATAGCTTCAAACGGAGTCATTTTTATAGATGCATGCCATGCACTATTGTATGCAAACTCAACCAAGGGTAAATATTCACTCCAATTATCCTGCTTTTCATTCACATACATACGCAACATATCCTCAACTACCCTGTTAACCCTCTCGGTTTCCCCATCAGTTTGTGGATGGAAAGCTGTACTCATACGAAGTTGAGTTCCAATGGATTCAAATTTCGCTTTCCAGAAGTTTGACGTAAATCTAGAATCTCTATAAGAAATTATGCTTTTAGGCATTCCATGCAATCAAAATATTTCTTTTACAAAGATTCTCGCAACATTCAAAGCAGTATCAGTCTTTTTCATAGGAAAGAAGTGTGCCATCTTGGTAAGTCGATCGACTACAACAAACATGGTATCATGCTTACTTCTGGTCATAGGTAGCTTAGTGATAAAGTCCATAGAAATAGACTCCCACTTCTGATTTTGAACATCCAAAGGTTGAAGCATTCCTGGCATCCTCTTAAACTCAGATTTCACCTGTTGGCACTTCAAACATTCATTTACATAATTTCTAATATCCCGCTTCATACACGGCCAAAAGTAAGAAGACTTTGTTTTAACATATGTCCTTGAATAACCTGGATGTGCATAAAAAGGTGCATCATGACAATCATGCAGTATTTTAACTTTTAGTGGAGATTCAGAAGATAAGCATAGCCGATTGTTACAATACAGTGTTCCATTCTGCAAATGAAATTTTTCCTCATACATCGATTCCCTGTTCGCATTCAAAGCATTCAAAATAGGTGCATAAAAAGGATCTTGTTTTATCTCATCTTGAATTTGATTGAGAAAATCAGAATTTATTACAGAAACAAGATTAGACAAAGGTCTCTGACTAAAAGGGGGAAGAATTGTAATAGGCCTCTTTTCTAGTGAAATAATTCATTTTGAACTTTCTGAATTTCATTGTGGGGATAATTCTTAGAACGAATAACTAGGTCATTTTATGCATGTAGGAAAAATTTTGGGTTGACAAGTTTCATATTCTCTCTCTAGACCTTAATTGCATCATGTTTTCCAGTGGGATTTTGAAGGTAAAGATGAAAGAATTAAGGAAAACTCTGTATGAGGGAAAGGTAGAGCAAATATAAGAGAATAAAAGTGCCTGTGTGAGATTTTTGTGAATCATGCTCTAAGTACCTCGTTCAGGGTCCTACATTTAGTTCATTGTAAGAAAATGCGTTGATTTAACTCTCTCTCTAGAATTTTAAACCTTGCAGGGCTCAAAAGTGGAATTTGGAGGTAGATTTGGACCCTAGACGTCTCTAACACTATTGTGCAGATCGAAAAATTGAATAAAAGTGTCGCTGACAAGCTTAACCTAATTCCTCATTGTTTTTGAGTTACAGGGCTTTGAAAAGTGCCGTTTTTTCCAACACTTAAAAAAACTATAATTATAAAAAAAATGAGGGCTTGTCTAATTCTATTCGAATCCGTGATTCTCATGCTCACGTGTCACCATGTCTAATAATGTATGTTTTTGGATATGTCTTCTTGGTGTTTTTCTGGTATTTTTGGCACGTATGCTAAAGAAAGGAAGTACACTACGATCGCATGGCTTTTTGCGAAAGTTTTGGAGAAACTTGAATTTTTCTAAATTTGGTGGATCGCACACTTCTTTGGGGGGCACGAGTGTGATCAAATGGAAAAAGATAAGAAGGCCTATGCATAAACAGGGAGGACACACAGAAATCTGAGAATTACCTTGTGATTGAGAGTGTGATTGAGAGTGAGAGTGAGAGTGAGTGTGATTGAGAGTGCGAGTGAGAATGCGATTGTGATAGCTCGGGGATGGTTGGGAGGTAGAGGCTTCGTCAAGAAGCTATTGTCCAAAGCTATTGTAACCATTGATTCACGTCTATAATATCAGAATTCTTCCCTCTCTACGTCATATTTGTTCTACTCTTCCGCATCAGATTTTCTTTTACCTTGTGCAATCTTTGCGTTCTTCTCTCCACTATTATTTCAGAGTAATCAAAAGATTGTGATTGGGGATAGATTGTGATTGAGGAAACGCTACAAGTGGTATCAGAGCAGAATCAATCCGCGGGAACGATGGAAGGTTCGTGAACAAGAGGAGCTTATTCAGAAGCTTCTTGGTGAATTGCGCAAAGAACGAGGGGGAAAGCAACCAGAGAGCAACAAATTTGTTTGTGGAGCTGAACGATGAAATAGATGAAGGTGCGGGAACATCTAGTGTACCTCGCGAAAAACAAAAACGCAATTCTAAAGATATGGAACCAGGTGAGTTTGCCCTTAACCAAGTCTTCAAGAAGGCAAAGTTAAATGATTTTGATGGCGAGAAGAAGAGTGGCGAAGATCTTGAGGCATGGATTGAAGAACTAGAGGATTTCTTTGATCTTCGACAATTTAGTGAAGAGTCCAAGGCAAAATTTGGGATCCTACATCTGTGTGGGATCGCGAAGCTATGGTGGAAGTTATATATGCAGACTCGACGCGTTCTGGTCCTGTTCTATGGAAGGAATTTAGAGAACAAGCTGAAAAACGCTATTGTTCTCCACACTACCATATGGAGAAGAAGATGGAGTTCTACAATTTCCGACAACACGAAAGTGACAAGCATAGCTTATCTGTGGATGAGTACAAAGAGAAGTTCCTACATCTTCATAAATATGCATTAGAGGTTAGTGGTAATGCTCTAAAGAGTAAATTTATTGAAGGGCTTCGTGAGGAACTTCGCTATCAAGTCAAGGGATCTGGATGCATTGATTTTCTTGATGCTGTTGCGATGGCTAGGAAACTTTGAGAAGATGGAGAAGTTCAATTTGCAGAAGGCAAATAGAAGCAGACTCATTGCAACGGGACATAGGCCACAAAGACCTGTTGCAATGAACATGAACAATTCAAAGAAAACTCCATCTTCTAACGACCAAGGTAAGAACCCTGCTCGGCCGATGAAAATCAAAGGAGGCATCAACCAATTGAGTGGCAGCAAGACCCTAACTTTATTAAGAGGGCAAAAAGACTTGGTTTGTGTTTTCGTTGCAGGGAGCAAGGGCATCGGACATATGAGTGCCCGAACAAGGCAGTCTATTGACCCACACAATCAAAAGCAATAAACATCATCGAGGAGGGTACAATTATTGAGGAAGCAGATGATGACGGTAAGTGCGGTGACTCTACTTTACGTTGCATGGTGAATAGTTCTTTCCCAAAGGCTTCTGTAATCACGATTCCGGGTATGATTTCTGCGCATAAAACCAAATTTTTGATCGATTCAGGTAGTACCCATTGTTTTCTATCTTTCAAATTGGTACAGAATCTAGGGATAGTCCTAAATATGCAAATAACCAGACCTGTAGAGATGGCCAATGGACGATTACACTACATGAAAGGATATGTTGAAAACCTTGAATTTACTCTTTCTAATAGACGCTTTTCTGGAAGCTTCCATGTAATTGAGATGAAACAGAGTGATGTAATCATAGGCATGGATTGGTTAGTTAAAAATTCTGCGACAATTAATTGTGAACAAAGAACGATCACTGTGAAGCTCAATGATGAATCTATTCATATTCTAGGTGATGTCTTTAATCCTAAGCCTACTCTTATTTCTGCTATGCAGATAATTAGAGGTATACCTGATGGCTGCAAAACATTTGTAGTGTATGTGAACAATCTGCATCTGGAACGTAATGACGAAGATATTCCAGATTACGTAGGAAATCTCTTGAAAAAATATGCCGATGTATTCCCAGAAGACTTGCCTGGTATACCCCCACCTAGGCAGATTGACCACGCCATTGACCTATATCTAGGGAGTGAACAATATTCTAGAGCACCCTATAGATTTAACATTGATGAACTAAAGGAGCTTAAGATTCAAATAGATGATCTTTTGAAGAAAGGCTTAATAAAATCGAGTGTCTCACCTTGGGGTGCGCCTGTTTTATTTCAGAAGAAGAATAAGATGGCTCTTATAGATTATGCATTGACTATAGGGGGTTGAATAAAAGAACAATTAAGAATAAGAAAGACGGCTCTTATAGATTATGTAGAAGTATCCAAAGAAATGCTTGATAAGATGGATGAAGAACTTGGAAAAATTTAGAAACATATAAGACAAGCTCAGAAAACACAAAAGAAGTTATATGATTTAAAGAGAAGACCACTTGAATTCCAAGTTGATGATATGGTATTTCTTAAAGTTAATCCTCATCGATCTAACTTGTTGCTAGGGAAGGATCATAGACTTTCTCCTCGATATGCAGGCCCTTTTAAAGTTTTGAAAAAGATCGGATCTCTTGCTTATTTGCTGGAATTACCTAAATATCTAAATGTGCATCCTGTATTTCATGTCAGCTTACTTAAAAGATATGTCTAATGTTGCTTTAGTTTTGCAAGACAATTATAAGCTGAAAGATGATGGCTCTTTTGAGCTTCAACCAGAAATAATATTAGATAGGAAGGAAAGATTTCTTAGAAATAGATCTATAGTAGAAATTTTGGTGAAATGGCATTCATACCCAGTAGAAGATTCAAGTTGGGTGAATTTAGATCACTTTCTAACACATTATCCTTCTTTCCAACTCTGAGGACAGAGTTCTTAAAAGGGGGAAGAATTGTAATAGGCCTCTTTTCTAGTGAAATAATTCATTTTGAACTTTCTGAATTTCATTGTGGGGATAATGCTTAGAATGAATAATTAGGTCATTTTATGCATGTAGGAAAAATTTTAGGTTGACAAGTTTCATATTCTCTCTCTAGACCTTAATTGCATCATGTTTTCCAGTGGGATTTTGAAGGTGAAGATGAAAGAATTAAGGAAAACTCTGTATGAGGGAAAGGTAGAGCAAGTATAAGAGAATAAAAGTGCCTGTATGAGGTTTTTGTGAATCATGTTCTAAGTACCTCGTTCAGGGTCCTACGTTTAGTTCATTGTCAGAAAATGCCTTGATTTTACTCTCTCTCTAGAATTTTAAACCTTGCAGGGCTCAAAAGTAGCATTTGGAGGTGGATTTGGACCTCAGACGTCTCTAACACTATTGTGCAGATCAAAAAATTAAATAAAAGTGTCTCTCACAAGCTTAATCCAATTTCTCATTGTTTTTGAGTTACAAGGTTTGAAAAGTGCCATTTTTTCCAACACTTTAAAAAAAAAAAATTAAACGAGGGCTTGTCTAATTCTATTCGAATCCGTGATTCTCATGCTCACGTGTCACCATGTCTAATTATGTATGTTTTCGGATATGTCTTCTTGGTGTTTTTCTGCTATTTTTGACAGGTATGCTAAAGCAAAGAAGTACACTACGATCGCATGGCTTTTTGCGAAAGTTTTGGAGAAACTTGACTTTTTCTAAATTTGGTGGATCGCACACTTCTTTGGGGGGCACAGCTGCGATCAAACGGAAAAAGATAAGAAGGCCTGCCCATCAACACGGAGGACACACAAAAATATGAGAATTACCTTGTGATTGAGAGTGTGATTGAGAGTGAGAGTGAGAGTGAGAGTGTGATTGAGAGTGAGAGTGAGAGTGAGAGTGTGATTGAGAGTGCGAGTGAGAATGCGATTGTGATAGCTCGGGGGTGGTCAAGAGGTAGAGGCTTCGTCAAGAAGCTATTGTCCAAAGCTATTGTAACCATTGATTCACATCTATAATATCAGAATTCTTCCTTCTTTGCGTAATATTTGTTCTACTCTTCCGTATCAGAATTTCTTTTACCTTGCGCAATCTCTGCGTTCTTCTCTCCACTGTTATTTCTGAGTAATCGAAAGATTGTGATTGGGGATAGATTGTGATTGAGGAAACGCTACAAGTTGTATGAGAGCAGAATCAATCCACGGGAACGATGGAAGGTTCCTGAACAAGAGGAGCTTATTCAGAAGCTTCTTGGTGACTTGCGCAAAGAACGAGGGGGAAAGCAACCAGAAGGAGCACCAAATTTGTTTGTGGAGCTTAACGATGAAATAGATGAAGGTGGGGGAACATATAGTGTACCTCGCGACAAAAACGCAATTCTGAAGATATGGAACCAGGTGAGTTTGCCCTTAACCAAGTCTTCAAGAAGGCAAAGATAAATGATTTTGATGGCGAGAAGAAGAGTGGCGAAGACCTTGAGGCGTGGATTGAAGAACTAGAGGATTTCTTTGATGTTCGACATTTTAGTGAAGAGTCCAAGGCAAAAGTTGGGATCCTACATCTGTGTGGGATCGTGAAGCTATGGTGGAAGTCATATTTGCAGACTCGAACGCGTTCTGGTCCTGTTCTATGGAAGGAATTTAGAAAACAAGGTGAAAAATGCTATTGTTCTCCACACTACCATATGGAGAAGAAGATGGAGTTCTACAATTTCCGACAACACGAAAGTGACAAGCATAGCTTATCTGTGGATGAGTACAAAGAGAAATTCCTACGTCTTCATAAATATGCATTAGAGGTTAGTGGTAATGCTCTAAAGACTAAACTTATTGAAGGGCTTCGTGAGGAACTTCGCTATCAAGTCAAGGGATCTGGATGCATTGATTTTCTTGATGCTGTTGCGATGGCTGAGAACTTTGAGAAGATGGAGAAGTTCAATTTGCAGAAGGCAAATAGAAGCAGATTCATTGCAACGGGACATAGGCCACAAAGACCTGTTGCAATGAACATGAACAATTCAAAGAAAACTCCATCTTCTAACGACCAAGATAAGAACCCTGCTCGGCCGGTGGAAAATCAAAGGAGGCGTCAACCAATTGAGTGGCAACAAGACCCTAATTTTATTGAGAGGGAAAAAAGACTTGGTCTGTGTTTTTGTTGCGGGGAGCAAGGGCATCGGACATATGAGTGCCCGAACAAGGCAGTCTTTCGACCCGCACAATCAAAAGCGATAAACATCATCGAGGAGGGTACAATTATTGAGGAAGCAGATGATGGCGGTAAGTGCGCTAACTCTACTTTACGTTGCATGGTGGTTAGTTCTTTCCCAAAGGCTTTTGTAATCACGATTTCGGGTATGATTTCTGCACATAAAACCAGATTTTTGATCGATTCAGGTAGTACCCATTGTTTTCTATCTTTCAAATTGGTACAGAATCTAGGGATAGCCCAAAATATGCAGATAACCAGACCTGTAGAGATGGCCAATGGGCGATTACACTACACGAAAGGATATGTTGAAAACCTTGAATTTACTCTTTCTAATAGATGCTTTTCTGGAAGCCTCCATGTAATTGAGATGTAACAGAGTGATGTAATCATAGGCATGGATTGGTTAGTTAAAAATTCTGCGACAATTAATTGTGAACAAAGAACGATCACTATGAAGCTAAATGATGAATCTATTCATATTATAGGTGATGTCTTTAATCCTAAGCCTACTCTTATTTCTACTATGCAGATAATTAGAGGTATACGTGATGGCTGCAAAACATTTGTAGTGTATGTGAACAATTTGTATAAGGAAGGTAATGACGAAGATATTCCAGATTACGTAGGAAATCTCTTGAAAGAATATGCCGATGTATTTCCAGAAGACTTGCCTGGTATACCCCACCTAGGTAGATTGACCACGCCATTGACCTATATCCAGGGACTGAACCATATTCTAGAGCACCCTATAGATTTAACATTGATGAACTAAAGGAGCTTAAGATTCAAATAGATGATCTTTTGAAGAAAGGCTTAATAAAACCGAGTTCTCACCTTGGGGTGCGCCTGTTTTATTTCAGAAGAAGAAAGACGGCTCTTATAGATTATGCATTGACTATAGGGGGTTGAATAAAAGAACAATTAAGAATAAGTATCCACTCCCTCACATAGATGACTTATTAGGTCAATTAAGTGGAGCGACCGTATTCACAAAGATTGACTTAAGATCTGGATATCACCAAATTAGGATCAAAACAGAGGATATTCCTAAGACGGCTTTTTGAACACGATATGGTCACTATGAGTTTACGGTTCTACCTTTTGGTTTAACAAACGCTCCTGCCACGTTTATGTGCTTGATGAATAATATTTTTCACGATTACCTAGATGAATTTATCTTAGTATTCCTTGATGATATATTTGTGTACTTTAAAGATGATTTGGAGCATGCGGTACATCTCAAGAAGACTTTGCAAACTCTTAGAGAACACAAATTGTATGGGCAAAAGAGTAAGTGTTTCTTTGCTAAGGATAAACTTGTGTATCTAGGAAGACTAATATCAAAAGAAGGAATCCTTATAGATGAAGATAAAGTAAAAACAATAGTTGATTGGCCGTTTCCTAAGACTGTAAGGGATGTTAAAAGTTTTCTTGGGTTGGCACAATATGAAAGAGCACATATTAAGGATTTCTCTAAGATAGCTACTCCCCTCACCGAATTAACTAAAAAGAATGTAGGATTTGCGTGGAGTGATGCCTATCAAAAATCATTTGAAACATTGAAACAAAAAGTCGTTGAGAATTGTGTTTTGAAAATACCTGAAATGGGAAAGCCTTTTGTGGTTGCATGTGATGCAAGTGGTAGTCAGATAGGATGTGTTATTTCACAGCATGGCAGGGTGGTCGCATATGAGTCCAGAAAACTAAGAAAACATGAACTTAACTATCCTATTCATGATTTAGAAATGCTTGCTGTTGTGCATGCACTTAAGCATTGGAGACATCTATTGTTAGGGGTTAAGTTTGAATTGAAAACAGATCATCAAAGTCTAAAATACATCTTCACTCAACCATTTCTTAACAACAGGTAGAAGCGTTGGATTGAATTATTAAGCGAGTATGATTTTGACATTAAGTATCTTGCTGGTAAGGAAAATAAGGTTGCTGATGCATTGAGTCGGAGACCTTTGTGTAATCTTATTTCTGTAATAAATTCTGATTTTCTCAATCAAATTCAAGAAGAGATAAAACAAGATCCTTTTTATGCGCCTATTTTGAATGCTTTGAATGCGAACAGGGGATCGACATATGAGGAAAAATTTCATTTGCAGAATGGAACACTGTATTGTAACAATCAGCTATGCTTATCTTCTGAATCTCCACTAAAAGTTAAAATACTGCATGATTGTCATGATGGAGCTTTTTCTGCACATCCAAGTTATTCAAGGACATATGTTAAATTAAAGTATTCTTACTTTTGGCCGTGTATGAAGCGGTATATTAGAAAATATGTAAAGAATGTTTGAAGTGCCAACAGGAGAAATCTGAGTTTAAGAGGATGCCAGAAATGCTTCAACCTTTGGATGTTCCAAATCAGAAGTGGGAGTCTATTTCTATGGACTTTATCACTAAGCTACCTATGACCAGAAGTAAGCATGATACCATATTTGTTGTAGTCGATTGGCTTACCAAGATGGCACACTTCTTTCCTATGAAAAAGACTGATACTGCTTTGAATGTTACAAGAATCTTTGTAAAAGATATATTTCGATTGCATGGAATCCCTAAAAGCATAATTTCTGATAGAGATTCTAGATTTACGTCAAACTTCTGGAAAGCGACATTTGAATCCATTGGAACTCAACTTCGTATGAGTACAGCTTTCCATCCACAAACTGATGGAGAAACCGAGAGAGTTAACAGGGTAGTTGAGGATATGTTGTGTATGTATGTGATTGAAAAGCAAGATAATTGGAGTGAATATTTACCCTTGGTTGAGTTTGCATACAATAGTGCATGGCATGCATCTATAAAAATGACTCCGTTTGAAGCTATGTATGGTTATAATTGTTTGACTCCACCTTCGTTTTTGGGTTTTCCAAATAAAGTAGAAGTATCCAAAGAAATGCTTGATAAGATGGATGAAGAACTTGGAAAAATTAAGAAACATATAAGAGAAGCTCAGAAAAGACAAAAGAAGTTCTATGATTTAAAGAGAAGACCACTTGAATTCCAAGTTGATGATATGGTATTTCTTAAAGTTAATCCTCACCGATCTAACTTGTTGCTAGGGAAGGATCATAGACTTTCTCCTCGATATGCAGGCCCTTTTAAAGTTTTGAAAAAGATCGGATCTCTTGCTTATTTGCTGGAATTACCTAAATATCTAAATGTGCATCCTGTATTTCATGTCAGCTTACTTAAAAGATATGTGTCTAATGTTGCTCATGTTTTGCAGCACAATTATAAGCTGAAAGATGATGGCTCTTTTGAGCTTAAACCGGAAATAATATTAGATAGGAAGGAAAGATTTCTTAGAAATAGATCTATAGTAGAAATTTTGGTGCAATGGCATTCATACCCAGTAGAAGATTCGAGTTGGGTGAATTTAGATGACTTTCTAACACATTATCCTTCTTTCCAACTCTAAGGACAGAGTTCTTAAAAGGGGGAAGAATTGTAATAGGCCTCTTTTCTAGTGAAATAATTCATTTTGAACTTTCTGAATTTCATTGTGGGGATAATGCTTAGAACGAATAATTAGGTCATTTTATGCATGTAGGAAAAATTTTGGGTTGACAAGTTGCATATTCTCTCTGTAGACCTTAATTGCATCATGTTTTCCAGTGGGATTTTGAAGGTGAAGATGAAAGAATTAAGGAAAACTCTGTATGAGGGAAAGGTAGAGCAAGTATAAGAGAATAAAAGTGCATGTGTGAGATTTTTGTGAATCATGTTCTAAGTACCTCGTTCAGGGTCTTACATTTAGTTCATTGTAAGAAAATGCCTTGATTTTACTCTCTCTAGAATTTTATACCTTGCAGGGCTCAAAAGTGGCATTTGGAGGTGGATTTGGACCTCGGACGTCTCAAACACTATTGTGCAGATCGAGAAATTGAATGAAAGTGTCTCTCACAAGCTTAACCTAATTCCTCATTGTTTTTGAGTTACAAGGCTTTGAAAAGTGCCGTTTTTTCCAACACCTAAAAAAAAGAATAAAAAAAAAACGAGGGCTTGTCTAATTCTATTTGAATCCGTGATTCTCATTCTCACGTGTCACCATGTCTAATTATGTATGTTTTCGGATATGTCTTCTTGGTGTTTTTTTGCATTTTTGACAGGTATGCTAAGAAAGGAAGTACACTACGATCGCATGGCTTTTTGCGAAACTTTTGGAGAAACTTGACTTTTTCTAAATTTGGTGGATCGCACACTTTTTTGGGGGGCACGGCTGCGATCAAAGGAAAAAAGATAAGAAGGCCTGCACTGTCGGGAAGAAGGAGGTCGGAGCAGGAAGCCGACGCTGGGGTTGGATCAGGCCCCTTTGGCGCACACCGTTTCCTGCTGTCCTGCGAGCGGCGTCTGCGCGCTGGGTGCCTCGCCTCTACTCTCCGGAGCATGTGCGATCCTCGTAGGGCCCCCGCCTCTCGGAAGTGACGAGACGAACGTGAGTGCGTACGCATGGGACCGTAGGCGTCGGGGGCGAGAAAATCCAGATAGAGCAGTAATACACGGAAGTCAATGATACAATGCTAAAGTCATCTGATAAAATATGAATGATACAAATATGCCCGCGATAGTGCGGGTCGCTGATGTGAAAGTCCGCTACAGTGCGGAACAGGTAAATACAAATAAATGCCGCCGCTATAGTGCGGATCGGCCGGAAATGATATGCCTCTCACTACAGTGCAAAAAGGTGCCCAGGATCTTCGGCTTCAGTCTTCGTGAATGGGTCTTTTCTTCCAACTTCGGCCTTCTCTTTTCTTCAAGTATCTTCAGCAAATGATTTTCTTCACTTCATAAATCGCAATAGCCTCCAAACATGCAGTAACCTGGAGAAGTGTTGCACCAAGAAGATCCACGAGATGAGGTAATTCTTCACTTCGATCTGCAAAACTCTTCTTTACTTCATATAATCTTCTCTTCACTTTCATCTTCTCAGCAAATCATGAGAAACCGCAATAACCTGGAAAGACGTTCAACAAGGCAATCCAGAGGATGGGGCAAATCAAAACATGTTAGTACATTTAGAACAAAATCAGCTCCTTAATCATTGTAATGTTCTTCTTATGAAATTGATTAACAAAACAATAGTACTCAAACGAGAAAAAATACAATCTCTTTGCCATAATGAAACAAAGGTTTACATAATGCTAACATCATTCAGACCCTTTGAATTGCAAATTCACACATCGATTACAACTTCCAATCATTCTCATTTTTGTTATGGCTTTAAATCCTTGTCTTTATCTTTATGAGCATATCATTATATATTATGTAATTGGCTTCGTTTCTAGTCAGGACAGCCCTCAAACACATCATTTTGTATTCGATTTCTTCATTCTCCATTAGTATTTCATCTCTTACTTATTCTAAAACCTTAGACCTCACTACAAATGCGATAAAAAAAACAAGCAAAAATATAAATCGAATTTTTCATAGTTCTTTTTCCATTATTCAAAGTAATGATGGTATTCTTCCTCTCTCTTTTTCTTTCTCTCTCATCATCCTTTTGCTTTCCTGTTGACTTTACGCATAATCCTCTCTCTCTGCGAGGCACGTAGCCGACTCCTTTCTCTCTCTCTCCCCTCTGTGTCTCCAACTCTACTGCGCAATTATTGCCAAATTCTCTCTCTATGGAAATTTTGTGGCTGGGATCTAGAGACGCCGCCTTTTCATGCCTCCCTCTCTGATGCTCTCCAGGTGGCTCTATAGCACCTGACGACTACACAGCCTCGCCGCCTCGCTCTCTCTCTCTCTTCCGTGCGTATAGCGTGCCGCCATCCTGACGTCTCTCTCCTTCTCACTACATGTGGTGTAGAGTTTGAGCATACATTTTCTATATGTGACTTTAGCAAAAACCAGGCCTATGAGATGATTTTGGAGAGACCATTTATGCGGCAGTTGCAAGTGGTACAGGATTGGGGAACCAATTCTTTGTACTTGCAACACTTAGGTGTTACGACCAAAGTCAATCTCAAGGATTACTCTCATAGAGATGTCCCTCCTATCCAATGGAATCCCATCCATAGAGCCAAAGATGCCCGATATCTCCTCCTTCTCTCACGTTCATGATAATTTGCAACTCAATCACGCAACCCAATACAGCAGATACAATCTCCTCATAACCACAAAACTCGTACATGACAAACCGAAAGGACCATCTCCATCTCGAAGCATCACAGAAATATGAACAAAAAAATAATGAAGGAATGAACAAGTAAGGACAAGGAGCATACCTGGAAAGGCGTTCAACAAGGCAATCCAGAGGATGGAGAAGAAACAAATGAGTTTGGACTTATTTATAGGCCCCTCCCTAGGACTTCCTTCTAGAACGTTCTAACCTCCTCAATGAACTTTCTATTTTTGGCAGTCTTTTAATTTTTTCCTAGACTAAGGTTTCCATTTCACACTGGATGTTCGCAATTTAAATTGGGTTTTAGGGTTTGACCTATAGAAACCGCCATTTCCAAGGGTTCGATCTCAAATTTTTGGTTGGGAAATTTAGGGGTTTGCTCACAATTAACTCAAGCTCGTCAATTTAATGGTTTATTTACAAATTCAGCCTGAACTCCAAGGGTTTCCAAGGGTTCAAGTCCAGTTTTCAGGGGGTAAAGTGAGGTTTTCAGGGGTTTTGAAGGGTCAAACCTAGGTTTTCATGGGTCAAATGTCAGTTGTTTATACACACGGATCTAACATACATCTCAAACATGTTTCTGCATCACACAATCAATCAATTCTTCCAAATTATGCATGAAATATACCCCTCTTTAGTCAAAATATCACACAAAAACTCAAAAACAATGAACTTTTGAAAAAAATTAGTGCACACTCCCTGCGGGATTTCATCCCGACATTCGCCCCCACTAAACCTGCACATCATCCCGATGGGCCAACCTGCAAGATCCAACAGAAGCGTATCAGGGTTCCTTCGAAATCTCTTTATACTTTTTATGTTTTTCTTTTCAAAACTCAAATCATGATCTCATGCAATCATGCAATTTTTATAAAGATTAGTATGAATTTTAGAAAATTAAGAAGATTCAAGCTTCACAAACATCATACTATGTTCCTGCGTCTTGCAATCTGACAAGTAATCACATGAATAAATCGTTGGCTTTCTAAATCTTATGTTTGTTCAACTGGTTCAGATCCAACTGCTCATCTAAGTACTAGCATATACATATGTTTCTACTAACTTAGTTTGTAGATATACCTCGATTCCCACTATTTATTTCCTACTTGTCCAACTCTCCATTAGATCTCTTCTCTTTTTCTTTCATCTCAGCTCAGCATTTCTTTTTATCTTTCATTTTCACAAATCGGCCTATGTCGAAATCGGGTGCGACTCATGGACTTGTCCACCCGGCCAAGTTTACCCCACCTGTCTGCCGACCCGACATAGCGCATGATATACACAATGTCAGCCCTACATGAAATCGACGTCAGCTCGTGGCTCTAACCACCCGGCCAGAGTGATTCCACCTGCCTACCGACCCATGCAGGCGCATGACAACAAATAGGTCAGGCCTACGACGGAACTAGCTATAGCCCGTGGCCTTGATTGCCCGACCAAGGTGCTTCCACCCACCTACTAGCCCATCACAGCGCACTAACAACATGCACACACATATAAGCTGGCTTGAGTATGAATGTTTTTCATAAATCATGATACATATGGAGGTAAGATCTCGCAAGAAATAAATACTAGGATCCAAAGTTTCCCACTCACTAAGTATTCAAATCAATCAGCATATATATGCACTCAGTCTAAGCATGCCATCACATCCCCAAGCTTTCACTCTCAAAAGTCTCTAGTCCACTAACTGATCTCATTCATATAATTCCCTAGTCATTCATGCTTCATGCAAACCCATAATAGATCTTTGTCATCTTCATTCTACATGATTTTCATAAATTCACACATATCTTTATCACACACATCAATGCAATGCATATGCTCTATCAGAAAGAAAACAAAACTTAAATAAAAAACGTTTCACCTGGTCATTTTTCTTCATTTTCATCATTTTTTGATCCAGTTTTTCTTCAACTTCATGGTCTATCATTCTTCATCAACATCAGTATCAGTATCATCAGTATCCTCCAGTGTCATCAGTATCCTCTAGTGTCATCAGTATTCTCTAGTTTCATCAGTATCCTCCAGTGTTATTAGTATCCTCCAGTGTCATCAGTATCCTCCAGTGTCATCAGTATCCTCCAGTATCATCAACATCATCAACATCATCATAATCATTATCATCAATGATCATAAATCATCTTTCATCATCATTCATCATCATACATCAATCATCAATCACTATCATTCATCTATTTCAATTCATCATCCGTCAATATCATTCATAATCATCAATCATCATAAACAATCATCACTAATCATTAACCATCATCATTCAATCATTAATCAATCATCAATAAACCATCAATCATCATCATTTTCATCATTGATCATCACCATCAATCATGCATTTTCATCAATCATCATCATGCATTTTCATCAATCACCATCACGCATTATCATCAATCTTTATCACTCAATAGCTCCTGATCATTCTTATGCATTTTTATTATGATTCTACTTCAATCATCATTCAATATTTGCAAATATGTCTTGAAACGTTAGGTTTCTACTTCTTCTATTCTTCTTCAAACTCTTAGAAGTCTTTGAAGTTTTCTTTACACTTCCCTCGATTCGCTTGATAATATCATCAAGCAACTGTTTTTCCGCTTTGTTAACTCGTTTATCAAATTTTGTATCTTCTTGAATTTCTTCTTCACTCTTTTCTAGTTCAATATGTTTATCAAAGTTCATTTGGGATTGTAATTTTGCAACTTTTTCTTGATCAAATAGATTCTCATTAGTTAAAATTTTTGGATCAAACGAAACATATACATCATGTTCTTTCTTTGATTTTTCTCTTTCAGACTCTCTTTTATGATCAGTTTCCATTTGTTCTCTTAGTATTTGTTCAATATTTGGCTTCTCGGCCTTTATTTGTCTACCTTTGGTTTCTTCAATTGGTTTCTCTTGACTCTCAATAGATAGCAGGCTCTTTTGTTCATCTAATCTATTATCTTCATGAATCTTTGGTTTCCATATCTTTTGAAATGACTTTGATCTAGTCTTGGTCTCTTCAAAATATTCTTTCATTCCACCTTTTCCTACATTCAAATGCAAAGGTATCTCCTTTTGATATTTACAAATTTTTCCTTCATGCTCACTTACAAGTCTATGTCTGCATGCACTCTCATATGCTAGACAATCCGAGAACATATGCCCAAATTGATCGCACCGAAAGCAACATATAGGTCTCTTCTCAACCCGACTTGATTTCCTAGGTATCACTCTAGGCGTGGGTCTTCTAAGACCTAAATAGTGTTTGTGCGCAGATATGCCTTGGACTTTTACCTCATGCTCATTATCACATTTCAATACTTGTAAGTGATTAACTTGGTTTGTCAACAGGTCAACCTTATTTCTCAATTCAAAAATCTCAGAATCCATTTCATTTTTTAGGTCTTTAATACTTATGCCCATTAACTGAATAGTATCTGATATTGCATTTATAGTTTGCATTAGGGTCATAACAATACCAAACTTTGATTTTATAGATTCATTCGTGCTAAATTTTGTTTCCTTAATTCGCTCTTCGTATTTCGTAAACTGTTCCTCAATCATTTTATTCATTTTCATTTTCCTCTTCTTATTATCTAAGCTGAGAAGTGGATTCTTAATCTATGCCGCAAAGCAAAAGTGCACACTCGTATGATCAAAATTGATGCAAAAGTGGATGTTCAAAGTCAGGCAGTACAACAATCTTTCTCTTTAAAGTGCGTGAAATCAATGCCAATAATTCAAATAACTTAAAATGTTGGTACCTGGAATCTTTGTCCGATGCCGAGGTTCTCGTCTATCTTCTCAAGGAGTGGGTGACACGTCGAGGATCACCGGGCAACCGCCTCGCTTCACGTCGGGTTCAGGTGTCGGGAAGAAGGAGGTCGAGGCAGGAAGCTGGCGCTGGGGTTGGATCAGGCCCCTCTGGTGTGCACCGTTTCCTGCTGTCCTGCGAGCGGCGTCTGCGCGCTGGGCACCTCGCCTCTACTCTTTGGAGAGTGTGCGATCCTCGTAGGGCCCCCGCCTCTCGGAAGTGACGAGACGAACGTGAGTGCGTACGTATGGGACCGTAGGCGTCGGGGGCGAGAAAATCCAAATAGAGCAGTAATACACAGAAGTCAATGATACAATGCTAAAGTTGTCCGATAAAATATGAATGATACAAATATGACCACGACAGTGCGGTTCGTGATGCGAAAGTCCGCTACAGTGCGGAACAGGTAAATACAAATAAATGTCGTCGCTACAATGCGGATCGGCCGAAAATGATATGCCTCTCGCTACAGTGCAAAAAGGCGCCCAGGATCTTCGGCTTCAGTCTTTGCGAATGGGTCTTTTCTTCCAACTTCGGCCTTCTCTTTTCTTCAAGTATCTTCAGCAAATGATTTTCTTCACTTCATAAATCGCAATAGCCTCCAAACATGCAGTAACCTGCAGAAGCGTTGCACCAAGAAGATCCACGAGATGGGGTAATTCTTCGCTTTGGTCTGCAAAACTCTTCTTTACTTCATATAATCTTCTCTTCACTTTAATCTTCTCAGCAAATCATGAGAAACCGCAATAACCTGGAAAGACGTTCAACAATGCAATCCAGAACATGGGGCAAATCAAAACATGTTAGTACATTTAGAACAAAATTAGCTCCTTAATCATTGTAATGTTCTTCTTATGAAATTGATTAACAAAACAATAGTACTCAAACGAGAAAAAACAGAATCTCTTTGCCATAATGAAACAAAGGTATACATAATGCTAACATCATTCAGACCCTTTGAATTGCAAATTCACACATCGATTACAACTTCCAATCATTCTCATTTTTGTTATGGCTTTAAATCTTTGTCTTTATCTTTATGGGCATATCATTATATATTATGTAATTGGCTTCGTTTCTAGTCTGTAATCTTCCAATCATTCTCATTTTTGTTATGGCTTTAAATCTTTGTCTTTATCTTTATGGGCATATCATTATATATTATGTAATTGGCTTCGTCCAATCATTCTCATTTTTGTTATGGCTTTAAATCTTTGTCTTTATCTTTATGGGCATATCATTATATATTATGTAATTGGCTTCGTTTCTAGTCAGGACAGCCCTCAAACACATCATTCTGTATTCGATTTCTTCATTCTCCATTAGTATTTCATCTCTTAGTTATTCTAAAACCTTAGACCTCACTACAAATGCGATAAAAAAAACAAGCAAAAATATAAATCGAGTTTGTCATAGTTCTTTTTCCATTATTCAAAGTAATGATGGTATTCTCCCTCTCTCTTTTTCTTTCTCTCTCATCATCCTTTTGCTTTCCTGCTGACTTTACGCATAATCCTCTCTCTCTGCGAGCCACGTAGCCGACTCCCTTCTCTCTCTCTCTCTCCCCTCTGTGTCTCCAACTCTGCTGCGCAATCATTGCCAGATTCTCTCTCTATGGAAATTCTGCGGCTGGGATCTAGAGATGCCCCCTTTTCATGGCTCCCTCTCTGACGCTCTCCAGGTGGCTCTACAGTGCCCGAAGACTACACAGCCTCGGCGCCTCCCTCTCTCTCTCTCTCTCTTCCGTGCGTGTAGCGTGCCGCCATCCCGATGTCTCTCTCCTTCTCTCTATCATCGACCTATCAGCTGCCCGATGTGCTTCATCCATTTCAATCCCGAACTACTCTTTCCCGCTCTCTCATCTCTCTGTCGGTTCGTCGGGCATCATAATTTTCTGTGCGCATATCTCTGTCGACTTCCTCTCTCTCTCATCTAGAATGTCCGTGTGCAAATTCTGTGCAGAGCAACTACATGCACGTGTTTCTCTCTCTCTCTTAGAGTGCGCCGCTTCCAGACCTCCTCTCTACGTGCAGTCACATATCATCGACCTTATGGGTGTCTCTCCTGTCCGTAATCTGCTGTGTGCATGCCCAAGTACCACTCTCTCTCTATCTCTCGACGACACCGCCTTCAACTGTGCACTGATATCCAGTGACACAATTTCTCTCTCCCTCTTTACTCGAGCACAGTCTCTGCCACGCAGCACTACAGCCACCCAGACAATCCATTTATCCATCTCTCTCTACACATCCGTGGCGCATAAATAGCTCTAATTTTAGCTCTCTCTCTCTCTGCGCCACACAGATCGTGTGCTCTGCATCTCTCAGAATTTCTCTACACCGATTATGGAGCGACCGACAGCCCGATATCTCCTCCTTCTCTCATGTTCATGATAATTTGCAACTCAATCACGCAACCCAATACAGCGGATACAATCTCCTCATAACCACAAAACTCGTACATGACAAACCAAAAGGACCATCTCCATCTCGAAGCATCACGGAAATATGAAGAAAAAAATAATGAAAGAATGAACAAGTAAGGACAAGGAGCATACCTGGAAAGACGTTCAACAAGGCAATCCAGAGGATGGGGAAGAAACAAATGAGTTTGGACTTATTTATAGGCCCCTCCCTAGGACTTCCTTCTAGAACGTTCTAACCTCCTCAATGAACTTTCTATTTTTTGCAGTCTTTTAATTTTTCCCTAGACTAATGTTTCCATTTCACACTGGATGTTCGCAATTTAAATTGGGTTTTAGGGTTTGACCTACAGAAACCGCCATTTCCAAGGGTCCGATCTCGGATTTTTGGTCGGAAAATTTAGGGGTTTGCTCACAATTAACTCAAGCTCGTCAATTTAATGGTTTATTTACAAATTCGGTCTAAACTCCAAGGGTTTCCAAGGGTTCAAGTCCAGTTTTCAGGGGGTAAACTCAAGTTTTCAGGGGTTTCGAAGGGTCAAACCTAGGTTTTCATGGGTCAAATGTCAGTTGTTTATACACACGAGTCTAACATACATCTCAAACATGTTTCCGCATCACACAATCAATCAATTCTGCCAAATTATGCATGAAATATACCCCTCTTTAGTCAAAACATCACACAAAAACTAAAAAACAATGAACTTTTGAAAAAAAGTAGTGCATACTCCCTGTGGGATTTCATCCCGACAACGCATCAACACGGAGGACACACAGAAATCTGAGAATTACCTTGTGATTGAGAGTGCGATTGAGAGTGAGAGTGAGAGTGAGAGTGTGATTGAGAGTGAGAGTGAGAGTGAGAGTGTGATTGAGAGTGCGAGTGAGAATGCGA
>CM035431.1:150528550-150553550 GCA_020310875.1 Ceratopteris richardii | reverse complement strand
CTCGGGGAGTGAGCTCAATGAGACTAGCTAAAAAAGCACGACTTTTCAAGTACTTCTTTTGAGTTGAGATTTGAATTTGAATTCAAATTCAAATCTCCTACAATCACTCCTCTAAAATTAAGGAGATTTCTCTCCATTTACACCATCCAATTTTCCACGAATCTAATCAAGTAGGTGTGATCATTTACATGCCAAGTCATCTAGACTTTTACAAGAGATAAAATGTAATAACACATAGGTATGGGTTCCTATGCCTTTTCCTTCAAGTGAAGCCTTGATGAAATTTGTCCAAGCTAATCTTCCAAGGTTTCAAGCCAAGTATGAAGGCTTGAAATGCACCAATAGCTCCCCCTCAAGCCAAGCACTTTGGCTTAAGTCTTCATCTTTAGTCTTCAATCACATCCTGCAATCCAATCATGGATTTGAATCTGCATAGCTTGTTTCCATCCAATGCTTTAGTGAGTAAATCTGCACATTGCATATTAGTAGACACATAAGTCAATTGAATCTCTTTGCTAAGCAACTTCTCTCTCACATAGTGGTAATGAACCTCTATGTGCTTGGTTCTAGCATGATATATTGGATTAGCTGCAAGGTGAAGAGAGCTAGTGTTATCTCCAAAGATAATTGGAGGTCTAGTGTATAGACCTAACTCTGTATATAAAAGCTTCAACCAGATAGCTTCTTGAGTGGCATTGGCAAGCCCTCTATACTCTGCTTCAGTGGATGACAATGCCACTGTAGGTTGTTTCTTGGCTGACCAAGAAATAGGTTTATCTCCTGCAAAACAAATGTATCCTGATATGCTTCTCCTATCATCCTTGCATCCTGCCCAATCTGCATCTGAATATACTTTGATGTCAATATCTGATGTATAAGGAAAGTACAAACCATGGCTTTGAGTTTCTTTGAGGTACTTCAAGATTTTCTTTGCTGCCTCTAGGTGAGGTGCCCTTGGTTTGTGCATGAATTGGCTTAGCACACTAACTCCATATGCTATGTCAATTCTTGTCAAGGTAGCATAGTTCAAACTACCTACCATGCTTTGATATCCTGTGATGTCTTGGACTTCTTCACCTTCATGAGTACTTAGCTTTAGGTTGACCTCCATTGGAGTAGTTGAGACTTTTGCATCCTGCAAGCCAAACTTCTTGACCATATCATGTACATACTTCTTTTGAGTGATATATATACCTGAGTTGGTGTAGACTAACTCAAGACCTAAGAAGTACTTCAATAATCCAAGATCATTGATCTTGAATTCCTTCATCATCTGTCCTTTGATGTGTCTAATCCCATTGACATCATTTCTTGTAATGATGATGTCATCAACATAAACACACAAGTAGATTACCTCTGTACTACTTCTCTTTATGAACAGAGAAGTATCAGCTTTGCTCATCACAAACCCTTGGTCTTGGAGATAGGTTGTCAACCTGTAATTCCATGCTCTAGGTGCCTATTTCAATCCATATAGAGCCTTCTTCAATTTACAAACATAATTTACCTTCTTGGGATCTTCATAGCCAGGTGGTTGTGACATGTAGACTTCTTCAGATATCCATCCATTCAAGAAAGCATTCTTGACATCTAATTGGTACATGTTCCAATTCTTGGATGCAGCTACACTCACAAATATTCTGATAGTTGGCATCTTAGCCACGGGAGAAAATGTCTCCTCATAATCAATGCCTTGGGTTTGTGCAAAACCCTTGGCTACCAACCTAGCTTTGTACCTGTTGATTGTTCCATCTAAATTTCTCTTTAGCTTGTAGATCCATCTGGATCCTATCACCTTCATAGAGTCCTTCTTGGGTACCAAGTCCCAAGTATCACTCTCCTTGAGAGCTTCCATTTCTTCATCCATAGCTTCTTTCCATTCTGGTTTGGTGATTGCTTCTTCATAGGTACCTAGTTCTTCATTCAACAAATCCTTTGCAAGATATACAGAATGTTTAGTTACAAGTGATGTGTCATACCCAAATCTGATTGGTCTTTTGCTTTCTCTCTGAGATCTTCTAATTGCTTGAGTTGAGGATTCTGGTATATCCTCTAGCTTTTTCATCTTCATCTTTCCTTTGGACTTCCATGCCTTGAATTCCTCAAGGTTAATTGTATCATCATCATCTGAGCTTGATTCATCTTTCTGAATTGGTTCCTCCTTGGTGAGCTTTGGGAAATCTTCTTCCATGTCATAGGGTAGACTAACCTTCCTGCATTCATTCTCATACCATGAGTCATTCTCATCAAAGATGACATCTCTGCTTACCTTGAAGCCTTTGTTTGTTGGGTTGTAGAATCTGTATCCCTTTTGGTTCAAATCATAACCAATGAAGATACATTTTTCAGCTTTAGGGTCTAGTTTTCCCCTTACCTGTGAGGGAATATGCACATATGCTACACAACCAAAGATTTTGCAATGATCCAGAGAAGGTCTCTTACCATGCCAAGCTTCATATGGTTTCATGCCATCAAGTGATTTGGATGGCAACCTATTGATGAGATAGGTGGCAGTAGATACACTCTCTGCCCAAAGATAATTTGGCAACTTCTTTTCATTAAGCATATACCTAGTTGTTTCTACTATGAGTCTATTCCTTCTTTCAGCTACTCCATTTTTTTCAGGTGAGTACCTTGTAGTTATCTCTCTCTTGATACCTCTTTCCTGCAAGAAATCTTCAAAATCATTGGAAAAGTACTCTCCTCCACCATCTGATCTTAGCCTCTTCAAGCTTCTTCTTGTTTGGTTTTCAACAAGTGCAAGATACCTCTTGAAACAATTAAACACTTCATCTTTATGCTTCATAAAGTATAAGATAGTCCACCTGCTATAGTCATCAATGAAGGACACATAGTACCTTGAACCTGAAATGGAGGGATCCTTGCTAGGTCCCCAAACATCTGTGTGTACCAAGTCTAGGTAGTCTTCATGCATGAAACCTTTCCTTGAATATGGCAGCCTGTGAGACTTACCAAACTGACATGCTCCACACTTATAAATCATGTGTTGCTTAGATACATTAGGTATCCCAAGCACACATTGATCCCTGCACATTTGCTTTAGAGTTCTTTCACCTATGTGGCCTAACCTCTTGTGCCATATTTCTAACTCTGAAAGTGTTTGATCCTTGTAATTATACAAAGCAATGTTCTTGGTGTCTTCTAGCTCAAAAGTAAACAATCTACCTGATTTCTCCCCTTTGGCAATTCTTTTGAAACCATGTCTTGGATCCTCCACATATGCTCCATGTTGAGTGAACCTGACCTGCAAACCTTTCTCCACAATCTGACCAACACTCATTAGATTCTTGGTGATGGTTGGTACATAGAGTACCCTGCTCAATAGATTCTGGTTACCATCACATGTCTTTACATTTCCAATCTTTACAACAGAGTGTTTAGTATCATCACCTATTTGTACCTGATGTTTGCCCTTGGGTTCTTCCAAATCAGAGAGTAGTGCCACATTGCCAGCTACATGGTTAGAACATCCTGAGTCAATATAAAATAAATGATCATCATTTGTACCTGCCTTGGAGGTCATATTCATGATCAATACGGAGTCATCTTGCTCCTCTGTGTAGTTGTTGTAATCCCTTCTATTTCTGAATCCACCTTGGTAGTTACCATTGTGGTTGTGATTGTAATTGTTGTTGTATTGATTGTTGTATCCATTGTAGCCTTGGTGTTGGTTGAACTTGCCTCTCCCTTGAGAGTATCCACCTCTTGAGTAGCCTCTTCCTCTCTGATTCTTGTAGTTCTTGTAGCATTCATCTGTGGTATGATTGGACAGTCCACAAATGTTGCATGGTGATGAGTTGTAGGGTCTCCCCCTGCCTGACTTACCTCCTCTGCCTCTTCCTCTTGAAGATCTACCTCTCCCTGCATAATTAGCTTGCGAGGTAGAGCCTTCTTCTTCCTACTTCTTCCCTTTACTTTTATCCTTAACTTTCTTATCAGTATATAGAGCAGAGGGGTTGTTACCTTTTGATTGATCTCCTGTCTTTGTAAACTTTGCTTCATGTGTGAATAGTTGGCCCATGAGTGTTGTGAGATCTGGGGTATGCATGTCCATATAGAGGTCCATTGCAGTGGTGAAGCTTTCCCACTTATCATCTGCCTTGAGTCCATTTGTTACTTGCCTGACTATTTGTTCCTCTTCAATCTCCTCTCCAATACTTGCTAATTGGTCTGCCACATCTTTAATCTTAGTCACATACTCTGAGACTGATTGCTTGGGCTGCTTCCTAAGGGTTGTGAATTCAATCCACAGTTGATTCTTCCTGGCCCTTGTGTTGGAAGAGAAATATGTTGACAAAGTTTCCCAAGTCTCTTGGGAAGTCTTACAATTCCTTACATGAGGTAAAAGGAAATCAGATATAGAGTTAAGAAGGTAAGACCTTGCCAAAGCATCTTTTGCACACCATTGGTTGAGTCTCTCTTGTTCATCCTTGGTGGGTAGTCCTCTAGCTTTGAATGAGGGCAATTCCTCATCTCCTGATATGTATCCAAATAAGCTTCTTCCTTGTAGATAGGTCTTCATCCTTAGAGACCAAGCCTGGTAATTGTTCCTGTCCAATTTGTCAATGAATGAGGGAAAACCATCTCCCATGTTTACCTTATTTGCTCTGATACCACTGTTGGGAGAGATGGTAGGATGCACTCAAGAGATTGAGTTGAAGCTGCTAAACCTGCTTTGCTCCAGCCCTCCTTTGCTTCAGATATGCTTAATACACTTGCTTAGCTTCCAAATGATACCAAGAAACTATATATGTACTTTGCAAGTGGTAAGTGAAATGATCAAATCAAAACAGATAACTTGACACTTCAAAAATCAAGAAAAACTTGCTATTTTTGTAGTGACACCTGCTCAGTCTTTCACTCAGTGTGACCAGCACACTTACAATTGATCTAATTCCTTCTGGACATATTAAATTAGCTTAACAAGCTACCATTTGCAAGTGGAATGAGAAGAAATGACAAACTATACTCTGAGAAAGATGTTTAGCAAAATTATATGTACCCCTGACTTTTTAGGAACACTGTAGCAGAATACTAGAGTCCACTTCGAGCGCGATTTCTCTGTAATGGCTGAATCAATTGACTTCAAACTTTGTAGGTGTATAGAAGACTTTGAGCTGAATCCAATGTGCTTTGAATCACTTGATTTGGTTCAGTAGATCCTGAGATATGCCCTGTTGAAGTTGACAGACTTGAAGATGATAACTCAGAGAAACCAGAGATAGTGAATGTGTATATTTCTATTGATTGATGTAGTTGTACAATCTCATTAGCATGACAAGCATAGCTAAATGAGGTGTTGTGGTGTAGGCTATGCAGTAGCACTAACACACAATGAGTTACAGTAGTGAAATGCCTCGGGGAGTGAGCTCAATGAGACTAGCTAAAAAAACACGACTTTTCAAGTACTTCTTTTGAGTTGAGATTTGAATTTGAATTCAAATTCAAATCTCCTACAATCACTCCTCTAAAAGTAAGGAGATATTCTCTCCATTTACACCATCCAATTTTCCACGAATCTAATCAAGTAGGTGTGATCGTTTACATGCCAAGTCATCTAGACTTTTACAAGAGATCTTTTCCTTCAAGTGAAGCCTTGATGAAATTTGTCCAAGCTAATCTTCCAAGGTTTCAAGCCAAGTGTGAAGGCTTGAAATGCACCGACAAAATGCACCAAAATGATTTTCCCCTAAACTGGGAGGAACGATGTTGAGAAATACTTATAGGTTGCCCAAATTACTCGAAATCGACCTGCTTGGCTTACTCTTAGTCCATCATAATGCTCAAATATAATTGTGGAAAAGAGAGAAGAGGTGACTCAAGCACACATAAAATTCCATACCAACTACAATGTCTGATTCTCAAGGTCACACCCCCCCCCCTTTCTCATACCCGCGATTTTCTACACTCTACTTACCCACTTCTTTTACCCTCTCATATACACATCACACATACTCACCAAATCATATGCTCATGTAAACAGCCATATCACACACTCACACTCATACCGTCATGTAGTCATTTGAAGCACATGACTAAGAATTTACATACATAACAACACATTCACATGTTGATTCACTCATTCCCATGCCGACACGCATCCCCTGTCTACCTGGTTACATCGAGTTTTTTTTTTCTTTTTCCTTGGAACAAGACTGAAGTGCATACATTGGTTAAAACCCAAGATTTATTTCGAGTCTGCCTATCACGGACATTCCACATAGTCTACTTGTATTTATGACAACATAACCCCAACAACTGAATTCTGAAACGGGGTTCGGGTGTGTTCATTATATTACTGCTCACAAAGACCTTGACACCTTAATTCGCCATCCAAAACAACAACAGTATGTCTCAACAAAGGTAAGTGTGACTGATCAATCAATCAGGATGATCAAACTGGCTACCACGGACAAAGCTCACACTAAGAACATCATCGAGGAAGTGAACGTCCATCATTTCACACGCCAATGCTACACAAGATAAAGTTTCAAAGCCTTCTAAGACATTCCGTGATAGGTCATATGCACTACATAAGATCTCAAACTATCTTAGCATTTCCAGCCTTAGAAACTGTTGGGATACTGTATACTGAGCAAGTATACCTTTGCAAGCAGGTACGCATCTGCTATCCTGGAAGACTTTCCAGACAAAACTAGAACCGATAGACTCCATAGTCAAAATCAATGTGAACCATCTCTGGTAAATGTAAAGCAGCCGAAGGCCCTGATTAATATTTGTATCTGAAATGATTAATTTACAATCAACACCTGTAATCTTGCATATTTCATTGCATCCTGCAAAGAGCCAATGTCCTCACTATCCCTATCTCCCACCCCCTTGCCTGCCGGTAGCATTCTCTAGATTCCAATTCATTAAATAAATCTACTAGATCATCAATAATCACAGTCGTAGGCATCTTTTCATGCAAATGAAATGCTGCAAAGTATATTCGAACTTCATCATCACCCTTCTCATACCTGTATGTGTATAATCCAGAGACCATCAAGCTATGACCTTCATCTGAACACGTCCAAACACTTCCGAATCGGCATCAGCATCCTCCAACAAGGCGGGTGGTTTTCTTTTCACGTTTTGACGCTTGCAGATAAACATGACTGTAGCAGGGTCACTTTTAGCACAGGTGTTGTAGGCTAGCTGCACGATGGGCTTTTTTTCATCCTCGGCTCCAACACTCTGAACCAAGAAGCCTTTTCCCCCTTTGTTTACTTAATTGCACATCGTCAAGGACTCAAATTAGCAGCATTTCATTCGAAGGATTTGCAAGATGAAGAGGACAGAGCTTCAGCGACACCAAATTGACGTCATGTGTCGACGCCTTCCCATTATCCTCAGAGAGGAGCCTCCTTCATGCCCATGAGAGCCACCTCTGAGAATATGCACCCACTTTTTCCAGTCACCTTTTCAGGATGAGCATGCCCCAGCTAAGTGACACAGAGGTTAGTTGCTGCTGTGTGGGATTCAGCCGAGCATGACAAACTTCAAGGAAAACCCACGCTTGTCTCATGAAGCTTGAGATGTGACAGAGGCTTCCTACAGGACATGCCGAGTGGAAAACGACCAGGTCTGCCCCCTTCTTCCCCGGAGGCACCCGAGTCCCGAACCCTTTTTGTCCCCAGAGATGGACTGCCGCCCCTCCTTTGTGGCAGAAACCAGAAAAAGCATCTGCCGCCTTCCTTTCAACTACTCATCATCTCCACATATCTCCTCCAATCTCCATCGAACATCCTCCTTCTCATTGGCTTCTGCCTCCTGTGTCTGCAGTTGTAAGGTTCTCTACATACTATGCACCGCCCCTTTTTTCCTCTCTGATCCCCTCCTCTCGCGGATATTCTTCCCCTTTTGAGCAGAGACTTCCAAAAAAATGAAGGAGGACCCTCCAAAAAAACGCGCAGTCCCCATTAATAATCAACTCCCTCCTTCTCCTTTCCGTTTCTCTCGTCAGAGCTGCAAAAAACGGACCTGCCAGCACTTTCTCCAGGAGCCCAGCACGTCCAAAAAGATCCACCATACATGTGTAGTGTTCAACATTTGGTAGCGCGCCATATTTTGTCAATCAAACCAGAATGACTACAGGCATTGAGAACACTTGCCATGGTAAAAGGATCTGGATTTAGTCTTTTATAATTCATGACCTCAAAGCATTCAAGAGCAGCTTGACCATGGCCATGTTGAGCATATCATATCAACCAAAGCATTGCCGACTGCACTATCACTCCTATGTAAACCTTCTTTTGCAATCTTATTGTGAGTTTGCTCCCCCTTGTCAACTGCTCCTATGCTTCCGCAAGCTCTTATTAACAACGTGAATGTCACTGCATTTGGAGTTACCCCCTTCAAGTTGCATGCATACGAATCATCATTGCATCTCATTTTCACAATTTCTGCATACAGCTCCTGCCCACCGTCAATGCATTTAAGTCTTGCACAAGCTTTCAATACAGCCACTGAAGCAAAACACCGGCCATCTATTCTTATTGCAAAACACCTATGTTCAAACAAATACTTTCCAAAATGGGCATGTTAGTGCATCAAAATCGACCAGTTCATGAGCTAACATACTCCCCTCTTCTTATTTGCGAAGTCGTCCTCGACGAGCCATTCTTGCTGCAATAAAATTCAAACAACCATGAACATGTCAATTTTCAATTGATTTGCATACCTTTTCATCGAGCTATCATTCCAAGTGGACCTGCACTCATTGAAGCTATTAGTGCTCAAAAAATCATTCACGAATACATACAAATCAGTCACTTCAATTGATTCAAGAACATGCACATATATGCAACTCCAATTCCACATACATTAAATTGTTCATGCATTCCATTATGAAATTAGTCTCAACCAAAATAACACATTCATACCTTTCCATGTTTGACACATGCCACTATCATTGCGAAAAAACAAAAAAAAAAAAGAAAAAAACCAAAATGAACGAGGACAACTGAAATGAATACAACAGGAGATGCAAAATACCCAAAATGCATAGCCCATTATTGCACCTACTATTCGCTATGTACAATTGTTCCATGACTAGACGTTCCCAAAGAATCCCCATCGTCGTCCTACAGAAACCATCGAGACTCGAGTACAAGTCAAGACCTACATAAAAAACCTAGAGTGTCCCACATACCAGAAAAACCCTCAGATAGAGCACACAAGTTATAAAGCAAGACTGTTGCATTACCTCGCTAAAGCCTCATCCATAAGTACATATAGAGTCTCCGTGCCTTCAAGAATGTTGATTCGAAGTGAGCTGATCTGTCATAAGCCATCACATACCAATCACACAAGCAAATAACGTTCCCTTCCAGGCGATCATCGCCCTCTCCTCTCTCTCTCTCTCCCCCTCAGGAGTGGGGAATAACTCCATATGAAAAAATTTTATTTATTTTCACACGTTGGCCTACATTGACACTGGATACGATTCGTGGACCTGACCACCCGATCAGGTTGATTCCACCCATCTACCAATGCAATGCAGCGCACAACACACAAACACACAATGATAACACATAACATATATCAGCTAGCCCATAACGAAGCTGGGTACGGCTCATGGTCGTGACTACCCAGCCACGATGGCTCCACCTACCTACCAACCCGTTATGGCGCGTAGCTAAGACACAAACATATACATCCCAAGCCTAATGGCGAAACTAGCTGCGGCTCGTGGTCCTAACCACCCGGCCAGGATAAATCCACCCACCTACTAGCCCACCATAGCGCATTGGTACGATCACAACAACACAATATTTTTTCTTTCTTTTCTTTCTCTTCGTTTTTTTTTTTTTAATAGTTAATTAGTTCACCCAAGTCCTGAGAATTAGGGAGAGGAAGAAAGGGACTTTCCCACTTTTCCCACACGTACATGCAAACATATACACTCTAGCCTTTGACAGATCAACCACCTCTTCACTCCATTCTCTCAATTACAGACACTACATATGTATTCATCGATTTAACTTTTCACTTGGTAACTACAGCCAGCTATGCCTTAGTCCCTCCTGTACCTATCCTTAGACGATCTAGAATGTGAGTCCCCGGAATGTCTCATGTAGTCTCACATCGTACTCGCATCCCGACAACTTCCCTAGGGCGAGTCAGGCTCAACTTCAGGAGCTCCGTCATCACTCCCTATCGTTAGCACATCTGCCCAAGCCCACGTGATATCGTTTTCCTCGTTAGGCATTTCCCTAGAAGGATCAAAATAGTAATATCGATCTCCTGCCCATCCTACATGTCGAGTCAGGTATTCCTCAAAACACTCAATGTAAAATGCAACACCCAAACCCTGGTTTATAAAGCATACCAGCCAATGCGCTTCCTCTACATCATATTCCGTCTCAAAGTCGTCGACATCTATGTCCATGCGGGCGAATGTTTGGTCTGAGAAATATATCCTTAACTCGTACAAGTAGAGTTGCGTTATTTGGTCTGCCATTTTGTTACTTAGCTCCTAACAGTCTCTGCGCAACACAAGAAAAATAATTAGAAGTCCAAAATTCTTGAGCTAGCAAGGAAGAATATTTATGACACACAAATCATAGCTTACATATGCGCATATATATATATATATAACTATACATGTATGTACAAGGAGTCTACTATGTCCTTCTGCTTGGATCTCGTCTAGCCTCTCCTGTCCTAATGTCACTTGAAATATGGTTTAACTCGAAGCGCGTTAACCTTCACGGGAGCATATTCTTCTCCTAAATCTTGAATTTGCATGGAACCATTAGAGTTGAGTTCCACCACCTTAAACGGTCCTGCCCATCTTGTCTGTAACTTCCCCGGGAATTTATAATATTTACTATCATAGACTAGCACAAAATCCCCTTCTTGAATCACATAGGTCTTGAGATTCTTATCATGCCTCTCTTTACGTCTCTTCTGAATAGCTTCCAAACTTTGTTGTGCGATGATTCTCTTTTCTTCTAGCTTGACCAGTTGTATGTACCTTTCCTTCAATGACTCTTCCTCGCCCAACCTAGCCTCGATCGCCACTCTTAGTGTCGGAACTTCTTTTTCAATGGGAAAGATGGCTTCCTCGCCATATACTAGGGAGAACGGAGTGCTCTTAGTCGTCACTCGATAGGATGTTCGATATGCCCACAAGGCTTCCAAAAGTCTCTCATCCCAGTCTCTCCTATGCACAGCTACTGTCTTTGTCAGAATCTGTTCAAGGACCTTGTTGGTGACCTCCACTTGTCCATTTGCCCTCGGGTAATATGGAGTGCTTTTTCTATGTTTGATCTTATATAATTCCATTAATTCTTCAATCAGTTCGTTGACAAAATGTGTTCCTCTATCACTCACTATCTCCAACGGGCATCCGAATCGAGTGATAATTTGTTCGTACAAAAAATTAGCAACATCAACAGCTCGGTCAGTCTTCAGAGCTTTGGCTTCCACCCACTTGGTAACATAGTCAGTGCAGACCAAAATATACCTATTGGATCTTCGTCGTGAGGGAGGATCAATAGGCCCCACAAAATCAATTCACCACTTCTCAAAGGGCTTAAGAGCGAGCACCGGCGTGAGAGGAGCAGCATGTGCTAATGTGGGTTTGCCCATTCGTTGGCATTTGTCGCATTTCTTACAGTATGTGTGCGAGTCTTTGAACAGCGTTGGCCACCAATACCCAGCCAATAAAATCTTTCTTGCCGTCAATTCACCAGCAAAATGCCCACCGCAAGGTTCGTCATGCAAAGCTCTCAACACTAGGTTTGCTTCTTCTTCCTCAAGACACCTCCGATAAATGCTCTCATGAACAAAATATCGATAGAGTTGCCCACCAATGATGCTATGGTGCTTCGCCAATGCTAACAGTTTTTGCTTCTCTCTCTTGCTTGCTCCTGGCGGATATTTAGTGGTGCATAAGAAGTTCACCAAGTCGGCATACCAAGGTATTTTAGCTTCAACCTGGAATAGATGTCCATCAGGAGCATCGTCGGGCACACCAGAGATTGGCTCCTCATTAACAATTCGAGATAAATGGTCGGCCAATATATGCGCTTTGCCTAGCCTGGTTACTACTGTGAACTGAAATTCTTGGAGAAGTAGCATCCACCTCATCAATCGCCCTGATAGCTCGGGTTTATTAATGATATACTTAAGGGCTTCATGATCCACATAAAACGTGAAATGTTTTCCCATCAAGTAATGCCGATACTTGTTCACCGCAAAGATCATCGAGAGACATTCCTTTTCTGTAGTCGTGTAGTTTCTCTCAGTGATATTCAAATTGCGACTCGCGTAATAGATAGGGTGGTCCAACTTCTTTTCATCGGCTTGGCATAGTACTGCTCCAACCGCAGTATGAGAAGCGTCGGTATGCACATGGAATTCTTTCGTCCAGTCGGGTGCTACCAAGATCGGTGCATTTATCAATTTATTTTTGATCAATTCGAATGCAACTTGACAGTCTTCCGTCCATTGGTATTGTTGGTCCTTCCTCAAAAGATTCGTTAGTGGTGCCGCTAAGGATGCAAAATTTAATATAAATCGTCGATAATAATTCGCATGCCCCAAGAATCCTCTAAGTTGTCGCAAGTTTTGAGGAGGTGGAAGTTGTCCAATTTTTTCTACTTTATCCTCGTCAACCGCGATCCCTTTTTCGGAAATAACATGTCCCAGAAGCAATCCTTTCTGCACTCCAAATGTGCACTTTTCAGGATTCAATGCGATGCCTTTTTCAATGCTTCTTCTTAAAATCGCTTCGATCCTCTCCATCATGTTTTCATCGTCGCCTCTGATCGCAAAGTCATCGAGAAATATCTCCATCCAATCCTGCAAGTAGTCTTGATATGCAGCTATCATTGCCCTCTGGAATGTGGCCGGTGCATTGCATAATCCAAATGGCATCACACGATATGCATACGTACCCCATTCTCTGGTGAAAGTAGTTTTTGATTGATCCTCTTCATGGATTTGGATCTGGTTGTATCCATTGAAACCATCCAAAAATGAGTATAATTTATGGCCAGCCACTCTGTCCAAGATTTGATCAGTAAACGGCAAAGGGAAATGATCCTTCTTCGTGCGCTCGTTCAGCTTCGGATAATCTATGCAAATACGGATTTTCTTATTTTTCTTGGGAACAACTACAATTGTGATGGAGAGTGTTAATCTCCAAAAGAATAACCTACTCTTAAGATTAGAGCACCTCTATACCAAGAGTAAGTCAAAACCTTCACCAAATTAGAGGTTCAATCTCCAAATTATCAAAAGTTGAAAAATTCTGTGAAGAAGATAAAACACAGAAAGTCTGCTGCACAATTTCTTCTCATTGACCTATCAAACATGTAAAGTTTTCTATGAAATTTTGTATGGAGTGTCGCCTAGAAGTTGCGCATCTCCTTCAAGTTAAATTTCTTCAAAAGGTTTAGTATAACTTGAGAAATCAACTTCACAAGTTACCTATGTCTAAATCTGCACTTCTGAGAAGTCGATTTTGACACCCCTAACTTCTTAACTTAAGTTCTCACAATGTCGAACCCGTTTTACCAAATCCTTTTGGCTGTAGATAGCTTATCTCTCAACTTAGATTTTGAGCTATCATATGTGTAAAACTTTACACTGTGCACTGAGCACTACTCATTTCATTGAACTCAAAATCTGCGCCTGTTTCAGAAGACTGTGAACACTCATCACATATGAATGTTCCTACTAACAATTCTCCTAGCCTGTTTACAATTAAACTTTGAAACTCAAGTCATAGACTCATTAACTATGAACTTAGATATCCTCAAAAGGATTTCACAAATGATCTAACACAGACGGAGTAGACACAGAAAGATCGGGCGCAATATTTCTTCGATTACTCAGGAAATAACAGTTGAGTGATGAGAGGAAAACTCAACTAACATTTCACCTGTCTCATGACATCTAACTTCTCTTTTCTTGAATTCTATACTTAGTCATCTATTCTTTTATATGCTCTCATATCACGCCTCGACATTTTCAAGGTATTTATAGAGAAATTTGTACAAGTCTATGACTAATCAAAGACCTAAGTGAACTATAACTATACTAATGTACATATGTGTACATTCCTCATATCCTCTGAATGTATCCTTCTTCCAAGCTTCAAGAATTGAATCTTCCTTCATTCTTTAATCTTCCAAACATTCAATTGTGATTGGTCTGCACCAACAGCTCCCCCTCAATCATCAATTGAGGTTTCTCTTATCTTCTTTATGCCTGCCATGTCTTTAAACTTCTGTAACTTTGGTCCATCCAAACTCTTTGTAAGCATATCAGCTATCTGATCTTTAGTTGAAGTATGTATGACTTCAATCTCCTTATCCATCACTTTCTCTCTTAGAAAGTGATACTGAATCTCAATGTGTTTGGTCCTGGCATGAAAAACAAGATTAGCAGCTAAATACAATGAACTCATGTTATCTCCATATATAATTGGTATCCCATGCACAATATCAAAACTCTTCATCAAGGTCTTGAGCCAAATCACTTCCTTTGCAGCTTCAACCATGCCTTTATGTTCAGCTTCTGTAGAAGACAAAGCAACTGTATGTTGCTTCTTGGAACACCATGAGATAAGTTTATCTCCCACATAACACATGTATCCATAAGTTGATCTTCTATCATCTGGATTACCTGCCCAATCTGCATCACTATAGATCTTGATGTTTGTATCTGATGTAAACCCATAATACAAACCTTCATTGAGTGTACCCTTAATGTACCTCAACACTCTTTGTCCTGCAATCCAATGTTCTTTCCTAGGACAATGCATAAATTGAGACAAAACCCCTACTGCATATGATAAATCAGGTCTAGTTAAAGTAGCATAGATAAGACTACCAACCAAACTCTGATATTGTCTCATGTCCTTGAATTCTTCACCTCCAAATTTACTCAATTTGTGATTCACCTCCATTGGTGTAGGTGCTACCCTGCAATCATCCATTTTAAACTTGATTAACAAGTTCTTCAAATACCTTTCTTGGGTCACAAATACTCCATGTTTGGTATATGTAATCTCCATGCCCAAGAAGTATGACAAGTCTCCCAAGTCACTTATTTTGAACTCCTTTTCCATTTGCTTCTTGAGTCTTTGTATTCCTTCTTCATCTGTACCTGTAAGGATTATATCATCAACATATATGCACATGTATATGAAACCATTATCACTTGCTTTGACAAGCAAGCTACTATCTGCTTTAGACACCTGAAATCCAAGTTCTTTCAAGAACTTTACAAGTCTATAATTCCATGCCCTTGGGGCCTGCTTCAAGCCATACAAAGCTTTCTTGAGCTTGCACACATGATCTGGATACTTTTTATCTCTGAACCCTTGAGGTTGCTCCATGAATACATCATCTGAAATATAACCATTCAAAGAAGCATTTTTCACATCAAGTTGACATAACTTCCAACCTTTACATGCAGCAATAGCTATAAGTGTTCTGATGGTTGTCATCTTTGCCACAGGACTATAAGTCTCATCATAGTCAACACCATATGTCTGAGCAAACCCTTTGACAACAAGTCTAGCTTTGTATCTAGACACACTTCCATGTGCAAACCTCTTGGTCTTGTAAACCCACTTGCATCCAATAATTTTCTGACTATTTGGTTTAGGAACCAAATCCCAAGTTTGATTTTCCAATAGTGCATCAAATTCTTCCTGCATAGCTTTCTCCCATTTTTCCTTACCTTTTGCCTCTTCATATGTAGAAGGGTCTTCATCTGTTTTCATCATATAAGCATAATCTTTTGTGGCCAAAAAAGAAGTATCATAACTATACCTTGTAGGTTGCCACCTATTTCTTGATGATCTTCTGAGTTCTCCACTCCTTGAGGTTTCTGGTTCTTCACACTCAGGATCAAATCTTGGCATTTCTTCAACTTCACCCTGCACTTCATTATTCTCTTGTTCATCAAATATCTGAACCTTTGATTTACCTTTCCTTTGGCTCACTTCTTCTTCATCACCTGTATTGATATTGATTGTACCTGCATACCAAGTACTTTGCTCATCAAATGTAACATCTTTAGAAACCATGAATTGTTTTGTAGATGGACTCCACAATCTATAACCCATCTGCTTATCATCATAACCAATGAAAACATATTTTTCAGCTTTAGGTTCCAATTTGTGTCTTAATTGAGATGGCACATATGCATATGCCACACATCCAAAAACTCTGCAATGAACCAAGGTAGGTCTCTTACCCCACCAAGCCTCATATGGTGTCATACCCTGCAAGGCTTTACATGGTAACCTATTGACCAAATAAGTAGCTGTATTTACAGCCTCATCCCACAAATAATTAGGGCAATTTTTCTCCTTCATCATGGATCTTGCAAACTCAATAAGTGTTCTATTTCTCCTTTCGGTTACACCATTTTGTTGAGGAGAGTACCTGCAAGTAACTTCCCTTTTTATACCTGCATTCCACAAGTAACCACTGAAATCATTAGAGAAATACTCTCCCCCTCCATCTGACCTTAGTCTTTTCAACTTATGACCTGTAATTCTTTCTACATATGCATGATAGTGTTTAAATGTATTAAACACTTCTGACTTATCTTTGATCACATAAATAGTGATCCATCTAGTAGCATCATCAACATAAATCACATAATACCTTGACCCATTTATACTGAAATCCTTTGATGGTCCCCACACATCTGTGTGTACCAATTCAAGCTTCTCTGAGTACATAAAACCATGCTTGGAATAGGAATGCTTATGAGCTTTACCTAATTGACATGCCTCACATTTGTATGTCATATGTTGACCTGCAACATTAGGCAATCCAAGCACTGAACCATTGTTAATCATGTCTTTAATACCTCTTTCATTGAAATGTCCAAGCCTCTTGTGCCAAAGATCTAACTCAGAGATCTTATGTCCTCCATATGTGAACATAGCATGACCAATATTGCCTTGAATCTTCAATGTAAATAATCTTCCTTCTTTCTTCCCTGAAACAATCTGTTTATACCCTTGACTAGGGTCTTCCACATATACTCCATCATTAGTGAACCTTACTTCATATCCCTTTTCAACAATTTGTCCTACACTTATCAAATTCTTAGGAATTGTAGGAACATACAGAACCTTACTCAATAAGGTACTACCATCCTTAGCCTTCACTGATCCAATTGACTTCACATTGTGCTTTGTGTTATCACCTGTTTGAACAACATGATTAAAAACCTTATTCTCCAAATCAGTCATCAAAGCTATATTACCACTTAGGTGATTGCTACACCCTGAGTCAATGTAGAAGACTCTTTGATCTTCACTCTGCATTTCACAAGTTGCATTCATTATCAATGTTGAATCCTCCTTTTGATCTGAAGCATAATTGTAGTAGGTGTTGTTATATTGTTGACTTTGGAAACCTCTACCTGCATTTCTTCCAAAGTAACCCCTACTACCTCTGCCTCTGAAACTACCTCTTTGATTTCTGCCACCTCTTCCTCTTGAATTATAGTTCTGATTATATCCATTATTACTCTGAGTATTGTGCCAACAATCATTAGCTAAGTGATTTGTCTTACCACAAATCCAGCAAGCTTTGCCTCCATCTTTGTTGTTTCTGCCTCTTCCTCTACCTTTGCCACCTCCTCTTCCTCTTAGGAAGTTGGCTTGACTAGTTGTTCCTTCATCTTCATTTGCTTGTTGCTTTCCTTTGCTATTCTTCTTCTTGTCCTTTGAGTACATTGCATGACCTGCACTCTTGTCACCATCTCCTTTAACATCCTGCTCAAATGTTAGCATATGACCTAACAACTGATTTAAATCAGGAGTGAAATGATCAAGTGATAACTCTGTAGACAAAATGAATGGCTTCCATTTGTCATCACCTCTCAAACCTGTAAGGATTTGCCTTACACATTTATCCTACTCAATATCTTCATCAACAGCTCCTAATGCATCTGCAATGTCTTTTATCCTTGTTACATAGTCTGAAATAGATTGAGAGGCCTTCTTCTTGACGGTTGTAAATTCTGCCCATAAGGATGCCTTCCTTGACTTAGTAGTATTCTGGAAATGCTCCTCCAAAGCACTCCAAATATCAGTTGCACTTTCAAGACCTCGAATATGAGGTAACAAGTAATCATTGACTGCCATATATATAATGCTCCTAGCTTGAGCATCTTTCTTCATCCAATTTTTCAAATCTGCTAACTCTTCCCGAGTTGGAACACTAGGATCTCTGAACTGTGGCTTCTCTTCTTCTCCTGTGATGTAGGCTATTAAATCTTTGCTCATAAGATGAGCTTCCATCCTCATTGACCATGCAGGATAGTTTTCCCTATCCAATTTCTCTATCTGTAGAGAATCTCCCATCTTGTGTCCACCTGTGTATTGAAATCTTCAAGCTTTATGAACAATATATGTACCTTTACTTCGAATTAGACTCTTTTTGTCTTTCTTGATGTCGTATGGTCTCCTCCTCAAGCTTTGCCTTCAAGCTTTCACCTTTTAGTTCTTCAACTGTTGAATTTCTTGAATCTGCAGCAGTCGGGATCCTCCTTTCCTTTGATTTTGATGTTTCCTGCTCTGATACCACTGATGGAGAGTGTTAATCTCCAAAAGAATAACCTACTCTTAAGATTAGAGCACCTCTATACCAAGAGTAAGTCAAAACCTTCACCAAATTAGAGGTTCAATCTCCAAATTATCAAAAGTTGAAAAATTCTGTGAAGAAGATAAAACACAGAAAGTCTGCTGCACAATTTCTTCTCATTGACCTATCAAACATGTAAAGTTTTCTATGAAATTTTGTATGGAGTGTTGCCTAGAAGTTGCGCATCTCCTTCAAGTTAAATTTCTTCAAAAGGTTTAGTATAACTTGAGAAATCAACTTCACAAGTTACCTATGTCTAAATCTGCACTTCTGAGAAGTCGATTTTGACACCCCTAACTTCTTAACTTAAGTTCTCACAATGTCGAACCCGTTTTACCAAATCCTTTTGGCTGTAGATAGCTTATCTCTCAACTTAGATTTTGAGCTATCATATGTGTAAAACTTTACACTGTCCACTGAGCACTACTCATTTCATTGAACTCAAAATCTGCGCCTGTTTGAGAAGACTGTGAACACTCATCACATATGAATGTTCCTACTAACAATTCTCCTAGCCTGTTTACAATTAAACTCTGAAACTCAAGTCATAGACTCATTAACTATGAACTTAGATATCCTCAAAAGGATTTCACAAATGATCTAACACAGACGGAGCAGACACAGAAAGATCGGGCGCAATATTTCTTCGATTACTCAGGAAATAACAGTTGAGGTGATGAGAGGAAAACTCAACTAACATTTCACCTGTCTCATGACATCTAACTTCTCTTTTCTTGAATTCTATACTCAGTCATCTATTCTTTCATATGCTCTCATATCACGCCTCAACATTTTCAAGGTATTTATAGAGAAATTTGTACAAGTCTATGACTAATCAAAGACCTAAGTGAACTATAACTATACTAATGTACATATGTGTACATTCCTCATATCCTCTGAATGTATCCTTCTTCCAAGCTTCAAGAATTGAATCTTCCTTCATTCTTTAATCTTCCAAACATTCAATTGGTGATTGGTCTGCACCAACAAATTGGTGATACCCATTCACTGGATGCGATGGGATATATGAATCCTGCTTCCAATAATTTAGTCAATTCCAACTTGATCAATTCCGAGTAGACTGGATTTGTCCGCCTAAGTCGTTGACATATTGGTCGTGTACCTTCTTCCAAGTCTATATAATGTTGGCAGATTCGGGGATCAATTCCTCTCAAATCACTGTATGACCATGCAAAGGCCTTGCCGAAATTTTTGAGTGTCATTTTAATACAACCTCGTACTTCATCTGGTAGCTCTGATCCCACACTCAAGAACTTTTCTAGAAAAACTTCCCATTTTTCCAACTGAGCTTCTCGTGAATATTCCTTATTCCTTGATGAAGTTGTGATTGGAATGTGCTCTCCGATCACGCGTGCATGTTTGGCCAGTAAGTCATTGTTTTGTTCTGTTTCGATTGAACCTAATTTCTTTAATTCAGCTTTTGCAATGGCTTTCGACGCTTTAGTCTTACTCTTCGCTTCTTTTTCCGATTCTCGACTTCTCTTTAGAATCTCTGCTTCTAGCATTCTAACTCTTTCTCTCAACTGTTGCACTTCCATTGTCGGAGCTAACTCCAGTTCCAGCTCTTCTTTTGAAGTTCCCTTCTCCAGGGATTGAGTAGCTTTGTTTTTACTTGCGTCTATACTCAACATGTAGCACTCAAATTCTCTTGTATGTGTCAACCATCCTAGCAACTCCTGATCGGAATCGTCGTTATAGAGCAATGGATTTTGATACTCTCCCATCTTTGTGTCTTGATTCTTAAAGAGCTGCAAGTTGAACCCGTCTTGAAGCAGATTCTTGTAGGTGTCCGTGTTCAAAGAAAACCTAGCTCGTGCAATCTCGTGCCTTGCTTTCTCCTTATCTTTCTTTTCCATCTCATCGACTATTATTGTTTTCTTCTTGTTGCTCGAGGGTGGGGATACTTGCAACTGAATCCGATCAGACTTTGGACCTATTGAAATAAAACCTGTGCGCCAGTCATGCACACATTCGGCTTGCACCAGCCATGGCCGTCCAAGTAAGATCGAGAAGGTCGCCTCTGAGGTCCTTGGTCTTACTATCAGATAATCAACTTTAAACTCTAAACCGCCCACAACCGTGCTTACATTCTTCAAAAGACTTGCAGGCTTCACTTGTGTTTGATCCGCCATTCTCAAAGACATCGGCGTCTCTTCCATGTGGTTGAGGCCCAAAGCTTTCATCATGAACTCAGTCATTAAGTTGACTGCGGCTCCACTATCTAACTGAGCACCAGGACTGCATACCCTTTAATCTCAACCGTCACAGCTGGAGCGTTCGAATCAATTTGCGTCGTAATGCTTTGAATGATCCCTTGGACATCTTTATCTTGTCTCTTTTTATCTCGAGCTTTCCTCGGCTTCTTAATATATTCATTGTAGAATTGTTTCCTATAAGCAGGTGAACATTTTAGCAATGTGCCAATATCCAGCGTGACTTCCATGTCAGCAAGCAACTTTACAATATCTACTTCTTCCGAACTTTGTCTTTCCTTCCTACACCTTGGAGCCCTTAATATTTCGGGGAATGGTGCTATGCCCGGCACAAACTCCTTGGTCACTGGTGGAAGAATCTCAATCTCTTCCCCATCCTCAAGCTCTTGCTGCTTAGCAAATCCTCCAACTTGGTTTTCTACCTCTTCACGCTCAACGATCTTCTCTTGACTCCCTTCTTCACCTTCGCCTCCTGGATTCTTCTTCGAATACTCTTGAGTCCTTGTGACTACTGCCACAGTTGGATCTTTACGCGGGTTCTTGGCCTCGTAAGCATCCATAAAGTGCATCGACGAGCTAGAGCCTTCTTGAGGGTTCGGTGTTTTGAACACTACTCCGATTGTAGGAACGTGCTCTTGAGCTCTCGATGTGGAATGCATCTGAGTATCAACATAATTCGAGGACCCTACTGGTCCTTTTTCCTTGCCGGCGGCAGCTCTTCGTTTTGGACAATCTTCATCAAAGTGGCCCTCTCCACTACAGTACCTACATAGTGGGGTATAATCAATTGGTTTCTTTTCGTTTGGACATCTAGATTGAGTATGGCCAAAGCCATGGCATCTCCAGCACTGGATTGGACCATCTCTTCTTTGATCACGTGCGGCTCCTCTTGGATAGTCTCCTCCTTGACCCTGAGCACCATATCCATAAGTCGGTCTGTTTTCCCAACGAGATGTAGGTGGGACACTTTGAGCGGGCAATCCCGTGTAAGGCCTTTCTCTGGTATCTCCGGATTTCATGGTCCTCTCTTCATAGGCTCTCTTGTTATAACATCGGTCTTTCGTGTGATTTGTTCTTCCACAAAAAGTACAACGCATTCTAGGTGGTGATCTATCTGTGAATACTCTCGAGACTGTAGGGCATTCTGAAGCCAAATGGCCATAACCATGGCACTTTCCACACCATGTATTTGATCGAAACACTTGATTCGGGTTTGTTGTGACCTCTGGTTTTACTGTGTATGTCTCCTGAGTCATTGTGGCAGCTTTTATAGCTTGCGTGACCAATTCCAATATTCGTTCTTCAGTTAGCGCAGGCTTTACCTCGCCTGGCGTGCTAGTGGCAGCTACAAAAGCTGGAGTCGTCAATGCGGGACTTCCTTGACCCGGATCTTTCATCGGTATGCTCCCTGGGCCTCCCATAGGCTCGTATAAGAGCTCCGTCTTCCTTTGTTGGCATAATTGTACTTCCTCCCAAAGCCTCCCTTGTTCCTTAGCATCCATTAAAGTCGCAGGTCTTGTCAGGCTGATATGCTGCTGTGTCGTAGGATCTCTCAATCCCGAAATGAATCTTCGTTTCAATGTCTCATCGTTCGGGGCATTCACGCCCATCTTTCTTACTAACGTTTCCATTCTCTGAATGTAGTTATCGATGCTCTCATTGACTCCCTATCGCAAATAATCCATTTGTTGGGCCAATCTGTCTTGGAAGCCTTGTCGTCGAAACTTTGCCAAGAAGGCTTCCTTGAGCATTTGATAAGTTCCATGCTCTTGTGGTGTCAGATTCCCATACCAATTGGCTGCCTCATCACGGAGAATAGCCGGAAAAATTCTCAACCTTTGATCCTGGTCAACTACATCATTGGCCTCACAGGTAACCTCAAACAACTGGATAAAACTATCCGGATCTTCGTCCCAAGTACCTGAAAACTTGGTGAAGTCCCCCAAGTGAACTGAAATCCGCTGAGCCATTTCGAACAGAGGTGTGATGTCGATATCACTTCGATCCCAGAAATTTAATGCATGCGGCCTCAGGATCCCTCCTTCAAACTTCCGCACTTGATTTGCAACTCTCCTACGGGAGTACACGTTTTTGGCTGATTTCTTCGAACCAATCGAGCTCCACTCACCTGGCGGTTCCCACCTTCTCCTTTCTCTTTCAAGGGCTCTTCTCTGAGCGCGTTCCTCTCTTTGAGTTTGTGTTGCTCCTGACGATGAGCTCCCCTCGCTCATGTACTAGATCTTGGGGTCCGCAAGCTCGGCCAACCTGTGGCGCTAGGCGAACCTATGGCACTCTCTTATAGAGACGTACCAAGCTATTCCCGGCAAACGCACCAAAATGTTTTGGTCTTTTTCCCAAGGAAAAAATGATTATACGAGGTTTTATTTTGTTCAAATCCCTCGGAATCGGTCCAATTGGATTACTTGGAGCCCACAATTATCTCGCAATGGATTCTTCCTATGTCTATGCACTAGCTCATATGCTTCCCGGCAAACGCACCAAAATGATTTTCCCCTAAACTGGGAGGAACGATGTTGAGATATACTTATAGGTTGCCCAAATTACTCGAAATCGACCTGCTTGGCTTACTCTTAGTCCATCATAATGCTCAAATATAATTGTGGAAAAGAGAGAAGAGGTGACTCGAGCACACATAAAATTCCATACCAACTACAATGTCTGATTCTCAAGGTCACACCCCCCCCCCTTTCTCATACCCGCGATTTTCTACACTCTACTTACCCACTTCTTTTACCCTCTCACATAATCACACATACTCACCAAATCATATGCTCATGTGAACAGCCATATGACACACTCACACTCATACCCTCATGTAGTCATTTGAAGCACATGACTAAGAATTTACATACATAACAACACATTCACATGTTGATTCACTCATTCCCATGCCGACACGCATCCCCTGTCTACCTGGTTACATCGAGTTTTTTTTTTTTCTTTTTACTTGGAACAAGACTGAAGTGCATACATTGGTTAAAACCCAAGATTTATTTCGAGTCTGCCTATCACGGACATTCCACATAGTCTACTTGTATTTATGACAACATAACCCCAACAACTGAATTCTGAAACGGGGTTCGGGTGTGTTCATTATATTACTGCTCACAAAGACCTTGACACCTTAATTCGCCATCCAAAACAACAACAGTATGTCTCAACAAAGGTAAGTGTGACTGATCAATCAATCAGGATGATCAAACTGGCTACCACGGACAAAGCTCACACTAAGAACATCATCGAGGAAGTGAACGTCCATCATTTCACACGCCAATGCTACACAAGATAAAGTTTCAAAGCCTTCTAAGACATTCCGTGATAGGTCATATGCACTACATAAGATCTCAAACTATCTTAGCATTTCCAGCCTTAGAAACTGTTGGGATACTGTATACTGAGCAAGTATACCTTTGCAAGCAGGTACGCATCTGCTATCCTGGAAGACTTTCCAGACAAAACTAGAACCGATAGACTCCATAGTCAAAATCAATGTGAACCATCTCTGGTAAATGTAAAGCAGCCGAAGGCCTTGATTAATATTTGTATCTAAAATGATTAATTTACAATCAACACCTGCAATCTTGCATATTTCATTGCATCCTGCAAAGAGCCAATGTCCTCACTATCCCTATCTCCCACCCCCTTGCCTGCCGGTAGCATTCTCTAGATTCCAATTCATCAAATAAATCTACTAGATCATCAATAATCACAGTCGTAGGCATCTTTTCATGCAAATGAAATGCTGCAAAGTATATTCGAACTTCATCATCACCCTTCTCATACCTGTATGTGTATAATCACGAAGACCATCAAGCTATGACCTTCATTTGAACACGTCCAAACACTTCCGAATCGGCATCAGCATCCTCCAACAAGGCGGGTGGTTTTCTTTTCACGTTTTGACGCTTGCAGATAAACATGACTGTAGCAGGGTCACTTTTAGCACAGGTGTTGTAGGCTAGCTGCACGATGGGCTTTTTTTCATCCTCCGCTCCAACACTCTGAACCAAGAAGCCTTTTCCCCCTTTGTTTACTTAATTGCACATCGTTAAGGACTCAAATTAGCAGCATTTCATTCGAAGGATTTGC
>CM035431.1:150521050-150523550 GCA_020310875.1 Ceratopteris richardii | reverse complement strand
TCAACTAACTTCTCATATGTCTAATGACTCTTACAGCTTCTCATTTCTCTATTCTAGTGTTATCTCATTCTTTCCTCATCATGTCCGGACATTTTCATAGCATATATATACAAAAATTTACAACCTTGTGACTTTTTAAGGACATAATTGAAGTATCTGTACATATGTGTACATGTTTTCCTCTTCTGAGTGTATACTTCTTCCTTGCTTCATAACTTGAATCTTTCCTTCAAGTCTTGACTTCATTTGCATGTCAAAACATCAATTGGTGATTGTCCAGCACCAACATCTCCCCCTCAATTATCAATTGAGGTTTTCTCTATCTTCTTTATGCCTGCCATGTCTTTAAACTTCTGTAGCTTTGGTCCATCCAAGCTTTTGGTAAGCATAGCAGCTATCTGATATTTTGTTGAAGTATGTATGACTTCAATCTCTTTATCCATCACCTTCTCTCTCAGAAAGTGATACTGAATCTCAATGTGTTTAGTTCTGGCATGAAAAACAGGGTTAGCAGCTAGATACAATGAACTCATATTATCTCCATATATGATAGGTATACTCTGTATAGTATCAAAACTCTTCATCAGAGTCTTAAGCCATATTAATTCCTTTGCAGCTTCAACCATTCCTTTGTACTCTGCTTCTGTAGATGATAAAGCAACTGTATGTTGCTTCTTTGAACACCAAGAGATCAACTTATCTCCCACATAACACATGTATCCATAGGTTGACCTTCTATCATCAGGATTACCTGCCCAATCTGCATCACTATATACTTTGATGTTTGTATCTGATGTAAAACCATAATACAAACCTTCTTTGAGTGTACCCTTAATGTACCTCAACACTCTTTGACCTGCAATCCAATGTTCTTTCCTAGGACAATGCATGAATTGGGATAAAACCCCAACTGCATATGATAAATCAGGCCTAGTTAATGTAGCATACATAAGACTACCAACCAAACTCTGATATAACTTCATATCCTTGAATTCCTCTCCACCATATCTGCTCAATTTGTGATTCACCTCCATTGGAGTAGGTGCTACCCTGCAATCATTCATTTTAAACTTGATTAACAAGTTCTTCAAATACCTTTCTTGAGTCACATACACTCCATGTTGAGTGTATGAAACCTCCATGCCCAAGAAGTATGACAAATCTCCCAAATCACTGATTTTGAACTCTTTCTCCATTTGCTTCTTTAGGCTTTGAATGCCTTTCTCATCTGTACCTGTAAGAATTATATCATCAACATATATGCACATGTAAATGAACCCATCATCACTTGCTTTAACAAGCAAGCTACTATCTGCCTTAGATACTTGAAATCCAAGTTCCTTTAAGAACTTTACAAGCCTATAGTTCCATGCCCTTGGGGCCTGCTTCAAGCCATATAAAGCTCTCTTGAGCTTACACACATGATCTGGATACCTTCCATCTCTGAATCCTTGAGGTTCCTCCATGAAAACATCATCTGAAATATAACCATTCAAAAAAGCATTCTTCACATCTAATTGACACAATTTCCAACCTTTACATGCAGCAATTGCTATGAGTGTTCTGATGGTTGTCATCTTTGCCACAGGACTATAAGTCTCATCATAATCAATACCATATGTTTGAGCAAACCCTTTCACAACAAGTCTAGCTTTGTACCTAGACACACTTCCATCTGCAAACCTTTTTGTCTTGTAGACCCACTTACATCCAATGATCTTCTGGCTATTTGGTTTTGGAACCAAATCCCATGTTTGATTCTCCATCAATGCATCATATTCTTCCTGCATAGCTTTCTCCCAATTTTCTTTACCTTTTGCCTCTTCATATGTAGAAGGGTCTTCATCTGCTTTTATCATGTAAGCATAATCCTTGGTAGCCAAAAAAGAAGTATCATAACTATACCTTGTAGGTTGCCACTTGTGTCTTGATGACCTTCTAAGTTCTCCACTCCTTGACGTTTCTGGTTCTTCACACTCAGGATCAAATCTTGGCATTTCTTCAACTTCAACCTGCACTTCATTATTCTCCTCTTCATCAAATATCTGTACCTTTGATTTACCTTTCCTTTGACTCACAACTTCTTCATCACCTGTATTAATATTGATAGTACCTGCATACCAAGTACCTTGCTCATCAAATGTAACATCCTTAGACACAATGAATTGTTTTGTGGATGGACTCCACAATCTATATCCCATTTGCTTATCATCATAACCAATGAACACATACTTTTCAGCTTTAGGTTCCAATTTGTGTCTTAATTGTGATGGCACATATGCATATGCCAAACATCCAAATACTTTGCAATGGTCTAATGTAGGTCTCTTACCCCACCATGCCTCATATGGTGTCATACCCTACAAGGCTTTACATTGTAGCCTATTGACCAGATAAGTGGCTGTATTTACAGCCTCAGCCCAAAAATAATTTGGGCAATTTTTCTCCTTCATCATGGATCTTGCAAACTCAACAAGAGTCCTATTCCTCCTTTTTGCTA
>CM035431.1:150498550-150508550 GCA_020310875.1 Ceratopteris richardii | reverse complement strand
TTTGTTGGAAAGCTCGTGGGGAGTACAACCAAAACATCGATTGGTTACGGTAAAAATAATACCAGGATTATTAGATAGGGTATTTTGAAGTTGACCCTCAAGAAAACTGGAAAACCAAGGTGTTCCAAAGGATTTTGAGCAATAGAAGAGAACTTTGGGACTAGAAGCCAAGGCTTATGAACCTGCGATTTGGCAGACACTTAGGCAAGGATAGACAAAGCATTAGATCATCTGAGGCTAGTGTCAACCATACAGCCAAGTCTTGGGCTCAACAGCTTAGTGGTTATCCTTACACACGAAGTTCAGAAACCAGTGACTCGGAAATGTCTTTTAGCATGGAGAGACCCACACGTGGCTCAGGCACTGCTTATTTACAGACACTAGAAGGTCCTTATAAGACCCAATTGGAGTATATCAGGACCAACCAATTAGGTGCTCGCATCTATGAGGATGGTCTAAGACGATCAGTGGTTCAACTCAAGAATCCTGACCAACCCTTTGGACTTGAACACCCAGTGGTCAAGTTTGAAGAGGGTGCTTACATTGATAAGGAAGGAACCATGTATGTGGTTACCAACTTACCAGATAGGAAAGATGAGTTTGGAAATATCATTCCTGAGAATGAGATAGGAGACCTAGAGCAAGGAGACCTAGGAGGAGAACCCAAGACCCCTAGAGGTAAGTCAGTCTTAACCAGAGTGCTCACTCCAGAATGGATTCCTCAAGATAATAAAAGCATAGAACTATTCGTGAATAGAGAAACGGAGGAAGCCTTTTGGAGATTTAGGCCAGATCAACCCAGCCCAGTAGTCACCATCTATGAATTCAAGGATCCAGAGACACCAGGGAAAGTTGTCTATCTAGATCACACATCTCAAAAATTATTCTTGGTATCAGATCATGACAGACATGCTTACACTTGGCAAGGTGAATCAATTTTCCCTCCACCAAGATCTAATGTTTCCCAGGGCCTCCAAGGAGCCGGATCATCCAAGGCTCATGAAACCCAGAGGGAAAGAACTAGAGAGAGACCGGAGGTAAGCTTTGCAGACACTGTAGGCAGAGACAGATCAGGATATGGAACGGAAAGACCTGAAAGGGAGAGACATAGAGTTTATAGGCATCAAAGAGATGATCATGATTTCCCATTGCCTAGACCACGAGAGCACTCAAGAACCCTTAGACCCTCTCAAGTGGTTAAGACAATGAAGAACTACTTTGATGGATTTGGAGATCCTTATGATCATGTGGCGGAGTTCAAACAAGTGCTAAGAGCTGAACAGGTTGAAGACTTATTCACCCAGTTCGAGGCATTTGGTTTGACTCTTAAGGGTACTGCCTTAGCTTGGTTTCAACCTCTAAACAGTCGCAACTATAGAGAGATAGGTCAGCTGCTAGAAGAATTCATTGTGGAATTTTCCAAAAGCGGTATCAGGCATAACACATCATCCTTGATCCACAGCTTCAAGCAGACACCCCAAGAAACAGTGCGACTCACAGGAAGAAGGTTTAGACAGTACTTGGAAAGATGCCCTGTACCAGAATTACCCACATCAGCCAAACAGGTGGCACTGTTTTTAGATGGCCTATTGAGCACAAAATTAAGGTCATATGTATACTTGAAAGAGCCTAGATCCATAGAAGAGTGTGTACGGATATGCATTGACATAGAAGACAACTTGGGTGAGGAGTTAGGACTATCCAAACTCTATAAGGACTCTGATAGTTCTACAAGTCATACCTCTAGAACCTCCACTGAGATAGATGAGATAGCTGAGCAAGTGGCCAGAAAGCTAGGAGTTCAAAATAGACAAATGCCAAGGGTCACTTCAGTGAAGCGATGTTATATATGTGGAGGAGATCACATGGCTAATGTTTGCCCGTTGACGACTCAACCCCAAGGAAACCCTAATGCTCTATATTGCACCATTGAGAGGAAATATACAAATCATACGACCCAAGATTGTCCCTATAACAGGCAGGCTGTTAGAAAAAATTATCAGCAACCTTACCAGCAGGGTAGGTATCAGAATCAGTACCAACAGCCATATTATAGGCCACAACAATATCAACCTCAATACCAGCAGCAATATCAGGCACCATATAGGCCACAACCAGTCCTAGGAAACCAACCGCCAGCTCCTGCCAATGTGATCCCAGTTCAATATACGATGGCGGAGGAGAACCCTAATAGAGCATTGGTGCCACTAACCCCATTGGTCTCAGAAAATGATTCTCACGCTCATGGTTCCGACTACTTCCATGAAGATAGTCCACATGCTTATTACATAGAGTCACCTGAGCAAAGTGAGACTTCTCAGTATCAATATGAGGCACCACCTATGGAACAAAATTGGGAGCCAGAATACTCCAATGTCATGTATACAAATCCAAATACTAGGCCCCAAGTGAGACAAGTAAGACCACAAGCCCCTAGAGGCCCATGCTTTAGATGTCAGGGCGATCATTTCATTCGTGAATGTCCCCACCAACCAGCTCTGGGACTAGGACAAAACATCACAATACAAGGCTTTTGTCCTGAGTGCGGCAAGGAACATCTTCCTAGAGAGTGTCCCAGGAATCCCTCTAGTGCACCCAAGGTCACACCCATCAACGTGGTAGGCTTAGTGGCAGATTCAAGTTCAAGTAGCAGTAATGTGGCTCCTGTACAGGTAGTTACTAGGGCACAGGCTGCACAACAAGCAAAACCATCTGAGCAATCGGAGTCAAGTGAGGCAGGAGAACCTAGTAAGAGGAAACCAAGAACATGGAAGGATACCAGAGAGAAGGCTAATTGCAAGTGGAACAAAAAGCTATCCGAGCTAGAAGAAAGCCTAAGGGATACCAAAACAAAAATAGAAGACATTGCATCTCAAAGCCCCTCACATACCGAAGCTCCATCCACTCCACCTCATTCCACCCCACCACCCATTGTAAATAACCCACAACCAGGGTCTGTTCTTGCAGATCCAATCCCAGAAGGCTTGGACATGATGTTCAAGGCCTACCAGGATCGTCTTCAAGAAGGGCCAACAACTGCAAACTTGGACAAGAGTTACCCGAGAGCAGATTTAGAGATTGAACGGATGAAAATGTGCATGAAAATGGTAGAACAAGCTCAAGCTATACTTGAGACTAGTCAAAAGTTCAATCAGACAAACTCTGTCAAACCGGATTTGCATTTCCAGGGCTTACTAGAAAGATTAGAGCAGTTGGTAAACAAACCACAAGTTTCTTTACCTCCACAGGCTCAACCAGTTATTGAGAGAGGAAGCTCACCACCAATGGGAGCTTATGTTCCTAATTCCACGGATGCTAGAATACCTCCTTCAATTCAACAGTATTCTCAAGAGTTCTTGCGGGAAATACAAGAAGAGAAATGGGCCAAGGAGAAGGGTAACTCCCCTCCTATTCCTGAGATTGATGATCTTCATGGTCAATTTCCCCAAGACATCCCGTCTATCTATGGAGATCAAACAGAGCAACAAGAGGATGAGAGATTAGATTTTGAATCTAATTCTTTACAAGAGTTGCCTCATTTCACAGGCCCATGGGAATCTGAATCTCTCCAGATCAGAGCTCCCACAATATTGGTAAGAAATGAAGACTCAGTAATTCCAAGAAACACTGATGTTGTGAAGAACACTAAGGTTCAATGTCATCTCACTGTGGAAGAGCTGCTCAAAGCAAAACCTGAGCTCTGGAATCATGTGAAGGATCAGGTTCCAGAACTTGAATCCAATATGCCAAAAGTAGGCTCTAAGCAAAAAGTTCCAGAGATACCTCTCGACAAGATAGGAGACATGAGCGAAGGTGAAGAAGGTAACACTTATCTTCCGATCACCTATCAAGGTTACACAACCAAAGCAATTGTAGATTCGGGTGCTGGTGTTGCTATTGCGACCACCTCCTTGTGGAAGCGATGGGGCAAACCCACATTAAGACCAACAAGAATGAAGCTTCAAATGGCAAATGGTCATTTTGAAAGACCTCTAGGATTGCTTGAAGGGATAACTCTAACCACTTGTGGTGTAGAGTTTGAACATACATTTGCTATATGTGACTTTGAGAAAAATAATGTCTACGAGATGATCCTAGGAAGACCCTTCCTACGACAATTGCAAATAGTACGGGATTGGGGAACCAACTCCTTGTATTTACAACACTTAGGGGTCACAACCAAGGTCAATTTGAAGGATTACACCTTCAGAGATGTACCACCCCTACAGTGGAATCCTATCCACAAAGCGAAAGAAGATTCTATCTCCGTGCATTCTGGAAGTTCACCTGATCCATCATGGCTGCATGAAGATACTCACTTGTGGATGTGCAAGGTCGCAGAGGAAGAGGAAAAGCGCCTAAAAGTGAGAGAAGAAGGAACTCCCCCAGGAGATAGACCAATAAAAGACCCAGCCTATACACCGATGATATTTCCAGATGAGGAATTTGAGCCTCATGGTTGGGCAGAAATCTTAGCTACCATGGACATAGCAGTCAATGAAGAACAATGGACACCTCACTGTGATGAGGAGGGTTATGATATTTCAGTGTTCATGTGTCAGCCCCTGTTGGAAGAGTGTGATCCTAGTGAGTTCATATAAGAAGAAGAGAATGACGATGATCTAGAATCCATTGTGATGGATACTTACTTTGACTCAGAGGAACACTATTTAGAAGACATAGGAGTGTTAACCCAAAAAGAAGAAGAACCCCTCACGAGTATTAAAACGATAAATTCAAAGGAAGGAAGTGAAGGAGGTCAAAAGAAAAAGAAAAGAAAAGCAGTGAAACAAGAAGAGGAAGAATCATTGTTTGAAGTACCAGAAAATTTCAAGAAATATGAAGTGGAAGACCGAAAAGTTTTGGTACGGATGCCTAAGAGAGAGGCCATTATAGGAGAAGCATATGACAATAAAGAAAAGACCAAAAAAATTGTAGTGACCATTGAAGGGAACGAAGAACGATGTACGTACATAGGAGATGACCTAAGTGCAAAAGAAGAAGCAGAACTTGTAGCTCTATTAAGGGAATATAGGGATGTGTTCGCATGGCACTATAGAGACTTGAAAGGCGTAGATCCAAAGATTTGCTCTCATACGATTCCGATGACCGCTGATGCCAAGCCCACCAAACAAAAGCCCTACACATATAATGACAATTATGCAGCCAAAATAAAGGAGGAAATTGACAGGCTGATTGAAGCTGGATTCATCTATGAGATTGAGCACACTGAATGGGTGTCCCCCATTGTAGTGGTGCCCAAGAAGAATGGGAAATTGCGAGTGTGCATTAACCTTAAAAAAGTTAATGCCGCTACGATCAGAGATAGTTATCCACTTCCAATCACCAAACATCTATTGGAGCGTGTTGCAGGCAAGGAAGTTTATAGCTTCCTTGATGGATTTTCAGGTTACAACCAAGTAGCCATTGCCCCCGAAGATCAACACAAAACGGCCTTTGCCACAGAATGGGGAATCTTTGCATTTCGTGTGATGCCATTTGGGCTCACCAATGCACCTACAACATTCCAAAGGCTCATGTGTCATGTCTTCAAAGAGTTCTTGCGAAAGAGCTTAGAAGTATATGTGATTTATGCGCTCATTCCCAAGAAAGAAGTTACCACATCCCTGAGCTTAGACAGATCTTCAACAAGTGTAGAGAATATCAGGTGTGTCTGAACCCAGAGAAGTGTGTGTTCATGGTACAACAAGGTAAGATCTTAGGTCACATTGTTTCTAAGAATGGAATTTCAACAGATGAAGACAAGGTAAGAGCGATAGCAGAGTTGCCAAGACCAAGGAATGTTAAAGAGGTACAAGCCTTTATGGGCCATTGTGGATATTACCGTAGGTTTATCCACATGTATGCCATCATAGCTAAACCTCTTTATGGGTTGTTAACAAATTTTGAGTGGAACGAGGAATGCGAGAATTCCTTCAACGAGCTGAAAAGACGTTTGTGCACAGCACCAATATTGACTACTCCGGATTGGAGCAAACCCTTTCATGTCCATGTGGATGCATCCAATCATGCAATAGGATGTGTGCTAGCACAACCCAGAGGTGAGGGAAACATAGATTTGCCGATAGCATATGCTAGTAGGCAATTAAATGCAGCTGAACGAAATTATACCACAACGGAAAGAGAAGGCTTAGGCATGGTATATGCCGTGAAGAAGTTTAGACACTATCTATTGGCCAATAAGTTTAAGTTTTTCACCGATCATCAAGCTTTACTATATTTGGTCAATAAACCTTGCAATACAGGCCGCTTAGTGAGATGGTTCCTCTTACTAATGGAATACGACTTTGAAGTTGTTGTCAGGAAAGGTAGAACCCATCTTAGGGCACACCATCTTTCTCGCATCACTTCAGGAGAGCCACCGCAAGGAGTGTCTGATGAATTGCCCGATGCTTATCTGTTCAATTTAGAAGTTGTTCCTAAATGGGCAAATAAGTTGGTACCAGACCTAACCTTTGGGCCTGCAAATAAAAATGTGAAAACAAGCAAAGAAGAAATTGTAAGATCACAAAAGTATCAAATATTGGCCTGAAGCATGTACAAACAAGATCCAGAGGGTGTACTAGCTTGTTGTGTTGAGGACGACGACCATACTAGTTGGATGCAACAAGCCCATGAGGGACTGCTAGGAAATCACTACTCTAAACAACAAACATTGCAGAATCTAAAACGTTTAGGAGTGTATTGGCCTAGCATGGACAAAAAATACAGGAGTGGATCCAGAATTGTCCAGTGTGCCAGAGAAGACCCCCAGTGGAGCATGCCACTCTTTATCATGTGTCATTAATCCCAGATTGGAGTGCTCCATTTGTTGAATTTATGAGATCAGGAACACTAACGAACGAGGCTAGTCTATCAAGAAGAAGAAGCATGGAGCAAGAGGCTCAAGACTATGCCTTAGTAGGAGACAACCTATATCGAAGAAGCAAGGATGGTTACCTAAGACTGTGCGTTCATGAATCAGACTATTTGAAAGTCTTAGAAACTGCACACAGCGGTGCTGCAGGTGGACACTTGGGGCCTAACAGAGTAATTAAGACCATTCTATTCTCAGGACTTTGGTGGCCCACTCTTCATATGGATGCACATACTTATGTGAAGAAATGTGACACATGCCAACGTGCCCAATATCCGATAAGAAAAGATGAAATGCCCTTGAGGCCCATGATGGGAGGACGCGCATTCTCAAAGTGGGGCATAGACTTTGTTGGTCCTATTAACCCCCCAGCTAGAAACTCCCATGCAAAATACATTATTGTAGCCACAGATTACCTTACAAAGTGGGTGGAAGTAAAAGCCACGACAAAGAATGATGCTCAAACGACGGCTAAGTTCTTATTCGAAAATGTGTTCACTAGATATGGGTTACCAATAGAGTTGGTTAGTGATAGAGGTACGCACTTCTTGAATGAGGTCATTGAACATCTCCTTCAAGAATTCATGGTGATACACAAGAAGTCTGCCCTTATCACCCACAAGCCAACGGACAGGCCGAGAGCACGAATCAGATCCTATGTAACGTATGAACAAAACTGGTGAATAATAAACGCTCTGATTGGGACAAACAACTTCATCATGCTGTGTGGGCATACAGAGTTGCCTACAAAACGGTACTCAATGCCACCCCATTTCAGATGGTCTTTGGACAGAATGCTGTGCTACCACTGGACTTCCTAATCCCTGCCTTGAAAGTAGCACAAGAGTACGAGTGGAACGGACACGAGTTGTCCTCCAAGATCTTTGATCTAGAACGCTTAGGTGAGACGAGGCTACGGGCAGCAGCAGGCATTTATGCTGCAAAGAAAAGGCAAAAGGCATACTTTGATGCCCATGTAAAGGATAAAGGATTGAAGGAAGGAGATCTAGTGCTGGTTTATACGCTAAAGCAACATGCCCGCAAATTGGAGAAACGAGGATATGGACCCATGATCATTAATAGACTCTCCACTAGCGGTGCAGTTCAATTGGCCACTTTAGAAGGTGATATCCTACCAAACTATATTAGTGGATGCCGAGTCAAGTTATATCAAGAACCTCTTACAGAGGAAATGCTCATGAGACTCAACACTGCTAAGAAGCGAAAAGAAGAGGAGTTAAGGGTTAGAGAAGAAGCACAAGCAGAGGCGAGAGAGCGCATCAGAAGAAATAAGCTACGGCGGCTAGGCCTAGATGTCAACACAAAAGCTCCAAAATATCACATGGACATGTGCCAAAAATCGGGCATAACTACTTCTCAAATAATTGATCGACGGCCCTTTGTGACTATAGAGGTAGGACAAGGAAAGAGTGTAAAGACTGTGAGAGCATTAGTTGATTCAGGTGCAGCAACTAGTGCAGTTTGACTTTCATACTGCCAAGACCTGCAATTGGACATCAAGCCCATAGAAGCCTATCTCATAGGATTGGGAGGTGTGGAAACCTCTTGTTTGGGAGAGGTGGAACTTCCCATCTACCTTCAAGATGTTCCAATAAAAGTCAAAATGCTAGTGTGTCATGATGAGGACCTCACAGAGCCACTTGTCTTGGGTCAAGATTGGATTTACGACCATGCTGTCAACTTGAACCTAAGAAGTCAACTTCTTCATGTTTGGGCACATGAACAATGCATTACATTAGAATTGGAGAATTGCATGGCCACTGACCAAGACACCACACGCTCTTTTCCTTCATCTAAGGCTAATCTTCTCGAACAAGATGTTGTAAATGTCAAAAGATCTATGATCCAGACGGACACAATCATGGAAGGACGGTCGCAAAGGCAAGAAGAAACTTCTTCTTTTTCAAAGAGTAAAGCATCCACATTAGTCCAACCTCAGAAGCAAACAAAACAGTGCAAGATAGCCAGTCTATCAAATAGACAAAGAGCGTTCAAGAAGAAAGAAGTTATGGGCATGAAGCAGATCTGGGTAAAGAAAGGAGTGCAACCATCGATGTTGCCTCAAAGATTCCCACCCAACCAGATCGACCATGGAAAAAGAAGGACCAAGCACCTACGACAGGCTCAAGCACGAAGAATCCAACAAATTTGGGTACCGAAGCTATCAAAGAAGGTCGACCACAATTATGTACAAATTTGGGTGCCTAAAAAATTAGCTACAGCTCAACACGGGCGATTACAGATGTGGGTGCCCAAGAAGCTCTTACATACACAACGGCCTATGCTCCCCACCAGGCAAAAGGTCTCAACAAAGAAGCTAAGGAAAGCAAAGGGTAAGAACAAAACACAAAGAACAAACGAAGATAAACTCAACCCTTCTGCAAAAGTAAGCAGGCAATCATCAAGGCTATGGGTTTGGAAGCCAAAAGCACCAACAACATCCACAGAACCAAAAGGCCAACCACACGGGATACCAAAGTTTGGAAAGCATCCAAAGATGAAGTGGCCTGAGGTGATCTCTACAGTACCAAACCCTATTCCAAAATGGGTTCCAATCCGGAGGATTACATCATTTCGAGATCCAATAGACACCTCCAATCAAAGAATTCATCAAGTATGCAAGTAACATCAAAAGCCTCGACCAGCAGCAACCATGTGCCTTTGGCATAACCCAGTCGTTTGCACCATTCAGGTCATGCATTTCCAACGTATGCATCAATATAGGGCCACCTTACATGGCCGTGCATAGACACAATTGAGAAATCCCAGGCACATGAGACATTTCTTGTTTGATGCCATCGTGTGCAACAAAAAAAAAAAAAACAAAAAAACAAAAAGGGGCAAAGAAGAGGACTGTGCTTGAAAATACTCATCAGCGAACTTTCAGCAAGGACATCCATCAACAAAAAGGACAAGCCGATGGTCAAACACCATGATGGAACTTCAACACGAAGAGATGAAGATCAACGGATCCTTCACCATGGTAAGACGTGTATGCTTCAACAACACTATAATCATGATCGATTAGGATACCTCTTCGTCAGCATACCCTTGAGCACTTAGCTCAAGACCCAATCTCTTGCACCATACTTCTTGCCATGC
>CM035431.1:150491050-150493550 GCA_020310875.1 Ceratopteris richardii | reverse complement strand
TTCCTGCATAGCTTTCTCCCAATTTTCTTTACCTTTTGCCTCTTCATATGTAGAAGGGTCTTCATCTGTTTTAATCATGTAAGCATAATCTTTGGTAGCCAGAAATGAAGTATCATAGCTATACCTTGTAGGTTGCCATTTGTTCCTTGTAGACCTCCTAAGTTCTCCACTTCTTGAGGTTTCTGGTTCTTCATATTCAGGATCAAACCTAGGTGTTTCTTCCACTTCAACCTGCACTTCATTATTCTCTTCTTCATCAATTATTTGAACCTTTGATTTACCTTTCCTTTGGCTCACAACTTCTTCATCATCTGTATTAATATTGATAGTACCTGCATACCAAGTACCTTGCTCATCAAATGTAACATCTTTTGATACAAGGAAATGTTTTGTGGATGGATTCCACAACCTGTATCCCATCTGCTTATCATCATAACCAATAAACACATATTTTTCAGCTTTAGGTTCCAATTTGTGCCTTAATTGTGATGGCACATATGCATAGGCCAAACATCCAAATACTTTGCAATGGTCTAGTGTAGGTCTCTTACCCCACCATGCCTCGTAAGGTGTCATTCCCTGCAAAGCTTTACATGGTAACCTATTGACCAAATAAGTAGCTGTATTTACAGCCTCAGCCCACAAATAATTAGGGCAATTTTTCTCCTTCATCATGGACCTTGCAAACTCAACAAGAGTTCTATTTCTCCTTTCTGCTACACCATTTTGTTGAGGAGAGTACCTGCAAGTAACTTCCCTTTTTATACCTGCATCCCACAAGTAATTACAAAATTCATTAGAGAAATACTCTCCCCCTCCATCTGACCTTAGTCTTTTCAACTTATGTCCAGTAATTCTTTCTGCATATGCATGATAGTGTTTAAATGCATTAAACACTTCTGACTTATCTTTGATCACATAAATAGTGATCCATCTAGTAGCATCATCAACATAAATCACATAATATCTTGACCCATTTATACTGAAATCCTTTGATGGTCCCCACACATCTGTATGTACCAACTCAAGCTTCTCTGAGTACATAAAACCATGCTTGGAGTAGCAATGCTTATGAGCCTTACCTAATTGACATGCCTCACATCTGTATGTCATATGTTGACCTGCAACATTAGGCAAACCAAGCACTGAACCATTGTTAATCATGTCTTTAATACCTCTTTCATTGAAATGTCCAAGCCTCTTGTGCCAAAGATCTAACTCAGAGATCTTATGTCCTCCATATGTGAACATGGCATGACCAATATTACCTTGAATCTTCAATGTGAACAATCTTCCTTCTTTCTTCCCTGAAACAATTTGTTTATACCCATTGCTAGGGTCTTCCACAAACACTCCTTCATTAGTGAACCTTACTTCATAACCTTTTTCCACAATTTGTCCTACACTTATCAAATTCTTAGGAATTGTAGGAACATACAAGACCTTACTCAATAAGGTGCTTCCATCCTTGGCCTTCACTGATCCAATTGACTTCACATTGTGCTTTGTGTTGTCACCTGTTTGAACAACATGATTAGATACCTTATTCTCCAAATCAGTCATCAAGGCTATATTACCACTCAGGTGATTGCTACACCCTGAATCAATGTAGAAGACTCTTTGATCTTCATTCTGCCTTTCACAAGTTGCATTCATTATCAATGTTGAATATTCCTTTTGATCTGAAGCATAATTGTAGTAGGTGTTGTTATATTGTTGACTTTGGAAACCTCTACCTGCATTTCTTCCAAAGTAACCCCTACTACCTCTGCCTCTAAAATTACCTCTTTGATTTCTGACACCTCTTCCTCTTGTATTATAGTTCTGATTATATCCACCATTACTCTGATTATTATGCCAACAATCATTAGCTAAATGATTTGTCTTACCACAAATCCAACAAGCTTTGCCTCCATCTTTGTTGTTTCTGCCTCTTCCTCTACCTTTGCCACCTCCTCTACCTCTTAGGAAGTTGGCTTGACTAGTTGTTCCTTCATCTTCATTTGCTTGTTGCTTTCCTTTGCTATTCTTCTTCTTGTCCTTTGAGTACATTGCATGACCTGCACTCTTGTCACCATCTCCTTTAACATCCTGCTCAAATGTTAGCATATGACCTAACAATTGATTTAAATCAGGAGTGAAATGATCAAGTGATAACTCTGTAGACAAAATGAATGGCTTCCATTTGTCATCACCTCTTAAACCTGTAAGAATTTGCCTTACCAATTTATCCTCCTCAATGTCTTCATCAACAGCTCCTAAAGCATCTGCAATATCTTTCATTCTTGTCACATAGTCTGAAATGGATTGAGAAGCCTTCTTCTTAAAGGTGGTAAACTCTGCCCATAAGGATGCCTTCCTTGACTTAGTAGTATTCTGAAAATGCTCCTCCAAAGCATTCCAAATATCAGTTGCACTTTCAAGACCTCGAATATGAGGTAACAAGTAATCATTGACTGCCATATATATAATGCTCCTAGCTTGAGCATCTTTCTTCATC
>CM035431.1:150481050-150483550 GCA_020310875.1 Ceratopteris richardii | reverse complement strand
TACAAAAATTTACAACCTTATGACTTTTTAAGGACATAATTGAACTATCTGTACATATGTGTACATGTTTTCCTCTTCTGAGTGTATACTTCTTCCTTGCTTCATAAGTTGAATCTTTCCTTCAAGTCTTGACTTCATTTGCATGTCAAAACATCAATTGGTGATTGTCCTGCACCAACAGCTCCCCCTCAATCATCAATTGAGGTTTTGTCTATCTTCTTTATGCTTGCAATGTCTTTAAACTTCTGTAGCTTTGGTCCATCCAAGCTTTTGGTAAGCATATCAGCTATCTGATCTTTTGTTGAAGTATGTATGACTTCAATCTCTTTATCCATCACCTTCTCTCTCAGAAAGTGATACTGAATCTCAATGTGTTTAGTCCTGGCATGAAAAACAGGGTTAGCAGCTAGATACAATGAACTCATATTATCTCCATATATGATAGGTATACTCTGTATAGTATCAAAACTCTTCATCAGAGTCTTAAGCCATATTAATTCCTTTGCAACTTCAACCATTCCTTTGTACTCTACTTCTGTAGATGATAAAGCAACTGTATGTTGCTTCTTTGAACACCAAGAGATCAACTTATCTCCCACATAACACATGTATCCATAGGTTGACCTTCTATCATCAGGATTACCTGCCCAATCTGCATCACTATATACTTTAATGTTTGTATCTGATGTAAAACCATAATACAAACCTTCTTTGAGTGTACCCTTAATGTACCTCAACACTCTTTGACCTGCAATCCAATGTTCTTTCCTAGGACAATGCATGAATTGGGATAAAACCCCAACTGCATATGATAAATCAGGCCTAGTTAATGTAGCATACATAAGACTACCAACCAAACTCTGATATAACTTCATATCCTTGAATTCCTCTCCACCATATCTGCTCAATTTGTGATTCACCTCCATTGGAGTAGGTGCTACCCTGCAATCATTCATTTTAAACTTGATTAACAAGTTCTTCAAATACCTTTCTTGAGTCACATACACTCCATGGTCAACACCATATGTCTGAGCAAACCCTTTGACAACAAGTCTAGCTTTGTACCTAGACACACTTCCATCTGCAAACCTTTTTGTCTTGTAGACCCACTTACATCCAATGATCTTCTGGCTATTTGGTTTTGGAACCAAATCCCATGTTTGATTCTCCATCAATGCATCATATTCTTCCTGCATAGCTTTCTCCCAATTTTCTTTACCTTTTGCCTCTTCATATGTAGAAGGGTCTTCATCTGCTTTTATCATGTAAGCATAATCCTTGGTAGCCAAAAAAGAAGTATCATAACTATACCTTGTAGGTTGCCACTTGTGTCTTGATGACCTTCTAAGTTCTCCACTCCTTGAGGTTTCTGGTTCTTCACACTCAGGATCAAATCTTGGCATTTCTTCAACTTCAACCTGCACTTCATTATTCTCCTCTTCATCAAATATCTGTACCTTTGATTTACCTTTCCTTTGACTCACAACTTCTTCATCACCTGTATTAATATTGATAGTACCTGCATACCAAGTACCTTGCTCATCAAATGTAACATCCTTAGACACAATGAATTGTTTTGTGGATGGACTCCACAACCTATATCCCATTTGCTTATCATCATAACCAATGAACACATACTTTTCAGCTTTAGGTTCCAATTTGTGTCTTAATTGTGATGGCACATATGCATATGCCAAACATCCAAATACTTTGCAATGGTCTAATGTAGGTCTCTTACCCCACCATGCCTCATATGGTGTCATACCCTACAAGGCTTTACATTGTAGCCTATTGACCAGATAAGTGGCTGTATTTACAGCCTCAGCCCAAAAATAATTTGGGCAATTTTTCTCCTTCATCATGGATCTTGCAAACTCAACAAGAGTCCTATTCCTCCTTTCTGCTACACCATTTTGTTGAGGAGAGTACCTGCAAGTAACCTCCCTTTTTATACCTGCATTCCACAAGTAACCACTGAACTCATTAGAGAAATACTCTCCCCCTCCATCTGACCTTAGTCTCTTCAACTTATGACCTGTAATTCTTTCTGCATACACATGATAATGTTTGAATGTATTGAATACCTCTGACTTATCTTTGATCACATAGATAGTGATCCATCTGGTAGCATCATCAACATAAATCACATAATACCTTGAACCATTGATACTGAAATCCTTTGATGGTCCCCACACATCTGTGTGTACCAACTCAATCTTCTCTGAATACATAAAACCATGCTTGGAATAAGATTGCTTATGAGCCTTACCTAATTGACATGCCTCACATATGTATGTCATATGTTGACCTGCAACATTAGGCAATCCAAGCACTGCACCATTGTTAATCATGTCTTTGATACCTCTTTCATTGAAATGTCCAAGTCTCTTGTGCCAAAGATCTAACTCAGAGATCTTATGTCCTCCATAAGTGAACAAGGCATGACCATCATTACCTTGAATCTTCAATGTGAACAATCTTCCTTCTTTCTTCCCTGAAA
>CM035431.1:150466050-150468550 GCA_020310875.1 Ceratopteris richardii | reverse complement strand
ATTAACTTATCTCCCACATAACATAAGTATCCATAAGTTGATCTCCTATCATTAGGATTACCTGCCCAATCTGTATCACTATAAATCTTGATGTTTGTATCTGATGTAAAACCATAATACAAACCTTCTTTGAGTGTACCCTTAATGTACCTCAACACTCTTTGTCGTGCAACCCAATGTTCTTTCCTAGGACAATGCATGAATTGAGACAATACTCCAACTGCATATGACAAGTCAGGCCTAGTTAATGTAGCATAGATTAGACTACCAACCAAACTTTGAAAAAGCTTCATGTCATTAAACTATTCTCCTCCATATCTGCTCAATTTTTGATTCACCTCCATTGGAGTAGGTGCTACCCTGCAATCATTCATCTTAAACTTGATCAGCAAGTTTCTCAAATACCTTTCTTGAGTTACATACACTCCATGTTGAGTGTATGAGATCTCCATGCCCAAGAAATATGACAAGTCTCCCAAGTCACTAATCTTGAACTCTTTCTCCATTTGTTTCTTTAGGCTTTGAATAGCTTTCTCATCTATACCTGTAAGAATTATATCAACATATATGCACATGTATATGAACCCATCATTACTTGCTTTGAAAAGCAAGCTACTATCTGCTTTAGATACTTGGAAACCAAGTTCTTTCAATAACTTCACAAGTCTATAATTCCATGCCCTTGGTGCCTGCTTCAAGCCATACAAAGCTCTCTTGAGCTTGCACACATGATCTGGATACCTTCCATCTCTGAATCCTTGTGGTTGCTCCATGAAAACATCATCTGAAATATAACCATTTAGAAAAGCATTCTTCACATCTAGTTGACATAACTTCCAACCTTTACATGCAACAATGGCTATGAGTGTCTTGATGGTTGTCATCTTTGCCACAGGACTATAGGTCTCATCATAATCTATTTACCATATGTCTGAGCAAACCCTTTCACAACAAGTCTAGCTTTATACCTAGACACACTTCCATTTGCAAACCTCTTTGTTTTGTAGACCCATTTGCATCCAATGATCTTCTGACTATTTGGTTTAGGAACCAAATCCCATGTGTCATTCTCCATCAATGCATCATACTCTTCCTGCATAGCTTTCTCCCAATTTTCCTTACCTTTTGCCTCTTCATATGTAGAAGGGTCTTCATCTACCTTTATCATATAAGCATAATCTTTGGTAGCCAAAAAAGAAGTGTCATAGCTATACCTTGTAGGTTTCCATTTGTGTCTTGATGACCTTCTGAGTTCTCCACTCCTTGATATTTCTGGTTCATTACATTCTGGATCAAACCTTGGCACTTCTTCAACTTCAACCTGTACTTCATTGTTCTCCTCTTCATCAAATATCTGAACCTTTGGTTTACCTTTCTTATGATTCACAACTTCTTCATCACCTGCATAAATATTGATTGTACCTGCATACCAAGTACCTTGCTCATCAAATGTAACATCTTTAGACACAATGAATTGCTTTGTGGATGGACTCCACAATCTATATCCCATCTGCTTATCATCATATCCAATAAATACATACTTTTCAGCTTTAGGTTCCAATTTGTGCCTTAATTGAGATGGCACATATGCATATGCCAAACATCCAAATACTTTGCAATGATCTAGAGTAGGTCTCTTACCCCACCATGCCTCATATGGTATCATACCCTGCAAAGCTTTACATGGTAATCTATTGACCAAATAAGTAGCTGTGTTTACAGCCTCAGCCCACAAGTAATTTGGACAATTTTTCTCCTTCATCATGGATCTTGCAAACTCAACAAGAGTTCTATTTCTCCATTCTGCTACACCATTCAGTTGAGGAGAGTACCTGCAAGTAATTTCCCTTTTTATACCTGCATTCCACAAGTATTCACTGAACTCATTAGAGAAATACTCTCCCCCTCCATCAGACCTTAGTCTCTTCAACTTATGGCCTGTAATTCTCTCTGCATACACATTATAATGTTTGAATGTATTGAATACATCTGACTTATCTTTGATCACATAGATAGTGATCCATCTAGTAGCATCATCAACATAAATCACATAATACCTTGAACCATTGATACTGAAATCCTTTGATGGTCCCCACACATCTGTGTGACCAATTCAAGCTTCTCTGAATACATAAAACCATGCTTGGAATAAGATTGCTTATGAGCCTTACCTAATTGACATGCTTCACATCTGTATGTCATATGTTGACCTGCAAGATTAGGCAACCCAATCACTGAACCATTGTTAACCATATCTTTGATACCTCTTTCATTGAAATGTCCAAGCCTCTTGTGCCAAAGATCTAACTCAGAGATCTTATGTCCTCCATAAGTGAACAAGGCATGACAAACATTGCCTTGGATCTTCAATGTAAACAATTTTCCTTCTTTCTTTCCTGAAACAATTTGTTCATACCCATTGCTAGGGTCTTCCACAAATACTCCTTCAATAATGAACCTAACTTCATAACCTTTTTTAACAATTTGTCCTACACTTATC
>CM035431.1:150458550-150463550 GCA_020310875.1 Ceratopteris richardii | reverse complement strand
ACACTGAGAAATCACTTTAGCAAAATTATATGTACCCCCGACTTTTTAGGAGCTCTGTAGAAGAATACTAGAGGTCACTTCGAGCGAGATTTCTCCAAGATGGCTGAACCAATGACCTTGAAATTTTGTAGGCATGTAGAAGACTTTGAGCTGAATCTAATGTGCTTTGAATCACTTGATTTGACTAAGTAGATCCTGAGATATGCCCTGTTGAAGTTGACAGACTTGGAGATGATGACTCAGAGAAAACAGAGATAATGAATGTGTATACTTCTATTGATTGATGTAGTTGTACAATCCCATTAGCATGACAAGCATAGCTAAATGAGGTGTTGTGGTGTAGGCTATGAAGTAGCACTAACACACACAGAGTTACAATGGTAGAATGCCTCGGGGAGTGAGCTCAAAATGACTAGCTAACCCGCGACTTTTTACATTGACTTTTATAGAAGTTGGGTTGAGATTTGAATTTGAATTCAAATTCAAATCTCCTATAATCACTCCTCTAAAAGTAGGGAGATATTCTCTCCATTTACACCATCCAATTTCCACGACTTAATCAAGTAGGTGTGTGTTCATAAATGACAAGTCACTAAGACTTTTACAATGAAAGTAAAAAGATAATAAATCATAGGTATGGGTTCCTATGCTCTTCCCTTCAAGTGAAGCCTTGATGAAAATTGTCCAAGCTAATCTTCCAAAGTTCCAACCCAAGTGTGAAGGCTTGAAATGCACCAACAGCTCCCCCTCAAGCCAAGCACTTTGGCTTAAGTCTTCATCTTTAGTCTTCAATCACATCCTGCAATCCAATCATGGATTTGAATCTGCATAACTTGTTTCCATCCAATGCTTTAGTGAGTAAATCTGCACATTGCATATTAGTAGACACATAAGTCAATTGAATGTCTTTGCTTAGCAATTTTTCTCTCACATAGTGGTAATGAACCTCTATGTGTTTTGTCCTAGCATGATATATTGGATTAGCTGCAAGGTGAAGAGAGCTTGTGTTATCTCCAAAGATGATTGGAGGCCTAGTGTATAGGCCTAGCTCTGTATACAAAAGCTTTAACCAGATAGCTTCTTGAGTGGCATTGGCAAGCCCTCTATACTCTGCTTCAGTGGATGACAATGCCACTGTAGGTTGCTTCTTGGCTGACCAAGAAATAGGTTTATCTCCTGCAAAGCAAATGTAACCTGATGTGCTCCTCCTATCATCCTTGCATCCTGCCCAATCTGCATCTGAGTATACTTTAATGTCAATATCTGATGTATAAGGAAAGTACAAACCATGGTTCTGAGTTCCCTTCAAATAATACAAGATCTTCTTTGCTGCCTCTAGGTGAGGTACCCTTGGTTTGTGCATGAATTGGCTTAGCACACTAACTCCATATGCTATGTCAATTCTTGTCAAGGTAGCATAATTCAAACTACCTACCATACTTTGATATCCTGTAATGTCTTGTATTTCATCCCCTTCATGAGCACTAAGCTTTAGGTTGACCTCCATTGGAGTACTTGAGACTTTAGCTTCCTGCAAGCCAAACTTCTTGACCATATCCTGTACATACTTCTTTTGAGTGATATATATACCTGAGTTGGTGTAGACTAACTCAAGACCTAAGAAGTACTTTAATAATCCAAGATCATTGATCTTGAATTCCTTCATCATCTGTCCTTTGATGTGTCTAATCCCATTGACATCATTGCTTGTAATGATGATGTCATCAACATAAACACACAAATAGATTACCTCTGTACTACTTCTCTTTATGAACAGAGAAGTGTCAGCTTTGCTCATCACAAATCCTTGGTCTTGGAGGTAGGTTGTCAACCTGTAATTCCATGCTCTAGGTGCCTGCTTCAAACCATATAGAGCCTTCTTCAATTTACAAACATAATTTACCTTCTTGGGATCTTCATAGCCAGGTGGTTGTGACATGTAGACTTCTTCAGATATCCATCCATTCAAGAAAGCATTCTTGACATCTAATTGGTACATGTTCCAATTCTTTGATGCAGCTACACTCACCAATATTCTGATAGTTGGCATCTTAGCCACAGGAGAAAATGTCTCCTCATAATCAATGCCTTGGGTTTGTGCAAAACCCTTGGCAACCAACCTAGCTTTGTACCTGTTTATTGTTCCATCAGAATTCCTCTTTAGCTTGTAGATCCATCTGGATCCTATCACCTTCATAGTGTCCTTCTTGGGTACCAAGTCCCAAGTATCACTCTCCTTGAGAGCTTCCATTTCTTCATCCATAGCTCCTTTCCATTCTGGTTTGGTAATTGCTTCTTCATAGGTACCTGGTTCTTCATTTAACAAATCCTTTGCAAGATATACAGAATGTTTAGTTACAAGTGATGTGTCATACCCATATCTGATAGGCTTCTTACTTTCTCTCTGAGATCTCCTCATTGCTTGAGTTGAGGATTCTGGTATATCCTCTAGCTTCTTCATCTTCATCTTTCCTTTGGACTTCCATGCCTTGAATTCCTCAAGGTTAATTGTATCATCATCATCTGAGCTTGAGTCTTCTTTCTAGATTGGTTCCTCCTTGGTAAGCCTTGGAAAATCTTCTTCCATGTCATAAGGTAGACTAACCTTCCTGCATTCATTTTCATACCATGAGACATCTCTGCTTACCTTGAAGCCTTTGTTTGTTGGGTTGTAGAATCTGTATCCCTTTTGGTTCAAATCATAACCAATGAAGATACATTTTTCAGCTTTAGGATCTAGCTTTCCCCTTACCTATGAGGGAATATGCACATATGCTATACAACCAAAGATTTTGCAATGATCCAGAGAAGGTCTCTTACCATGCCAAGCTTCATATGGTGTCATACCATCAAGTGATTTGGATGGCAACCTATTTATGAGATAGGTGGCAGTGGATACACCTTCTGCCCAAAGATAATTTGGCAACTTCTTTTCATTAAGCATAGACCTAGCTGTTTCTACTATGAGTCTATTCCTTCTTTCAGCTACTCCATTTTGTTCAGGAGAGTACCTTGTGGTTATCTCCCTTTTGATGCCTCTTTCTTGCAAGAAATCTTCAAACTCATTGGAGAAGTACTCTCCTCCACCATCTGACCTTAGCCTTTTCAAGCTTCTTCCTGTTTGATTTTCAACGAGTGCAAGATACCTCTTGAAACAATTAAACACTTCATCTTTATGCTTCATAAAGTATAAGATAGTCCACCTGCTATAGTCATCAATGAAGGACACATAGTACCTTGATCCTGAAATGGAGGGATCCTTGCTAGGTCCCCAAACATCTGTGTGTACAAAGTCTAGGTAGTCTTTATGCATGAAACCTTTCCTTGAGTAGGGCAACCTGTGAGACTTACCAAACTTACAAGCACCACACTTGTAAATCATGTGTTGCTTGGATACATTAGGTATCCCAAGCACACATTGATCCCTGCACATTTGCTTTAGGGTTCTTTCACCTATGTGACCTAACCTCTTGTGCCATATTTCTAACTCTGAAAGTGTTTGATCCTTGTAATTATATAAAGCAATGTTCTTGGTGTCTTCTAGCTCAAAAGTAAACAATCTACCTGATTTCTCCCCCTTGGCAATTCTTTTGAAACCATGTCTTGGGTCTTCCACATATGCTCCATGTTGAGTGAACCTGACCTGCAAACCTTTCTCCACAATCTGACCAACACTCATTAGATTCTTGGTGATGGTTGGTACATAGAGTACCCTGCTCAATAGGTTCTAGTTACCATCACATGTCTTTACATTTCCAATCTTAACAACAGAATGTTTAGTATCATCACCTGTCTGTACCTGATGTTTGCCCTTGGGTTCTTCCAAATCAGAGAGTAGTGCCACATTGCCAGCTACATGGTTAGAACATCCTGAATCAATATAAAATAAATGATCATCATTTGTACCTGCCTTGGAGGTCATATTCATGATCAATAGGGAGTCATCTTGCTCCTCTGTGTAGTTGTTGTAATCCCTTCTATTTCTGAATCCACCTTGATAATTACCATTGTGGTTGTGGTTGTAATTGTTGTTGTATTGATTGTTGTATCCATTGTAGCCTTGGTGTTGGTTGAACCTGCCTCTCCCTTGAGAGTATCCACCTCTTTGATAGCCTCTTCCTCTCTGATTCTTGTAGTTCTTGTAGCATTCATCTGTGGTATGATTGGAAAATCCACAAATGTTGCATGGTGATGAGTTGTAGGGTCTCCCCCTACCTGACTTACCTCCTCTGCCTCTTCCTCTTGAGGGTCTACCTCTCCCTGCATAGTTAGCTTGGGAGGTAGAGCTTTCTTCTTCTTGCTTCTTCCCTTTACCTTTATCCTTAACTTTCTTATCAGTATATAGAGCAGAGACCTTTTGATTGATCTCCTGCCTTTGTAAACTTTGCTTCATGTGTGAATAGTTGGCCCATGAGTGTTGTGAGATCTGGGGTATGCATGTCCATGTAGAGGTCCATTGCAGTGGTGAAGCTTTCCCACTTATCATCTGCCTTGAGTCCATTTGTTACTTGCCTGACTATTTTCTCCTCTTCAATCTCCTCTCCAATGCTTGCTAATTGGTCTGCCACATCTTTAATCTTGGTCACATACTCTGAGACTGATTGCTTGGGCTGCTTCCTAAGGGTTGTGAATTCAATCCACAGTTGATTCTTCCTGGCCCTTGTGTTGGAAGAGAAATATATTGACAGAGTTTCCCAAGTCTCTTGGGAAGTCTTACAGTTCCTTATATGAGGTAAAAGGAAATCAGATATAGAGTTAAGAAGGTAAGACCTTGCCAAAGCATCTTTTGCACACCATTGGTTGAGCCTCTCTTGTTCATCCTTGGTGGGTAGTCCTCTAGTTTTAAATGAGGGCAATTCCTCATCTCCTGATATGAATCCAAACAAGCTTCTTCCTTGTAGATATGTCTTCATCTTTAGAGACCAAGCTTGGTAATTGTTCCTGTCCAATTTATCAATGAATGAAGGAAAACCATCTCCCATGTTTACCTTATTTGCTCT
>CM035431.1:150253550-150446050 GCA_020310875.1 Ceratopteris richardii | reverse complement strand
GATTCTTACAATGGTAAAAGATCAATGAAAAATATTTTTAAGAAATACAATAAATGAGCATAGGTAAAAGAACTCTCCTACGAATATTCTTTTGACGTAATCCAAGTGATAGCTTTTTGATGTAGATCAAATCTACCTCAAGCATAATGTAAGATTGATGTTCCAATAGCTCCCCCTCAAGCTAAAGTATGCTTGAGTCTTCATTATCTAATAGGTTGAATACATGCAATAGCTTTGAATCTACAAAGCTTTATTCCATCAAGTGCCTTCGTCATCATATCTGCTACTTGCTTTTCAGTAGGAACAAAAGAAATGTCAATCTCCTTTGCCATGAGCTTCTCCCTAATGAAGTGGTAATGCACCTCTATGTGTTCGGTTCTTGCATGGAAAATAGGGTTTGTTGCTAGATGCATGGAAATTACATTTTCTCCAAATATGTGAGGTTTGGAACTTGCAAGTACCAAATCTGTATACAATGCCTTAACCATATTGCCTCTTGAGTTTCTATGGTCAAACCTCTGTACTCTGCTTCAGTTGAGGATAAAGCAATTGTTGGTTGCTTCTTTGAACTCCATGATACTAGCTTTGAACCTGCAAATGCTAACTAACCAGAAGTACTTCTTCTATCATCTGTAGCTCCTACCCAATCTGCATCTTGATAGATTTTGATATCCAAATTTGAAGAGTGAGGATAGGAAATACCTTCATTGATTGTACCTTTGAATTATTTAAGTACTCTCTTAGCTGCATCCATGTGTGGTCTTCTAGGTGAGGGCATGAACTGACTAAGCACTCGGACATTATATGAGATGTCTACCCTTATATGAGTAGCATATATCAAGCTACCTACCAAGATTTGATAGTCTTTCATGTCTTCAATTTTCTCACCTTTATAAAGACTAAGTTTATGATTCATGACCAAAGGTGTATTTGTAGGTTTAATGTTCTCCATTTTGAACTTAAGAAGTAGATCCAGAATGTATCTTCTTTGAGTCAAATACATTCCTTCATATGTGTATATCACCTACATACTAGGAAATATGTGAGCTCACCTAAGTCACTAATTCTGAACTCCTCTTGCGTGTGTCTCTTGATCCTTTGAATTCCATTCAGATCATTACCTATCACAGTAATATCATCTACATATACACATAGATAGATAACCTCATTGTGATCCCTTTTGATGAATAGAGAAGGATCTGAGTTGCTAGGTCTAAACTCTTGATCTTGAAGGTATATAACCAACCTATAATTCCAAGATCCAAGATCTTCTTTCAATCCATACAATGCTTTCTTAAGTCTACAAACATAAGATGTATGATTAGGGTTTTCAAAACCTGGTGGTTGTGACATATATACCTCTTCACTTATCTAACCATTTAAGAATGCATTTTTCACATCAAGTGGGAGGAGTCTCCAATTCTTTGTAGTAGCTACACTTATCAATGTTTTGATTGTAGTCATCTTTGCAACTAGTGAGAATGTTTCCTCATAGTCTATACCATGAGTTTGTGAGCATCCTTTGGCAACTAATCTTGCCTTGTACCTGCAAACTAATCCATCTAAATTTCTTTTAACTTTATATACCCATCTACAACCAATTACCTTTTGGAATTACAATGATAGGAGTTACCTTCCTTTATGCTATTGTTGGCCTCTTTATTGAAGAGTTGTCCAAGAAATATGTTGAAGTCTAGAGTTTGCACATCCATGATGAGATCATAAGCCATGGTGAAGGATTGCCATTGCTTATCACTTCGAATCCCATTGAGAATTTGCCTCATGATAGCCTCTTCTTCAATCAACTCTCCGATGGCTACTAACTGATCCACAACCTCCTTGACCTTGGTAACAAACTTTGCGATGGTTTATTTAGGTGTCTTCTTCATTTGGTTGAACTCGTTGCAAAGATGATTGTTTCTTGCTTTTGTACTAGTAGAAAAGAAAGTCTCGAGGGCATCCCAAGTCCCTTGAGATGTCTTAAATCCTCTACTATGTGGTAATAGAAAGTCAGAGATAGATTTTAGTATGTACAACCTTGCTTGAGCATCCCTTGCACACCAAAGTGTGAGCTTATCTGTCTCCTCTTGTGTAGGTCCTCCTTTAGATCTTGGAATAGGCATACCTTCATCAGTTGCTACAATTCCATAAAGATTTCTACCTTGATAATAGGCCTCCATTCTGATTTTCCAAGCCATGTAGTTGTGTTGATCTAGCTTCTCAATCATTGAGGGAAAGCCGTCATGCATCTTGATCTAGCTCTGATACCACTTAAAGAACTTGGAGAAGCTTGAAGGGGGTAGAAAAGTGAGTTATGTAGCAATGAAGGTTGGTCAAGCCAACCAGCACAAGACCAATCCTTGAGCTTATGGAGACTCAAATAGACCTTATCGGCATGCGATAAATGCAATAAAATGCACTATGTACTTTCGCGCAAGGAGAAGGAGTTGATACAAAACAAATAGGTTTGCGCATCGACTAGCTCAAAAAACTTACTATCTTTGGAAGAGACAATGAACGTCAAATGCTCATAGCAACCAACGTAATTACATTTAGAAAAAATCCTTTTATGAAATAATACACATAGGGTTGAGTGAAGAGAGTGCATAAAAGTATAAGGAATAAGCAAAAAAAACTTTTGGAATGAACCAGACGCTCAATTGTGGGACCTCCTATTTTTCAAGAATATGTAGAGATTGATCCCGAGACAGAAAAACTGAGCTTTCTCCCAATCTACAAGACCAAATGATTTGAACATTTACAAGCATACACTTGACACTAATACCTTTCCAATGAGCCATATCTCATCGAATTTGAAGCTTTGTAGAGAGAGAATCAACCTCTGCAAGCTTACTGTTGTTGAAGAAGATGATGCAGAAAATGAAGGAGCAAGACAATGATGGTCACAAGTGTATGTATATTGTGTTAAAGGTAAAATCGTTTACTATTAACTTAACTGTTAACTGTCTACCGCAGCCGTTAATTACTAGTTTAAAACAACAATCTTTCAGAGACTCCAGAATCTGGTTCCACACCTGCGTACCCGATACTTCCAAGTCTCTCTTTCTCTGTACTCAATCTTACCGCAGAATAAACTGGCTCTAACCCTGTGGGTCCTTGGGAGTGGTAGGGGTCTGTTGACAGAGGCCCTGTACTATTTTCCCAACTCCTCACTCAACCGTAGTTATGGTTTTCACGTCTTAGCTCAGTTTTGCTCCTGAACAACTTCTCTAGACCAATGTGCTGGACTTAGAGCTCCCAGACTGTTCCTCCCATAGTGGTTGAGCAGTAGTCCGAATGACAGTCCAGTACTGTTAGTAACTTAACAGGTCATCACAAGCAACCCTTATTGTCAGTTCACAGACTTACCGTGTATCTACCTTCCACCCGTAATATCTACTGTCCGCAAGACGGGTCGCAACATTATTACCATTTTACGCGTACTTCGACATTACCGGCACTACCTTTGAATACAGACTATAATACTGACTCAATCACTTACAGAGCATCATAGCAACTCATGTCCATTCGTCACGCTTACCTAGTCCACCGAGAAATAGCAAATAAACAACACACTTACACCTTACGCATAATCGAAGACACCTTAACTCGTTACCGAACAGAATCTCACAATCGCAGTACCACCTCGTAACACCGCAGTGTATCACGCATACACAGTCAAATGATTACACAGATAAGGCGCGCAACACAGGACAGAACCAAGATACTCTACTCGTTTACACACAGTAGAAGAGTTAATCCCAAATCAGGGCTTCTCACAATATACTCGCAACTTCCCAAAACGGGACTCCTTCTCTCGTCCCTCTGCTGTTCTTTTCATTGCTTTAAATAGAATTTTGTTACAAGGCTTGCGCGAATCTTTCTTTACTGCGTACTTCCAGAAGGGTTCTTTCTACATTAAAGACCTCTGTCTAAGTACAATTGTCCTTATTCGGCGGCCGTCTAACACTGGCACGCACGGTGGACTCGAACCCGCAAGTTCCTATGGTTCGGATACTAGACCTTCTAAGTACATACTTCGGGCGAGCCTAAATGTTCGGGTAATTTTCTTTTTGAGGGTTTCTAACATCTGTACTAAGGTGGTAGGTTCTAATAATTGTGCGTCGGTTCTTACTGCACTGAGGGCTATGGCTTGATTTAGCAAAATTTCGGCTTGGGTTTGAAGGAAAGCCTCTTGTAAGTAAAATTCGTTGGCGAGTGCTGCATCTCGGGATGTCTGCATTTCGGTCAGTTTGGTCTGCAGTTCTGTGATATATTCCTTCTGGTTGCGTATTTGGTTGTCTAGGCGTTCAAATTGCTGGGTTTGGAACGCGAGGGTTTTCTGGTACGCATCTCGGTCTCGGCGAGCGTTGGCTATATCCTTTTGATATTGGGCCTCCCGTAGCAATTGGCGTTTGAGAATACGGTTGACCTCGTCGGCACATTCTTCGGCTCGCCGTAATTGCTCTTGAACTTGGTCGGCTTCTTTCTGTTGGTCCTGCATCTTCTGGGTGGTTTCTTGTAATTGACTCTTCGTGTCGGCGATCAATTCTTCGAGAGATACGTTGATATCTTCTTGTTCTTGAAGGGTGGCCTTTAGTGTTCGAATTTCCTCATGTGCGTCGTGTATGAGTTGGTCTTTGGTAGCTAGCTGGTCCAGGGCTGCATCTCGTTGTTGTACTAGCGTCTGTTCTGTCGAAACTCGTGCTTGGAGTTCTGCTAGCTGTGTCTGGAGTTGATGATTCTCGGTTTTTACGGCATCAACTTCTTCCTGGAGGGGGGCGATGTCGGCTTCCAGGGTGTCTACCTTGTGCTGGTATTCGAGTTTCAGGTGGTCCGTGGCTGCCGTAAACTGGGCGGGTAGCTGGTGTGATAACTGGATGAGGAACTGCCCCATGGCGGCAAGTTCCGAGAATGCGTTATGTGGCGGTGGTGGTGGAGGATGACGAGGTTGAGAGGATGTATCGGTGAGAAGTTGCTGGGAGTTTGGCGGAGAGTAGTTAGGGGAGGAAGAGGAAGATGCTGCGGGTTCAGTGGTGGGTGGGAGGGGTGGTTCCGGTGGGGGTAGGGGTTTGGCAGGAGGTGGTGTAGGGAGGACGGTATCTGAGGGGTTTACCTTGGCGAGTGTTTGTTGTATGGTTTCTGTCTGGTTGATGGCGTCGATGAGTTGATCCAGGGCTTTGGTGGCCGATTCCTGTTCGTCCTGGTGCTGCTCAGATTCTTTTTCTGTGGATAGCGGTGTCGTGGTATGTTTCCTCTTGGTCGTCTGGCTTGGTCTCCTGATCTTTTCCGGCAGATCCTTGGACTTCGCTTTCCGAGGAGCTGATCCGAATTCGCTTGGTACGGAAGAGCTGATTAATCTCTTCGTCTTCTTCTTCAGTGTCCTCGATTGGTTGTGCGGATTCTTCGTGTCGAATTGCGGGGCCTGCGGGTGGGGGTTGTGCGGCGAGAAGGGTTGGGAAGAGGAAAGAGATGATGTGTGGAAGGCGAGAGCGGGGGGTAGAACCCTTTTGGAGCTGTTTTATGATAGCTACACATTCTTTATGGATTCTAAGGAAAAAATAAGAGGCAAAATTTACAGGTTCGCGGGCAGCTAAATCTAAGGCGGAGTAGAAGGGGCGCGAGATGCCGTATGTTTGTTTTTGCAAGTTAAGGATGGCTACAAGGAACTGTAGGGCGGATCGCTCGGGTTCTGGGCGGCATAGGATGGCGTATTCGTTTGATGAGGAGCGGGGGAAGAGTTCGGTCATACGGGCGACAGGGATGGTAGGGCCATTTTCGCGGCCTTGCGGGGTGAGGCGGTAGGCGTCAGCGAAGGCTTGGAAGGTGATGACGGATCTCTGTGGGAGGGAAAGGAAGACCCACTGTCGTTCGGTGGCGGAGCTTTGGGCAATGGCTTGGATGACCTGTGCGGAGAAGGGATGGGCTTCCACTGAGTGCCAAGGCAACTCAGCGAAGTTGGCCAACCCTCTGCATCGCAGGTATTCGCCTACGTCTGTAGGGATACCGTCGCGGAAAGAAGCGTAGTTGGCTAACGCTTCCATGGCGTTCACAATGCACACTTACAGAAAACACAGAATACTGAGATAACACACACAATCACGAAAACACAATAGCGGTTTTTGGCGCAACTCAGGGGGTTAAATATGGAGAACACGGTGTGGGGGTGAGTATCATTGTGTGGTGCGGGAATGATATGGTTTGCATGCTAGCGTGCGTACTGAGTGACCGGTAGGGAGAGGCGGCTGATATCATAAAGATTTGTACAAAAGACGGCTAAAAGCAAAACATAAAAATTTATACAAAACGTGGCTCGTCGCCGGATAATTAAGGCGTACTGGTAGTGGGGTAATACGGCCGCAACTTTGATCCATTAATTACTTTTGGAAGTGGAATTTTGGTCAATGTAGTCAACCGAAAAGTCGCCGGACCTACTTGGGCTGAGATCTTGAAAGGGCCGAACCATCGTAGTTTGAATTTTCCTGCTGCTCTGTCCGATTTTGCGTTATAGAAGAGTACAAGCTGTCCTACCGAAAAGATTGGCGTTTTTAAATATCGATCGTGTGTCTTAGCTTGCCTTAGTTGAACTTCGCGCATAGTTAAAAAACTGAGCCATCGGTGCTCATCAAGTTCTCTGAGTGCGTCCATTCGTGCTGTCAGTGAAGATTCCGGTAGCATCTTCTGAGTGATTGCTACCCGCAAACTTGGGATGACTACTTCCATGGGAGCGATTGCTTCTAAGCCATAAGCTAGCTTGAAAGGTGTCAGGCCTGTTGTTACTTTATATGTAGTTCGGTATGCCCATAATACTGCAGGTAGGAGTTGATCCCATCTTTCCGGTGTTTCCATGATCAATTTCCGGAGGATGTTTAACAGTGCTTTGTTTGTACTTTCAGCCAATCCATTGGCACGTGGATAATAAGGAGAGCTAAATTTATGTGTGACTTGGAAGGACTGTGTGAGTGCCTTCATTAAATTGTTTACAAAATGAGTGCCTTGATCTGAGACAATTTCCAGTGGTAAACCAAATCGTGGGAAGACATCCATGAGTAGACATTTTGCTACCGTAACTGCTGTAGCAGACCGCAAAGCCCAAGCTTCTGCCCATCTAGTTGCGTAATCTGTGCAAGTGAGTATGTATCGATTGTTACTGGATACTGCTGGAGGTGTAATTGGACCGATAAAATCTAAACCCCATTTCTGAAAAGGTTCTAATGGTACGATGGGTTGCAGGGGAAAAAGATGCCGTTGTAACGGCTGACCAGCTCTTTGGCAAGCATCGCATTGTTTAACAAACTGTGAGATATCTCTGTACATAGTTGGCCACCATAGTCCTCCTTGCAGAATTTTTCGGTGAGTTAAGTCTGCTGCAAAATGGCCATCGGGAGGAATTGAGTGAGCCAAAGTGATAACTGAGTTAACTTCATGTGGTGGAATACAGCGAAGTAGGATTCCGGTATGATCTGTATAATATAGTTCTCCAGCAACTAACCGAAATCGGCGGCTAAAAACTGCGATTTTTCTTCGAACCGCCTTGGCCGTTTCAGCTGGAAAGCGTCCTTCGATGAGAAAAGTTAGAATCTGATCATAGTATGTAGGTGGTGTTTGTAAGTTGGGCGTCTCATCAGGTAGTGGTTCAGCATTATAAATCGCAGGAGTCGTGTCATCTATCCCTACCGGAGCTTCACCGGAATCTAGGCGTGATAAAAAATCTGCTAAGGCATGTGCATTCCCGGGTCGGTGAATGACATCATAGTCGAATTCTTGTAAAAGTAGCACCCATCGTGCTAATCGTCCTCCTAAGTGCTGCTGTCTTACTAGATAAACAAGGGCAGCATGATCCACATGAAAGGTAAATTTCCGGCCTAGTAGATAATGTCTGAACTTTTTGATTGAGTAGATCAATCCTAGACATTCTCTTTCAGTGGTGGAATAGTTCTTTTCTGCCTGTGCAAGTCTTCTACTGTTGGTGCAGACCAATCACCAATTGAAGGCTTGGAAGATTTAAGGATGAAGGAAGAATCAATTCTTAAAGTTTGGAAGAAGATTACATTCAGAGGATAAGAGAAGTGTACACATATGTACATTAGCATAGTCATAGATGACTTAGATCTTTTGTTTAGAAAGAATCATGTACAAATTTATCTATAAATACTTTGAGAAAAGTCGGGGCAAGTATGAGAGCATATGTGACAATAGTTAGAAGTCAAGAATGAGGGAGATAGATGTCATGAGATAGAGAAAAAGTTAGTTGAGTTAGCTCTCATCACTTAACTGTATTTTCTTCTGAGTAATTGAAAATATTTGCGCCCGATGTTTCTACGTGTTCTCCTTCTACAGTAGATCAATTGTGAAATGCTTTTGTACAAGTCTAAGTTGAGAGTTGCTTGACCTCTGTACAAAGTTTCAGCTTCCAATTGTAATCAGGCTGAGTGAATTGAGTGTAGGAACATTCATATGTGAAGTGTGTTCACTGGTTCCTAAAACAGGCGCAGATTTCGAACTTAATGTTTTGGTCATTTCTCCTAGCACAGTTTAAAGTTTTGCATGAGTGAGGGCTTAATCTTTAAGTTGGAAGATAAGCTACTCATGTCTAGAAGCATTTTGGAAAACGGGTTCTATTCAAAGAGAACCAAGTCTTAAAAGTTGCAGGTGTAAAATCGACTGTTCTGAATGACAGTTTCTGATATAGGTAACTTGTGAAATCAATTTCTCAAGTTATACTAAAGCTTTTGAAGTAATTCAACTTGGAGGAGATGCGCAATCTCTAGGAGATGATTCATACAAAGTTTCATAAAAAACTTTACATGTTTGATAGGTCAATGTGGAGAAATAGTACAGCAGACTTTTCTGTGTTTCATCTTCTTCACAGATTTGTTAATCTTTTGATAGTTAGCAATTGATCCTCTAAATTAGTGGAGTGGTTGACTTACTCTTGGTATAGAGGTGCTCTAATCACAAGAGTAAGTTGTTCTTTTGGAGATTAACATTCTCCATCAGTGGTATCAGAGCAGGAGACATCAATTTGAGGAAAGGAGGATCCCGACTGCTGCAGATTCAAGAAATTCAACACTTGAAGGACTAAGAAGTGAAAGCTTGGAGTCAAAGCTTGAGGAGAAGACTATTAGACATCAAGAAAGGCAAAAGGAGTCTAATTCGAAGTAAAGGTACATACATTGTTTGTAAAACTTGAAGGTTTCAATACACAGGTGAACATAAGATGGGAGAAAGCTTGCAGATTGATAAGCTAGATAGGGAGAACTATCCAGCATGGTCCATGAGGATGGAAGCACACCTCATGAGCAAAGATCTTATATCATTCATTACAGGAGATGAAGAAAAACCTGAGTTTGCAGATCCTAGTATTCCTACTAGGGAAGAGCTTGCAATGTTGAAGACTTGGATGAGAAAAGATGCTCAAGCAAGGAGTATCATCTACATGGCTGTAAATGATTACCTTCTACCTCACATCAGAGGTTTGGAAAGTGCTACAGATGTTTGGAATGCCTTGGAAGAGCATTTCCAAAATACAACTAAGTCAAGGAAGTCCTCACTATGGGCTGAGTTCACAACCTTCAAGAAGAAGAGCTCACAATCAATTTTAGATTATGTGGCAAGGATGAAAGATATTGCAGATAGCTTGGGAGCAGTGGATGAAGACATTGAAGAGGAAAAGTTGGTAAGACAAATACTTACAGGTTTGAGAGGAGATGAGAAGTGGAAGCCTTTTATATTGTCCATAGAATTGTCACTTGATCACTTTGCTCCTGATCTTAATCAATTGCTAGGACACATGCTAACCTTTGAGCAGGATCTTAAAGGAGACAATGATAGAAGTACAAGTCAAGCTATGTACTCTAAGGACAAGAAAAAGAATGGCAAGGGAAAGCAATCAAATGATGATGAAGGGAATTCAAATCAAGCTAACTTCACAAAAGGGAAGATGAATTTCAGAGGTAAAGGTAGAGGAGGTAAGAATAAAGATAATGCTAAAGCTTGTTGGATTTGTGGCAGAACAAATCATTTGGCAAATGATTGTTGGTATAACAATCAAAATGGTGGAAACAATAATCAGAATTATAGTCAAAGAGGTAGAGGAGGCAGAAACCAAAGAGGCAATTTCAGAGGAAGAGGAGGTAGGACATCATATGGTAGAGGAGGTGGAAGAAACTTCCAATCTCAGTCCTACAACAATAATTATTACAATTATGCATCAGATCAGAAGGATGACATGACTCTTATCTTGAATGCAACTCATGAATCAATGGGAGAAGATCAAAGAGTGTTTTATATTGACTCAGGGTGCAACAACCATCTGAGTGGGAATCTATCCTTGATGACTGATATGGAAGCAAGGGTGAATGGACATACAGTTCAGACAGGTGACAATACCAAACATAAAGTGGAGAGCATTGGATCAGTGAAGACAAAGAGTGGAAGTACACTTCTGAGCAAGGTACTTTATGTTCCTACTATTCCTAAAAATTTGATAAGTGTAGGGCAAATTGTGGAGAAAGGATATGAGGTAAGATTCACAAATGATGGTGTTTATGTACAAGATCCAAATCAGGGATATAGAAACATAATTGCAGGTAAAAAGGAAGGAAGATTGTTCACTCTCAAAGTCCAAGGTAATGTGGGACATGCATTATTTACCTATGGAAGTCAAAAGGTGTCTGAATTAGACCTATGGCATAAAAGGCTAGGTCATTTCAATGAGAGAGCTATAAAGGAGATGTCAAAGAATCAGATAGTGCTTGGATTGCCAAACATTGAAGGGCAACATATGGTGTACAAGTGTGAAGCTTGTCAATTAGGTAAAGCACATAAGAGTTCTTACAACAAATCAGGGTACAAGTATTCAAATAAGCTTGAATTGGTTCATACAGATGTATGGGGTCCCTCAAGGGACTATAGCATAAATGGATCCAGATATTATGTGTTGTTTGTTGATGATGCAACCAGGTGGATTACTTTGTATGTAATCAAGGACAAATCAGAAGTCTTCAAGACATTCAAACACTTTCATGCTTATGCAGAAAGAATCACAGGGCAAAAGCTCAAGAGGTTAAGATCAGATGGAGGGGGAGAGTATTTCTCTAAAGAGTTTGATGATTATTTGTGGAATGCAGGTATCAAAAGAGAAGTAACTTGCAGGTACTCCCCTCAACAGAATGGAGTAGCAGAAAGGAGGAATAGGACTCTTGTAGAGTTTGCAAGAGCCATGATGAAGGAAAAGAATTGTCCAAATTACTTATGGGCAGAAGCCATTAACACTGCAACATATCTTGTGAATAGGTTGCCTTGCAAAGCTTTGGATGGAGGAACCCCTTATGAAGCATGGTGGGGTAAGAAGCCTAGTCTTGATCATTGTAAAGTATTTGGATGTATTGCATATGCTTATGTTCCTTCACAATTAAGACATAAGCTAGAACCAAAAGCAGAGAAGTATGTGTTTATTGGATATGATGATAGACAGATGGGTTACAGGTTGTGGAGTCCATCCACAAAGCAATTTCTTGTTACTAAAGATGTGACATTTGATGAGCAAAACATGTGGTATACAGGATCACCAAATGAGTTTGCAGGTGTTGAAGAGATACAAAGAAAAGGAAAGGCAAAGGTAAAAGTATGTGAAGAAATTGTTGATGAAGTTGACTCTAGAAGTAGAGTGCAGGATCATGTAGAAGAAGGGCCAAGATTTGATCCAGAATCAAATGAGGCTGAAACTTCAAGAAGTGCAGAAATCAGAAGATCTACAAGGGAAAGGAAAGAACCTATAAGGTATAGTTATGATACATCTTTCCTAACAACAAAAGATTATGCTTACATTGTGAAAACAGAAGAAGATCCAACCACTTATGAAGAAGCCAAAGGTAAACAGAATTGGGAGAAGGCAATGCAGGAAGAGTATGATGCTCTACTTGAAAATGAAACTTGGGAACTAGTACCAAGACCAAAGAATCAGAAGGTCATTGGATGTAAGTGGGTATATAAAACAAAGAGGTTTGCAGATGGTAAAGTGTCTAGATATAAGGCTAGACTTGTGGTCAAAGGTTATGCCCAAACTTATGGGGTAGATTATGATGAAACCTTTAGTCCTGTTGCTAAGATGTCTACAATTAGGACATTGATTGCTATTGCTGCTTGCAAGGGATGGAAATTATCACAATTGGATGTGAAAAATGCATTTCTAAATGGATACATTGCAGATGAAGTATATATGGAGCAACCAGAAGGTTTCATGGAATCAATTGGATCAGATTATGTGTGTAAGCTCAAGAGAGCTTTATATGGGTTGAAGCAAGCCCCAAGAGCTTGGAATTACAGATTGGTCAAGTTCTTGAATGAATGTGGATTTCAAGCATCAAAGGCAGATAGTAGCTTGCTAGTGAAGGCAAGTGAAAATGGATACATTTACATGTGCATTTATGTTGATGATATTATTGTTACAGGAACAGATGCTCAAGGAATCAATGAACTCAAAAGACAAATAGAGAAGGAGTTTAAGATAAGTGATTTGGGAAACTTATCTTATTTTCTAGGAATGCAGATTGTGTATACTCAACATGGAGTATATGTTTCACAAGAGAGATATTTGAAGAATCTTCTAGTCAAGTTTAACATGGAAGATTGCAGGACCTCAACTACACCATTGGAGGTAAATCATAAATTAAGCAGGTATGGAGGTGAAGAGTTCAATGATATGAAGAAATATCAGAGTTTGGTAGGTAGTTTAATCTATGCTACCTTGACAAGGCCAGATCTATCATATGCAGTAGGTGTGTTGTCACAATTTATGCATTGTCCAAAGAAGACTCATTGGATTGCAGCCCAAAGGGTACTCAGATATATCAAAGGAACCCTAAGTGAAGGTTTGTATTATGGTTTCACTTCTGACACAAGAATCAAAGTGTTTAGTGATGCAGATTGGGCAGGTGACTCAGATGATAGAAGGTCTACTCATGGGTATCTTTGTTATGTTGGAGATAAGCTAGTTTCTTGGTGTTCAAAGAAGCAACATACAGTTGCTTTATCATCCACAGAAGCTGAGTATAAAGGAATGGTAGAAGCTGCAAAGGAAGTGATATGGTTGAAGACCTTGATGAAAAGTTTTGAGATTGATCATAGTACTCCAATAATTTTTGGAGACAATATGAGTTCTTTGTATTTGGCAGCTAACCCTGTTTTTCATGCCAGGACTAAGCATATAGAGATCCAGTATCATTTCTTGAGGGAAAAGGTACTAGATAAAGAGATTGAAGTGATGTACACTCCAACAAAAGAACAAGTGGCAGATATGATGACAAAGAGCTTGGATGGACCTAAGTTACAAAGGTTCAAAGACATGGCAAGTATAAAGAAGACAGAGAAAACCTCAATTGATGATTGAGGGGGAGTTGTTGGTGCAGACCAATCACCAATTGAAGGCTTGGAAGATTTAAGGATGAAGGAAGAATCAATTCTTAAAGTTTGGAAGAAGATTACATTCAGAGGATAAGAGAAGTGTACACATATGTACATTAGCATAGTCATAGATGACTTAGATCTTTTGTTTAGAAAGAATCATGTACAAATTTATCTATAAATACTTTGAGAAAAGTCGGGGCAAGTATGAGAGCATATGTGACAATAGTTAGAAGTCAAGAATGAGGGAGATAGATGTCATGAGATAGAGAAAAAGTTAGTTGAGTTAGCTCTCATCACTTAACTGTATTTTCTTCTGAGTAATTGAAAATATTTGCGCCCGATGTTTCTACGTGTTCTCCTTCTACAGTAGATCAATTGTGAAATTCTTTTGTACAAGTCTAAGTTGAGAGTTGCTTGACCTCTGTACAAAGTTTCAGCTTCCAATTGTAATCAGGCTGAGTGAATTGAGTGTAGGAACATTCATATGTGAAGTGTGTTCACTGGTTCCTAAAACAGGCGCAGATTTCGAACTTAATGTTTTGGTCATTTCTCCTAGCACAGTTTAAAGTTTTGCATGAGTGAGGGCTTAATCTTTAAGTTGGAAGATAAGCTACTCATGTCTAGAAGCATTTTGGAAAACGGGTTCTATTCAAAGAGAACCAAGTCTTAAAAGTTGCAGGTGTAAAATCGACTGTTCTGAATGATAGTTTCTGATATAGGTAACTTGTGAAATCAATTTCTCAAGTTATACTAAAGCTTTTGAAGTAATTCAACTTGGAGGAGATGCGCAATCTCTAGGAGATGATTCGTACAAAGTTTCATCAAAAAATTTACATGTTTGATAGGTCAATGTGGAGAAATAGTGCAGCAGACTTTTCTGTGTTTCATCTTCTTCACAAATTTGTTAATCTTTTGATAGTTAGCAATTGATCCTCTAAATTAGTGGAGTGGTTGACTTACTCTTGGTATAGAGGTGCTCTAATCACAAGAGTAAGTTGTTCTTTTGGAGATTAACATTCTCCATCATCTACTGGCGTAATAAACAGGGCGAAACCACTTATCTGTTTGCTGCATCAGAATACTGCCGATTGCAATATCTGAAGCGTCAACAAAAACGTGGAACGGATTGTCCCAGTCCGGTGGTTGTAAAATTGGAGCGTGCGTCAGGAGATACTTGAGTCGATCAAATGTAGTTTGACATTCTTCAGTCCATTCAAACTGTCGGGGAGTTTTTGTGATTAGCTTGTTCAGTGGTACTGCTAGGTGAGCAAGCCACCGTAAGTGTCTGCCATGCCACCGTATTTGACCCATAAAACGCATTACTTCCTTCGGAGTTGTGGGTATCGGGACTTCTAAAATCGCTGAAATATTATCCGGGTCCACTCGAATGCCTTGACCCGATACAATATGCCCAAGTAGTTTGCCACACGAAACTGCAAACACGGATTTGTTGGGATTCAGGCAGAGTCTATATTCTCTACACTTCTGGAAACAGCATCGTAAATGAAACAAATGGGCTATCATCTTCCCAAAGATTGAGAAATCGTCGAGATATACTTGCATGAATGAAGTGAGATAAGGAGAAAATATCTCCTGCATACATCTTTGAAATGTGCTTGGTGCATTTCTCAATCCGAACCACATTACCGTACAGGCAAAGACACCCCAATTGGTAATGAAGGCAGTTTTTGGTATATCCTCTTCGGCCATTCTAACCTGGTTGTACCCGCTGTATCCATCTAAAAATGAATACATTTCATGTCCTGCGACTCTATCAAGCATGGTATCCAAAAAGGGGATCGGGAAAGGATCTGGTACCGTTGCTGCATTTAATTTCCGGTAATCCACACAGATTCGTAACTGCTTGTTTTTCTTTGGCACGATCACAATGGGTGAGATCCATTCAGCGTGTTCTACTGGTACAATGAATCCGACTTTTAATAGTCTATCAAGTTCGGCTTTTACCTGTGATGCATAATGGGGGTTCATTCTGTAGCTGGGTTGTCTTTTTGGTTGCACTTCCGGTTTCAACATGACCCTGTGTTGATAGATGCGCGGATCTAATCCTTTCATGTCTTTGTAATCCCATGCAAAGACGTCTGCGAATTCGCGAAGAAGTTTAATCAAATCCTCCTTAAATGTTTCCGGTAAGTTCTGCCTCATCTTCACAGGTCGTGGGTGGTCTCTATCTCCTAGATTATACGTGATCAGCTGGTCTTCTGGGACATAAAATTGTTGAGGTTTCTCTGTATCATCTGTTGGCTTGAACAGTGGTTGTAATTTGTCGTCATGGGTTGAGGACGTATTTCCCTGGACCGTCTTTCCGGTGATAGCTACTACTGTACATACTGACATGTTCTAGTTATCTATAACGGATTGTAGGTCAACAGTTCCTAGCGACAATAAATCGGCATTACTCTTCAGAAATTGCTCTTCTTCATCATCTGACAGTCCATCTAACATATGAACTGGTTCAGCAAAGTACGGTCTGGTGTGAGGTTCGCAAGATTGCATAGCATCTAGTTTCACCACATATTTACGATGGGCATCCTTGAATGTAAGCTCTTGTGCAGACCAGTCCTATATTACCTTCGCATGCTTCAGCCAAGGTCGGCCGAAAAGAAGATTGTAATCTAGAGTGGATTCGGGTAGATCTAGTATGACAAAAGTCATCTTGAAAGTCGTACCTTGTAGAGTGATGGGTACATTCCGCACAAGTCCTACAGGATGGACTCTCGATTGATCCGCCATTCGAACAAAGAATTGAACTGGTTCAATTTCGGTCCAGCCTAGCTTTTTGCATAATGCTGCGGTCGCAATGTTTACGCCTGAGCCTCCATCAATTAAAACCTGCGTGATCTTCTGATTCTTATACCATACTGTGATCAAGGGCACTGCGTGATCAATCGCAGCATCAGGTTCCGGTTGAACTGCGGCTGTCGTCGGAATGCAAGGAGGTACTGGGCTGAATTGTTGCTGAAACTGTTGTCGGATCCCCGGCACTAAGGCCAGAAGTTGGCCTAGAGGCAGCGTGATGGATGCCTTGGACAAAATTTCCCAGGCCTGTCGAGCTTGATTGTCTTGTTCTTTTGGACTTGAAGTTTCTACTGACGCAGAAGTGTCTGCTGTTGTCTCTATTGATGATGATGGCCCTACTGATGCATCCTTTTGTGTTGTTTCGTCCTTTGATGAAGAAGCCTGAATCACCGGAATAGGTTCTGGGAGCACTGGTGGTTCTGTTGTGGTCCAGTGACTAGCTTTGTTGTACATCCTTCGTTGTTCTTGTATCCCTGGTTCAAAGATTTCTGCTGCCGGCTGAAGTTGTTTACCGGAACGGGTCTGGACTGTAGCAGTCTGTGTCTCGATCGGTGTAATTTTTACCATGTTGGCCATTGGATTTTGGCGTTCCTTCTTTCTTTGATCATACTCCATTGCGTCCTTACAAAACCTTCTAATGTGACCGAATTCGCCACAGAAATGATAGCGTGGGGGTGGTAACTCAGGGTTTTCTGGTGGTGGTACATTCTGCCATCGGTTGGCATTATAAGTGTTGTTTCTCTGTCCCCTGTAGTTCCGATATCCTTGTTGTTGATTGTTTCTCAGTTGCGGAGGCACATAGTGATTTACTGGTTGGCCATGTTCTTGGATGATTGCATTGACGGTTGCTGTTCCTTGTATTCTAGCGTTGTAGACACAGTTTCCGGTGGTGTGTCCGGCAGTGTTGCAGATAGCGCAAAACGCTTGATTCAGTGCACAGATGGCACTTGTATGCCCCGAATTTTTGCATGTGGTGCAGTATACTTGCCTGGTGATATCTTCAGCCACATTTTTGTTTGTTTTTAACCATTCCAAGTCTTCTGAAAATCCACCAACCTTGGATTCTAGCTGTAGAGCCATTGCAATGACGGCATCCAAGGTCATAGCTCCGACACATCTTATGATCATGATCTGCTTCAGTTGTGGGGTTAATCCATTGATAAACCATTGAGAGATGACATCATCAGGTAGATTAGCGTGAGCCTGTGGTATCTGCCGTAAATGTGTTCTAAAGAGGGTAGCGTACTCCTGGACGGTCTGATTTACCTTCTGTCTATTGTTCTGTAGATACTCAAAGATTTCAGCAGGATTCTTCTTTAGTCTGAATCGCTGTAAAAAGGCGTCTCGTACTGCATCGTAAGTACCGAAATGATTGATATCATATTCCGTGAGCCATCTCGCCGCTTCATTGATCAGTGTAGATTGAAAAACAATGGCCTTGTACGCCTGATCTGGTGGATGGTTAAGAACTGCATAACTTATCTCGAAAGTTCGTACGTGGGCGTCTGGGTCATCTCCTGGGAATCCACCGAATTTCGTGTAGGTTACTCCTGTTGGAGGCGGTCTTGGCGGTCCTAGCTGTTGTTGTTGATGTTGTTGTTGTTGGTGTTGCCCGCTCATTGTGAAGGGTTCAGGATTTCCTTCTGTATCTCGGGGTTGATCGGGTGAACTATCGGGACTTGTATCGCCGGATGGTGCGTTTTCCGGTGTGCTGTTTCGACTTAGGATGCTTCGGATCTCTGTTTCGAACAGCTTTCCTTCCTTCTGGATGTCTAATATTCGAAATCTTTCTTCCAAACACGAAGGTTGAGCTGATGATTCCGCAAAAAAGGCTAAACCTTTGCCAGCGATCGGTGATTCTATCACCGGAATCTCACCGGAATTAACCGAAGTTGGGCCTGAATGCCCTGTTTTACTACTTTTGCCGAATTTTCCTAACGTATTTCTAATCGTGGGGAACTCTAAATCTTTATCTGTTATTGTTAAACTAGGTTCCAACGGCGTTTTGATAGAGTCTGGACTTGCTATATCTGCGATAGGCTGGGTCGAAGTAGCATCAGAATGTATCGAAGGCGTTGACCGTTCTACCGGAATATGACCGGAATCAGTTGTAACGTTTCCACTTTTCTTGACCACTTGGTCAGATCTAGTTATGCCTACTTCTCCCGAGGCTATCTTTTGTGATTTTCGTGCTTCATTCTGACGATTCTTAGGATATGTTTCGCCCGATCGAGTGACCGGCATGTATCATTGCCCAGTGATACTATCTGAGTAGTTTGCAACAATCTGGATCTATTGCTACTGTCAGTGAAGCAAATGTTGCTGGATGTTTGCTTCTTACAAACCGTTAGCACTCTAATGCCACTGTCTCACAAGTGACTCGTAATCAAATGCTACTTTACCGCAGAGACTGGTAATCAGTTGCCATTTTCCCACATACAACGGGCCAGAGAACTGGCAAGCGGATGCCACTTTCCCACAGACAACGGGCCAGAGAACTGGCAAGCGGATGCCACTTTCCCACAGACAACGGGCCAGAGAACTGGCAAGCGGATGCCACTTTCCCACAGACAACGGGCCAGAGAACTGGCAAACGGATGCCACTTTCCCACAGACAACGGGCCAGAGAACTGGCAAACAGATGCCACTTTCCCACAGACGGCGCCAAATGTTAAAGGTAAAATCGTTCACTATTAACTTAACTGTCAACTGTCTACCGCAGCCGTTAATTACTAGTTTAAAACAACAATCTTTCAGAGACTCCAGAATCTGGTTCCACACCTGCGTACCCGATACTTCCAAGTCTCTCTTTCTCTGTACTCAATCTTACCGCAGAATAAACTGGCTCTAACCCTGTGGGTCCTTGGGAGTGGTAGGGGTCTGTTGACAGAGGCCCTGTACTATTTTCCCAACTCCTCACTCAACCGTAGTTATGGTTTTCACGTCTTAGCTCAGTTTTGCTCCTGAACAACTTCTCTAGACCAATGTGCTGGACTTAGAGCTCCTAGACTGTTCCTGCCATAGTGGTTGAGCAGTAGTCCGAATGACAGTCCAGTACTGTTAGTAACTTAACAAGTCATCACAAGCAACCCTTATTGTCAGTTCACAGACTTACCGTGTATCTACCTTCCACCCGTAATATCTACTGTCCGCAAGACGGGTCGCAACATTATTACCATTTTACGCGTACTTCGACATTACCGGCACTACCTTTGAATACAGACTATAATACTGACTCAATCACTTACAGAGCATCATAGCAACTCATGTCCATTCGTCACGCTTACCTAGTCCACCGAGAAATAGCAAATAAACAACACACTTACACCTTACGCATAATCGAAGACACCTTAACTCGTTACCGAACAGAATCTCACAATCGCAGTACCACCTCGTAACACCGGAGTGTATCACGCATACACAGTCAAATGATTACACAGATAAGGCGCGCAACACAGGACAGAACCAAGATACTCTACTCGTTTACACACAGTAGAAGAGTTAATCCCAAATCAGGGCTTCTCACAATATACTCGCAACTTCCCAAAACGGGACTCCTTCTCTCGTCCCTCTGCTGTTCTTTTCATTGCTTTAAATAGAATTTTGTTACAAGGCTTGCGCGAATCTTTCTTTACCGCGTACTTCCAGAAGGGTTCTTTCTACATTAAAGACCTCTGTCTAAGTACAATTGTCCTTATTCGGCGGCCGTCTAACAATTGCTTCCATGTATTGTACAAGTGTTTTGAAGTCTTCATATAGAATTTTCAAGAGCTTCATGACTTCTACAAGTGAATTTTGAATTCAAATAGTGGTAAGAGTTCTTGGATGGAATCAATTCACTTTCCTATAATCTAGGAAAAGTGAAGATCTAGTTTGATCTACTTTTAGGTGATTGATTGATTGATTTGATTGCATCTCAACTACCACAATTTCATGGAATTTTAGCTCTATCTTTCTATGTTTACATGTGTAAAGCTCTAGGCTTTTAGAATGGTAAAAGATCCATGAAAAATCATTTTAAAAAATACAATAAATAAGCATAAGTAAAAGAGCACTCCAACGAATATTCTTTTGACGTAATCCAAGCGATAGCTTTTTGATGTAGATCAAATCCACCTCAAGCATAGTGTAAGCTTTATGTTCCAACATCTATCTATCTATCTATCTATCTATCTATCTATCCATCTATCTATCTATCTATCTACCTATCTACCTATCTACCTATCTACCTATCTATCTATCGATCTATCTATCTATCTATCTATCTATCTATCTATCTATCTATCTATCTATCTATCTATCTATCTATCTATCTATCTATCTATCTATCTATCTATCTATCTATCTATCTATCTATCTATCTATCTATCTATCTATCTATCTATCTATCTATCTATCTATCTATCTATCTATCTATCTATCTATCTATCTATCTATCTATCTATCTATCTATCTATCTATCTATCTATCTATCTATCTATCTATCTATCTATCTATCTATCCATCTATCTATCTATCTCTCTCCTATGTGCCTATCTCTCTGTCTATCTATCTATCTATCTGCTTGTGTGTCTCTCTATCTATCTATTTGTCTATCCATTTATCTATCTATCTATCTATCTATCTATCTATCTATCTATCTATCTATCTATCTATCTATCTATCTATCTATCTATCTATCTATCTATCTATCTATCTATCTATCTATCTATCTATCTATCTATCTATCTATCTATCTATCTATCTATCTATCTATCTATCTATCTATCTATCTATCTATCTATCTATCTATCTATCTATCTGTCTATCTGTGTGTCTTTCTGTCTGTCTGTCTGTCTGTCTGTCTGTCTGTCTATCTGTTTGTCTGTCTGTCTGTCTGTCTATCTATCTATCTATCTATCTATCTATCTATCTATCTATCTATCTATCTATCTATCTATCTATCTATCTATCTATCTATCAATCTATCTATCTATCTATTTTTTCTATCTATCTATCTATCTATCTATCAATCTATCTATCTATTTTGTCTATCTATCTATCTATCTATCTATCTATCTATCTATCTATCTATCTATCTATCTATCTATCTATCTATCTATCTATCTATCTATCTATCTATCTATCTATCTATCTATCTATCTATCTATCTATCTATCTATCTATCTATCTATCTATCTATCTATCTTTCTTTCTTTCTTTCTTTCTATCTATCTATCTGTTGGAAGAAGTTTTTTTGAAGTATTTGTTATGGAAAAATAATTGTAAAATGCCAAAAAATTGTAAAATTATTTATGCAAATGAGGTAAAAATGAGGAAGAGTCTTCCTCATGTAGATTAGAATCATATGTATTTTTTCTAGAATTTTTGGAAACTCCTAGATAGCATATTTTTAGATTAGAAGGGAAAAGGACCAAAATTCAAGTGTGAAAAGGGACACTTGAAAATGTATAAAAGACAATTTCCTCTATTTTGAGAGGGTTGGTTATTTGTATTTGATGCTATCCAAGCAAAGAGAGGAGTTTCCTCCAGAAAATCGTGATTCTTCCTTTTGTGTGAATTTTTTTGATTTGTTGAGTCTATTCTATGTGTATCCATGGAATTTGCAAGCTTCTATTGTGTATTTCTGATGAATGTGTATGAAGAGAGTTGATTCCTGATGTGTTGAGTGAGAAATTGATGAAGAATGGTGTTGGAGATGAAAATCATCAAATTTTATAGAATCGCGATTGTCTCGTCTGAAGGTTACAGGTATCATTTTTGAGTTTTGACTTTATGATTGTGTTTTGCTGAGAAAATAACATACTTTAGACACCAAGATTAGTGAAAATGATGGAGTATTGCTCAAGATAATCCAAACCCTAGGAATTTCTCTTCATCTTCATTATTTCTCAAAAATCCAGCCAGTTTTCTCTTATTTATTGGATTCTATCATATAGACGGGGCTGTGGTCTCTTGTATACTTCTAGGATTGACAAATATAAGATGTATTGTTTATTCTTTATGCTAAATGATTGGAGAGGACAACTCCAAAGGGTAACAACAAACATTTTTTGGCGCCATTGCCGGGGAGTATATCAAAAGCTTCATTGAAGTTGGACCTTGCTGGATCTTCTAGTGTTGATGGTATTGAACACATTGAAAAGGTAATACTCTTTAATCAAGAAATGAAAACATGAAAGGTAGGTTTCTTTTTTTGTCTTTTGGGAAAAGAAAGCAATAGATAGCCTTTTGAGAATAGAAGTGATGAAATTATTGCAAATTGATAGTTGCTCTTATCATTTTTTATAAGTAAAGTGCAGGTGTGTGGAAAAACTAAATCGAGAGAGCTGAACATAAGGTAAAATGTGTCTATTTTTGCATTTGTAGAGTGCTTTTTGATGAAGTACCAAGCAAAATTGTTGATCTTGGGAAGATGACATGATTGCATTGAGGAAAGTCAATTAAAGTAGCTAGATGCAAGTAGATAAGACCCATTTGTTAATCAAGGCAAGGCAATAATCTTAAGAAAAAGTTTAATTGCATCTTGAAAAGAAAAAATATTTGAGTTTATCTTTGCAAAAATTGATATTTGCACTTCTTAACACATTTTTCTTTGGGAAGTTTTGCTCATGAACTATTTTGATAGCAAAGCATAAAAGAGTATAACCAATCAAGGAACACAGAATCAATAGATCACTAAACAAGAAACCCTAAGTGAAGTGTTTACCTTAATTTAGGGTAAAATACCAAAAAATTCATAAAATTCATTAAAACATTCAAAAAAATTCCTTTTTTCTTTAGGAAGTTGGACTGAAGTGTTGTTGATAAGAGTGAAGGAGACCAAGTGGAAGAAAAGGAAAAAATTGCTAAAAATTGGAAAATCAGAAAAAGACGATTCTCTTCACAAGATCGTGATTTTTTGGTTAATTTTTTGTTAATGATGAAAAATTGCAGGTGACAGCTGAATTGGAATTGATAAAGAGTATTGAGGGGGAACAAGTGGAAAGAAAAGTCAAAAAAATTGAAAAAAACAAGAAGATCAGAAAAACACGATTCTCTACACAGGATTGCTAATTTTTGTTCATTTGTTCATGATGTAAAATTGCAGGTGACAAGTGACTTGGAGTTGGTGAAGAATTTGGAAGAGGAGTAAGAGGAAAGAAGAATCAAAATTGGAAAAAAAACAAGAAGTTCAGAAAAATACGATTCTTTGCACACGATCGCGATTTTCAGTAAGAGGAAAAAATTTGAATTACTGTGCACATTTGGGTTTTTGTGGTAGGGAATTGTAAGAGACTTCACTAAGTTGACCAAGTAAGGAAAATAAAATTTTAAAAAATCAGTTAGGATTGAGCATCAAGAGGGTAAGGTGGAAATTAAGTATAGAATCGTGATTTTCACCAGTAGATAATGGGAGTGACCAATGATGAAAAGGTAGGAATTGTGGATTAAAACCACAAAATTGTTGAAGAATAAAAATTGGACAAGAAAAAAGTGAAAATTATGAGGAAATTGCACAAAATCGCAATTGTGTGAACACTATAAAACCCTGGAATCTCAGAAGAAAACTCATTTGAGTGAGGAAGAGAGAGAGTGAGAGCAAGAACAGAATCGCGATCATCTGTAACCATAAGCTTTTGGATATTTTTGAATCAAGCAAGCAAGGTATGGAAGCCTTAGTACATTTTGTTGAATTTCTTCAAATTTTATAAGAAGAGTAAAGCACAAAAACACACAAAATAGCAAAAACACGGAATCACGATGTTTTGACTTTTTGAGTTTTTAGTAGGAAAAATATTGATTTTGATTAAAATCTTTCATTGCATGTTAAATATTTACTAAGCCGATTCTATTGAAGAAACAAAAAGTTGAAAATCAAGACCTCAAAAAATTTTAAAATCTGAACAGAATCGCGATTCTGTGAGCAATCACAACATCGCGATTGTCTGAAACAAAGCACAAAATCGCGATTCCCAGAGCACGATTTTCATAAGAGAATCGTGTTTCTAACGATTGTGAGCAATCATGATTGTCTGGGAATAGAATCATGGAAAACACGATTCTCATCATAGAATTGTGGAAAACACGATTCTCATCACAGAATTGTGGAAAACACGATTCTCATCACAGAATCGTGAAAAATACGATTCCCATCACAGAATCGTGAAAACACGATTCCCATCACAGAATCGTGAAAACACGATTACCATCACAGAATCGTGAAAACACGATTCTCATCACAAAATCGTGGAAAACACGATTCTCATCACAGAATCGTGAAAACACGATTCCCATCACAGAATCGTGAAAACACGATTCCCATCACAGAATCGTGAAAACACGATTCTCATCACAGAATCGTGAAAACACGATCTTTTCTGAGTGAAGCGAGTTTTCATAGAGAAGCCGAGTGTTCATATTTTGGTAAAATATTTCAAAATTGGTGAAAGTTTTGAGCTATAGTTGACCATAGAGGTGTTCTAAACTCAATTTTAGCTTGTCTTTTGGAGATCAATTATCTCCATCAGTGGTATCAGAGTAGATTTGGTCAAAGTTGAAGCAAAAGAAGACCCCGACTACTGCAGATATACAAAATTCAACATTTGAAGATTCAAAAGGACAAAGTGTGAAGGAAAAGCTAAAGGGAGACACAGGAGAACAATTAAAAGGATCATAAGGAGTAAATTTTGAAGCTAAGGTACATTCATTACTTATAAGGTTGAAGTTTTGAAAGTACAGGTCAAGAAAGGATGGGAGATAGTCTCCAAATTGAGAAGTTGGACAGAGAGAACTATCCAGCTTGTTCTATGAGGATGGAAGTTCATCTTATGAGCAAAGATCTGATAGGATATATTACAAGAGAAGAAGAAAAGTCAGAATTCAAAGATGCTAGTATTCCTTCTAGGGAAGAGCTTGCAAACTTAAAGGTTTGGATGAAGAAGGATGCTCAAACAAGGAGCATAATTTATATGGCAGTAAATGATTACTTGCTTCCTCACATTAGAAGACTTGAAAGTTGTTTGTTGTTCACCTTTGGAGTTGTCCTCTCCAATCATTATAGCACAATATATTAACTAACACTTCATCAAATTGTCAATCCGAGAAGTATGCAAAGACCGCAACCCCTTCTAGTTAATGGAATCCAAGAATAAGAGGAAACATGGCTGATTTATGAGAAATTAGTGAAGATGAAGATGGAAAAATAGGGTTTTGAATATTGTGAGCTATATAATAGCATTTTTAATGATCTTTGTGCCTAAAGTGCGTCATTTTCTCTGTAGATTAAAAATAAAAAGTCAGATTTCAAAAATAGTACATCTATCACACAGAGGAGACAATCATGATTCTATAAAAACTGAGAATTTCCATTTCCAACATTGATCTCATACATCACTTCACTCAATATACTGATGATCACCTCTCTTCATACACTTTACTCACAAATACACAAGAAAAGCTCATAAATTCCATAGATTTCACAAGAGAGACTCACCAAATCAAGAAGATACTCAAGAGAAATAGAAACACGATTTTCTTACAAGAAACTCTTCATATTACTTGAGTAGCATGAGTAATAGTAGCAACAACCTTTACAAAGTAGAATAAGTTATCCTTTATACTTTTTCAAGTGTCCCTTTTCACACTTGAAATTTGGTCTTTCTACCTTCTAATCTAGAAATATGCTACTCCATAGCTTCTAAAAATTCTAAGAAAAGTATATATGCTTTTACTATACATGAGGAAGACTCTTCCTTAATTTTACATCATTTGGATAATTACAACTATATGGAAATATCAAATTACAAGAAATTTCCTTCAAAATTGCTTCTTCCAACATCCTTCCCCTCCTAGAATTTTTGGCTTGTTAGCTAAATAAACCATTGGTTTTTGTGCACTAATAGGCTTTCATTTTGCAGAGTGTACATATGCGTGCAGGTATTTGGCAACAAAAAGATGCTGGTCGATAGCAATTGACTTCAATTAATGTGGCTTGGAGGCAGGTGTTGTTGAAAGAAAAGAGATGTGGTGGCAATGGGATCAAGACCAATTTAGTCAATTTTGTTGATGTTACTAAAGCTTTGTCTCGTCCTCCTGCATATACCACCAATTTCTTTGCATGTGAGCTAGGTGCACAATCCAAATTTGATGAGAAAACAGGGACATCCATTGTGAATGGGGCTCATGACACTGCAAAGCTAGTTGGATTGTTGGAAAACTTCATAAAAAACATGTGGTCATGTATCTGATGTTCATATGCGTGACAAGCTTACTACTTTCATTTTAAAGAGCCCTCCAGAGCAGAAAAAGAAGGGTTCTGATAAAAAAGGCATGCGGAGGGCAGAGAAAGAGAGGATAAAGGAAGGTGAAGCAATAGATGAAGAAATGAGATGGATGAAGAAAGAGAGAAAGAAAAAGAAAATCCAAGATGAAACTACCAAGAAGAAGGCTAGTTCTGATGAGGAAGAGCAATCTCTTTCTGTAAGCCAAGAAGACACTATACAAGAAGAGGATGATGATGATGATGTGTAGTGGCTAACTGATACATCTGCTTAAGCTGCTCAACAACGTATCAAGGAACAGTTAACAACTACAACCAGTGAGATGGTAATGTTGCAACCTGTGAAAGAACCCGAGAAACCACCCAAATCAAGTAATGGCAAGCCAAAATCCAAGGAAACTTCTGTTGATAGTGATTCTGCCCTAAGTCTTGATGATGAGGATATAATTTCCGTTGAAAGAGTTCAAAGATGGACTTGCTAGTGGCTATGGCAGCAAAGAACTAGCATCTCTGTTTAAGGAAAAATCATCGTCTCCCAAGCAGGAGGTCTAAAATGCATACTTTGAAGCCTTATTAAATGGTGTTTCAAGGGGCTTGGCAAAGGAGTTGAAGAAGAAGAAGAAATACTTTGATGAGATTCTAGAAGATGAACATAGCCAGGAACTTCTACTAGGCGTGTTTGAAGCACATTATGTTGGTTTGCCTCCTGAATCGAGGAAGGCGGTGGAGGTGGCAGGATCTTTGAAAACCTTCCATGATCTAGATCTTTTGGGGGAGGAGACATTTTTAGCGTGGTATGATGAAGGGGATGTCCATTTCACTTGTCAAAAAAAGAGGCCACATTCGGTTTTTCGTGCAGGCAGGAGGAAGTTTTTTTGTTTTGTTTTTTCTACACACATTGTGTGGTGTGTCTTTTTCGACAGGGATTGGGAAGGAAAAGAGGAGGGGCTTTTATCTCCGCCGGCATCAAAGGGGCTAGGGGCTCTCTCTCGTTCGTAAGGAGTAACTCCTGTTTTTTTCTCTTGCCACAAAGAAGGGGAGCTCTGTGTTTTTTGGGGGTGTGCCACACCAGGAGGAGGCGCCATCCATTCTTAAGGGGGTTGGCATTGTTTTGGCAGGGGGAAGAGACTTCTTGTTTTAGACTGTTGGAGCCGAGGACGGGAAAAAAGGCCCATCGCGCAGCTAGCCTACAACACCTGTGCTAAACGTGATATCGCTACGGTCGTGTTTATCTGCAAGCGTCAAAATGTGGAAAGAAAACCACCCGTCTTGTCGGAGGATGTTGATGCCGATTCAGAAGTGTTTGGACATGTTCAGATGAAGGGCATAGCTTTGATGGTCTTCGTGATTATACACATACAGGTATGTGAAGGGTGATGATTAAGTTCGAAGATACTTCGCAGCATTTCATTTGCATGAAAAGATACCTACGACTGTGATTATTGATGATCTAGTAGATTTATTTGATGAATTGGAATCTAGAGAATGCTACCGGCAGCCAAGAGGGTGGGAGATAGGGATAGTGAGGACACTGGCTCTTTGGGATGCAATGAATTATGCGAGATTGTAGGTGTTGATTTCAAATTAATCATTTCAGATACAAATATCAATCAAGGCCCTCGACTGCTTTACATTTACCAGAGATAGTTCACATTGATTTTGACTGTGGAGTCTATTGGTTCTAGTTTTGTCTTGAAAGTCTTCCAGGATAGCAGATGCGTACCTGCTTGCAAAGGCATACTTGCTCAGTATACAGTGTCCCAACAATTTCTAAGGCTGGAAATGCTAAGATAGTTTTGAGATCTTATGTAATGCATATGACCTATGACAGAGTGTCTTAGAAGGCTTTTAAACCTTATCTTGTGTCGCATTGGTGTGTGAAATGATGGACGTTCACTTCCTCGATGATGTTCTTAGTTGTGAGCTTTTTCTGTGGTAGCCAGTTTGATCATCCTGATTGATCAATCATACTTACCTTTGTTGAGACATACTGTTGTTGTTTTGGATGGCGAATTAAGATGTCAAGGTCTTTGTGAGCAGTAATATAATGAACACACCCAAACCCCATTCAAAATTCAGTTGTTGGGGTTATGTTGTCATAAATACAAGTAGACTATGTGGAATATCCGTGATAGGTAGACTCGAAATAAATATTGGGTTTTAACCAATGTATGCATTTCAGTTTTTCAAGTTAAAAAAAAACTCGATGTAACCAGGTGAACAGGGGATGCATGTCGGCATGGGAATGATTGGATAAATGTGTGAATGTCTTGTTATGTATGTAAATTCTTAGTCATGTGTTTTAATGATTACATGAGGGTATGAGTGCAAATGTGTGATATGGCTGTTCACATGAGCGTATGATTTGATGAGTCTGTGTGATGTGTACGTGAGAGGGTAAAAGAAGTGGGTAAGTAGAGTGTAGAAAATTGCGGGTAAAAGAAAGGGGAGAGTGTGACCTTGAGAATCAAACATTGTGGTTGGTATGGAATTTTATGTGTGCTCGAGTCGCCTCTTCTCTCTTTTCCACAATTATATTTGAGCATTATGATGGACTAAGAGTAGGCCAAGCAGGTTGATTTCGAGTAACTTGGGCAAACTATAAGTGTATCTCAACATCGTTCCTCTCTGTTGGCATACAAGTCAGATGAAGAGCATACTAGCGCAACGGAAGAGTCATGCACAATACGGCAACAAGGCCAAATCATTTTTTCCATGGACCATTTACAACTCAAGTGATTTTAATCACTACACAAACATTGTAAATTCCGTTTTTGGTAGAATAGACTCCATTTTGTGCAAGCCGAGGAGTCCTCGAGCTTGAGGAGTATTAGAACTAGCTACATATCAATTTTCATAATTTTTAGACTCTGTTTGAGCCCTCAAATAGGTTCTAGAACCTAATTTTTAACTAGGCCGGACACTAGGTCTGGACAAGACCAAAGCTAGTTAGAAAACTATAAAAAGAGCTAGAGAGCTCATTTTTGGGGTTAGATTGCTTTTTGACTAATGCAAAGAACTCCATTGTTCCTCTCCTTGTTCTTGCCTTGTGTGCGCGTGTGTGTGAATGTGTGTGCATGCTTGTGTGCTTCTCACTCACACACTTGTGCCTTCACTTGCTCATAGTCTTCATACTAGTCCTCACGTCTCCACGGATTGACAATTATGAGGTGAATCTTCTCACGTTGGTACTCACCATTGTGCTAGAGTGACACCAAATTTGGCGCCGTTGCCGGGGAGAGAGCTTCGAGGACGAGCATGTGATGGTAAGATGTCGAGTTGAGACATTGGAGTTATAGGTAATATCCTTCCTTCTCTTTATTTTTCTTCATTTTTTCCTTACTTTCGCATCACCATCATCACCATCATCATCCCCACCATCTCCCACCTCCATCTCCATCTCCACCAAAAATTTCAGTTTTTTGGTCATATTACACTCCCCACCTCATTTCCCTCATTTCATTGTGAGAGAGAGCGAGAGAGAGCTTGCATGCTATCTGTTTTTGTTGGTGCAGACCAATCACCAATTGAATGTTTGGAAGATTAAAGAATGAAGGAAGATTCAATTCTTGAAGCTTGGAACAAGGATACATTCAGAGGATATGAGGAATGTACACATATGTACATTAGTATAGTTATAGTTCACTTAGGTCTTTGATTAGTCATAGACTTGTACAAATTTCTCTATAAATACCTTGAAAATGTCGAGGCGTGATATGAGAGCATATGAAAGAATAGATGACTGAGTATAGAATTCAAGAAAAGAGAAGTTAGATGTCATGAGACAGGTGAAATGTTAGTTGAGTTTTCCTCTCATCACTCAACTGTTATTTCCTGAGTAATCGAAGAAATATTGCGCCCGATCTTTCTATGTCTGCTCCGTCTGTGTTAGATCATTTGTGAAATCCTTTTGAGGATATCTAAGTTCATAGTTAATGAGTCTATGACTTGAGTTTCAGAGTTTAATTGTAAACAGGCTAGGAGAATTGTTAGTAGGAACATTCATATGTGATGAGTGTTCACAGTCTTCTGAAACAGGCGCAGATTTTGAGTTCAATGAAATGAGTAGTGCTCAGTGCAGAGTGTAAAGTTTTACACATATAATAGCTCAAAATCTAAGTTGAGAGATAAGCTATCTACAACCAAAAGGATTTGGTAAAACGGGTTCGACATTGTGAGAACTTAAGTTAAGAAGTTAGGGGTGTCAAAATCGACTTCTCAGAAGTGCAGATTTAGACATACGTAACTTGTGAAGTTGATTTCTCAAGTTATACTAAACCTTTTGAAGAAATTTAACTTGGAGGAGATGCTTAACTTCTAGGCAACACTCCATACAAAATTTCATAGAAAACTTTACATGTTTGATAGGTCAATGAGAAGAAATTGTGCAGCAGAATTTCTGTGTTTTATCTTCTTCACAGAATTTTTCAACTTTTGATAATTTGGAGATTGAACCTCTAATTTGGTGAAGGTTTTGACTTACTCTTGGTATAGAGGTGCTCTAATATTAAGAGTAGGTTATTCTTTTGGAGATTAACACTCTCCATCAGTGGTATCAGAGCAGGAAACATCAAAATCAAAGGAAAGGAGGATCCCGACTGCTGCAGATTCAAGAAATTCAACAATTGAAGAATTAAAAGGTGAAAGCTTGAAGGCAAAGCTTGAGGAGGAGACCATATGACATCAAGAAAGACAAAAAGAGTCTAATTCTAAGTAAAGGTACATATATTGTTCATAAAGCTTGAAGATTTCAATACACAGGTGGACACAAGATGGGAGATTCTCTACAGATAGAGAAATTGGATAGGGAAAACTATCCTGCATGGTCAATGAGGATGGAAGCTCATCTTATGAGCAAATATTTAATAGCCTACATCACAGGAGAAGAAGAGAAGCCACAGTTCAGAGATCCTAGTGTTCCAACTAGGGAAGAGTTAGCAGATTTGAAAAATTGGACGAAGAAAGATGCTCAAGCTAGGAGCATTATATATATGGCAGTCAATGATTACTTGTTACCTCATATTCGAGGTCTTGAAAGTGCAACTGATATTTGGAGTGCTTTGGAGGAGCATTTCCAGAATACTACTAAGTCAAGGAAGGCATCCTTATGGGCAGAATTTACAACCTTCAAGAAGAAGGCCTCTCAATCTATTTCAGACTATGTAACAAGGATGAAAGACATTGCAGATGCATTAGGAGCTGTTGATGAAGATATTGAGGAGGATAAATTGGTAAGGCAAATCCTTACAGGTTTGAGAGGTGATGACAAATGGAAGCCATTCATTTTGTCTACAGAGTTATCACTTGATCATTTCACTCCTGATTTAAATCAGTTGTTAGGTCATATGCTAACATTTGAGCAGGATGTTAAAGGAGATGGTGACAAGAGTGCAGGTCATGCAATGTACTCAAAGGACAAGAAGAAGAATAGCAAAGGAAAGCAACAAGCAAATGAAGATGAAGGAACAACTAGTCAAGCCAACTTCCTAAGAGGAAGAGGAGGTGGCAAAGGTAGAGGAAGAGGCAGAAACAACAAAGATGGAGGCAAAGCTTGCTGGATTTGTGGTAAGACAAATCACTTAGCTAATGATTGTTGGCACAATACTCAGAGTAATAATGGATATAATTGTTGATATATTTAGGTAGTGATGTGTGTGAACACTCTAGGACCGCCGGGGCACTTTTTTCCCTCTTTAGGAGGTTTTTTTCCCCCGGCTTGTATATACGCCTATTACCCTAATGGGCTACTTATCTTTGTACATTCTCTAGTAATACATTCAGTCTTGTGTGTTGTGCTCCAAGCTTCTTCTTCTTCCTTGTGCTGTTCGCGTGCTTCCGCAGACGTCTAACTCCAACAATTGGTATCAGAGCAGGTCGTTGCTTCTTCTAGGGCGCCGTCGACACTCCTCCGTTTGCAGTCTCAGATTCGCACAAAATTTGGTGAGCATACTCAGGGTGTTTCCGAGATCAAAACAGCTTTGCTGTGTGGTGCCGAAATCGCGATCTGAGCTCGTTTCGGCCTCCGAACGCACTATCGCAGTGCTTGTGCAGGCTATTTCGTCCTTTTGTGCCAAAGGTATATACCAGTTTCTGTTCGCCAGTTTAAGCGTCTCAAAGTCTGCTACAGGTCTAGCAGAACTCGTCTGGGCAGTTCTGTTCAACTTTTTGAGATACAGTCAATTTTCTGCATCAAGGTATTTTAGTCACCGGCCATGGCTGAAAGCAGTGATGTATTCTGTATGTTGGCTGTTGAGGATAAGTTGGATGGTACCAACTACCCATTATGGGCTTATATGATGCGACATGTACTGGTTGCAAAAGGATTGTGGAACATTGTGCAGGGTGTTGAAAGACGTCCTGTTACACCTGTAACGACAGGTACTGCAAATACAGGTGTTGGAGCTGATGAAGATGGTGTCAAAGATGATATTCCGCAGATTCCTGTTCGTGCTGCTGTTTCTGTTGCACCTACTGCAGAGCAGATTCGTTGGGATGGCAGAGATGCCCAGACACATGCATTGATAGCTTTGTCTGTCAAACGTGCCATTATTCCTCACATTCGCTCTTGCAGAACAGCAAAGGATGCTTGGGATACACTTACCACTTTGTACCAGGCTAGGAATGAGGCTCGTGTTGCTTACCTCCGAAAACAGTTGGAGAGTGAGCACATGAATGAAGGTGATTCGATGGACAGTTTTCTTACAAAGATCAAAGACCTGAAGGAACAATTGATTTCTGCTGATGAGGTTATACCAGATAGCTCACTTGTGCAGACCGTTCTGAATGGCCTTCCTGATTCATATCAGAGTTTTGCCTCTACTCTTCGATTGATGATGAAAGGCAATCCGAATGCCTTGTCATTTGAGGAATTAGTCTCTGTTCTGTTGCAGGAAGATCAGTCCAGGCAGAACAGGTCCATTATGCGTGTTGCAGATCAAGCTTTCCTGGCTAGTCAGAAGGGCAAAGGAAAATGGAGCTCTTCTACTAGTAAGCAGAAATCTGCAAATGCTGCACAATCGAAGAACCCGGATAAAGATGAGAAGAAATCAGAAAAGCAGAAATTGTTCTGCAAGTACTGTAAAGGAAATGATCATATTATAAAGAACTGTCCAAAACTGGCTGCTAAAGAGGCAAAGAAGAAAGAGGCTGGAATGGTTGTTGCAGAGGCCTCTACACCAAAAACAGAGTCTGCAAATCTTGTGCAGGAAGAAGAATGGGCGTTTACTACTGTCTGCAGTTTTGACCCATCTTCTCATGATCAGTGCATGTCTGCAGTAGACTCAGATGTTTGGTACTTTGACAATGGGGCAACCAAACATATTACCTCGCAGCGCAGTTTCTTCTCTTCACTCGAGCCTGCCCCTACAGGGAATACTGTCACATGCGCCAATAACTCCTCTTATCCTGTTAAGGGAGTTGGTAAGATCATTCTGACTACTGCTGATGGTAGTTCTTTCACTTTGTCAGATGCTTTATTTGTGCCAGGGATCAAAAAGAACCTGTTATCAGTTTCTGCATTAGCCAAGATTGGCTTGGTTGTGAAATTCGTTGATGACAGGTGTACAGTCCATGATCTCTCAAATGGCAATGTGATTATTGCTTCTGGCATTTTATGTCGTGGGCTGTATAAGCTCATAGACTATGAAAAATCTGTGAATGATTCGGCATGTGCAGTTCATGATTCTCAGGCTATGTCAGATGCAAAGCTTTGGCATGCACGCTTTGGTCATCTGAATTTTGCTAGTTTGTTACGCCTGCAGAAATCTGAAATGGTGTCCTCTTTGCCCAAACTTGAGGCACCTGGAAAACATGTTTGTGAAGGCTGTATTTTGGGCAAAATGCAGCGTTCTTCCTTTCCAAAAGATGGTTCAGTTCGGGCTATGCAGAAATTGCAGCTTGTACATAGTGATGTCTGTGGTCCTATGCAGACACCCTCTTTTGGAAATTACCTTTACTTCGTGACTTTCATTGATGATTTTTCCAGGCATGCATGGGTATATCCACTCAAAGCAAAGTCCGAAGTGTTCACGTGCTTCAAACAGTTTTTGGTTTTGGCTGAAAATCTATCAGCATGTAAAATAGGCACCCTCCATTCTGATCGAGGGGGGGAATATATGTCTTCAGATTTTAATGCATTTCTGGCTGAACGTGGGATAAAACACCAGTGTACAGTGCCGTATACACCTCAACAGAATGGAGTTGCTGAACGAAAGAACAGGTCACTCATGGAGATGGCAAGGTGCATGGTCAAAAGTTAGGCTTTACCACATAGTTTCTGGCTTGAGGCTGTCATGTGTGCAGCATATGTACTGAACAGGTGTCCCACGAAAGCGTTGCAGTCTATCACTCCATATGAGGCTTGGCATGACCGCAAGCCATCTGTTGCTCATCTGCATGTTTTTGGTTGTTTGGCATATGCATTAGTGCCTGAACAACATCGCAGAAAATTGGATGATAAGGCAGTAAAATGTATTTTTGTTGGGTATAGTTCTGAAAGTAAAGGCTATCGTCTGTATCATCCACAGACTAAACGCATTCTGGTTAGCCGTGATGTTGTCTTTGTGGAAGATGCTATTCAGCCATTGCTTTCATGTACTAAGGAGACATCTGTTAGCTCCAAAGACATGTATGATACTTTGATGCCTCTTTTTACAGGTGGACAGGCTAGCGCTGGTCCTAATGAGGCAACTTCTCAGCCTTTGCAGGTTTCATATGATGATGCAGATCATTCCATTTCTGATGCAGATTTACATGATGCACTTGTTGATGAGAGAGCTGATATTGAACAGGCAAAAACTATGCCAAAATGGCTGGTGCAGACTTTGCGTGACAGCAAATTAGATGCACCTTTGTCATATCGTACTCGTTCAGGCTCTCATAGTACCTCCTTTGCATCAGATTGCTATGCTATGGCTGCATCTAGTCTCTGTGATGAGAATGAGCCTGTTTCTTTTGATGAAGCATAAAATTCAGAAAATTGGATGGCTGCTATGCAATCTGAATATGATGCTATAATGAAGAATGGTACATGGTCTTTATGTGACTTGCCTCCTGGCAAGAAGGCCATTGGCACTAAGTGGGTATACAAGCTGAAGCGTAAACCTGATGGTACAGTTGATAGGTATAAGGCTAGGCTTGTTGCAAAGGGTTATGCGCAGGAAAGAGGCATTGATTTTGATGAGACCTTTGCACCTACATGCCGTATCACTACTGTTCGGAGCATTTGTGCACTTGCAGCCCATCATGGTTGGAATGTACATCAGTTGGACATTAAAACAGCATTTCTGAATGGTGACTTGCATGAAGAAGTGTATGTTTTTCAGCCCCGTGGCTTTGTGCAGAAAGGGCATGAAAACCAGGTGTGCAGGTTAAAGAAGGCGTTATATGGTTTAAAGCAAGCACCACGTGCTTGGTATGAGAAAATACATGCCTATCTGATTGCACATGGTTTTGAGAACAGTCCAACTGAAAGCACCTTATATGTTAAGCGTGCTAATGATGTGCTTTTGATCATTGTTGTCTATGTAGACGACATGCTGCTCACTGGTCCTCTTGAGAAGCATATTGCTGATTTCAAGGCTGATTTGCATGCCTCATTTGAGATGTCTGATTTGGGGCATTTGCATCACTATTTGGGCATTCAATTTATGCAAGTTGATGGTGGAATGGCTTTGTGTCAAATGAAATATATTGACACATTATTGCAGCGTTTTGGCCTTGAAGACTGTAAGCCTATTGCCACTCCTATGGAGATAGGTTTACGATTGAGTCTTCATGATGCTGGAGATGCATTTGATGCTGTTCTCTATCAGCAGGCTGTTGGATGCTTGATTTACTTATGCATTACTCGGCCAGATATTCAGTTTGCTGTCTCACAGATGAGCAGGTTTATGCATTGCCCAGGAGTCACACATTGGAAAGCGGTTAAGCGCATCTTTCGCTACTTGAGTGGTACTCGGCTACTTGGGTTGTTTTATCCCAAGGGGGGATCACTACCGCCAGATTTGCATGCTTTTTCTGACTCAGATTGGGCTGGTTGCTATGACACTCGTGTGTCCACCAATGGTTTTTGCTTCATGCTTGGTAGCTCATGTATATCTTGGTTGAGCAAGAAGCAGCCTACTGTGGCCACTTCCAGTTGTGAGGCTGAGTATAGGGCAGCTTTCACAGCTACTGTTGAGAGTGTGTGGCTCAGACGCCTTATGGCTGATTTGGGTGTTGGCCAGTCTTCTGCCACCACCATCTTCACTGACAGTCAGAGCGCATTGGCAGTTGCGAGGAACCCTGTGTTCCATGCTCGCACTAAGCACATTGAGGTGCATTATCACTATGTCAGGGAGAGGTTCTCTGCTGGGGAGATGAGCTTGGCATATGTGCCCACGCAGGAAAACATTGCAGACCTTTTCACGAAGGCTCTGCCTAGGGAGAAGTTTGAAGCTTTCCGCAAAGCTTTGGGCTTACTTCCTTTTGTGGAGTGATTTCCACATAGCTCGGCACTTCCTTATACATGAGTGCCAGCTCCTTGTTCACCGCATCACTCCCAGGGGGGATTTGTTGATATATTTAGGTAGTGATGTGTGTGAACACTCTAGGACCGCCGGGGCACTTTTTTCCCTCTTTAGGAGGTTTTTTCCCCCCGGCTTGTATATACGCCTATTACCCTAATGGGCTACTTATCTTTGTACATTCTCTAGTAATACATTCAGTCTTGTGTGTTGTGCTCCAAGCTTCTTCTTCTTCCTTGTGCTGTTCGCGTGCTTCCGCAGACGTCTAACTCCAACAATAATCAGAACTATAATTCAAGAGGAAGAGGTGGCAGAAATCAAAGAGGTAATTTCAGAGGCAGAGGTAGTAGGGGTTACTTTGGAAGAAATGCAGGTAGAGGTTTCCAAAGTCAACAATATAACAACACCTACTACAATTATGCTTCAGATCAAAAGGAGGATTCAACATTGATAATGAATGCAACTTGTGAAATGCAGAGTGAAGATCAAAGAGTCTTCTACATTGACTCAGGGTGTAGCAATCACCTAAGTGGTAATATAGCTTTGATGACTGATTTGGAGAATAAGGTTTTTAATCATGTTGTTCAAACAGGTGACAACACAAAGCACAATGTGAAGTCAATTGGATTAGTGAAGGCTAAGGATGGTAGTACCTTATTGAGTAAGGTTCTGTATGTTCCTACAATTCCTAAGAATTTGATAAGTGTAGGACAAATTGTTGAAAAGGGATATGAAGTAAGGTTCACTAATGATGGAGTATATGTGGAAGACCCTAGTCAAGGGTATAAACAGATTGTTTCAGGGAAGAAAGAAGGAAGATTATTTACATTGAAGATTCAAGGCAATATTGGTCATGCTATGTTCACATATGGAGGACATAAGATCTTTGAGTTAGATCTTTGGCACAAGAGGCTTGGACATTTCAATGAAAGAGGTATTAAAGACATGATTAACAATGGTTCAGTGCTTGGATTGCCTAATGTTGCAAGTCAACATATGACATACAAATGTGAGGTATGTCAATTAGGTAAAGCTCATAAGCATTCCTATTCCAAGCATGGTTTTATGTACTCAGAGAAGCTTGAATTGATACACACAGATGTGTGGGGACCATCAAAGGATTTCAATATAAATGGGTCAAGGTATTATGTGATTTATGTTGATGATGCTACTAGATGGATCACTATTTATGTGATCAAAGATAAGTCAGAAGTGTTTAATACATTTAAACACTATCATGCATATGCAGAAAGAATTAAGGGTCATAAGTTGAAAAGACTAAGGTCAAATGGAGGGGGAGAGTATTTCTCTAATGAGTTCAGTGATTACTTGTGGAATGCAGGTATAAAAAGGGAAGTTACTTGCAGGTACTCTCCTCAACAAAATGGTGTAGCAGAAAGGAGAAATAGAACACTTGTTGAGTTTGCAAGATCCATGATGAAGGAGAAAAATTGCCCTAATTATTTGTGGGCTGAGGCTGTAAATATAGCTACTTATTTGGTCAATAGGTTACCATGTAAAGCCTTGCAGGGTATGACACCATATGAGGCTTGGTGGGGTAAGAGACCTACCTTGGATCATTGCAGAGTTTTTGGATGTGTGGCATATGCATATGTGCCATCTCAATTAAGACACAAATTGGAACCTAAAGCTGAAAAATATGTTTTCATTGGTTATGATGATAAGCAGATGGGTTATAGATTGTGGAGTCCATCTACAAAACAATTCATGGTTTCTAAAGATGTTACATTTGATGAGCAAAGTACTTGGTATGCAGGTACAATCAATATCAATACAGGTGATGGAGAAGAAGTGAGCCAAAGGAAAGGTAAATCAAAGGTTCAGATATTTGATGAACAAGAGAATAATGAAGTGCAGGGTGAAGTTGAAGAAATGCCAAGATTTGATCCTGAGTGTGAAGAACCAGAAACCTCAAGGAGTGGAGAACTCAGAAGATCATCAAGAAATAGGTGGCAACCTACAAGGTATAGTTATGCTACTTCTTTTTTGGCCACAAAAGATTATGCTTATATGATGAAAACAGATGAAGACCCTTCTACATATGAAGAGGCAAAAGGTAAGGAAAAATGGGAGAAAGCTATGCAGGAAGAATTTGATGCACTATTGGAAAATCAAACTTGGGATTTGGTTCCTAAACCAAATAGTCAGAAAATTATTGGATGCAAGTGGGTTTACAAGACCAAGAGGTTTGCAGATGGAAGTGTGTCTAGATACAAAGCTAGACTTGTTGTCAAAGGGTTTGCTCAGACATATGGTGTTGACTATGATGAGACTTATAGTCCTGTGGCAAAGATGACAACCATCAGGACACTTATAGCTATTGCTGCATGTAAAGGTTGGAAATTATGTCAACTTGATGTGAAAAATGCTTTTTTGAATGGTTATATTTCAGATGATGTATTCATGGAGCAACCTCAAGGGTTCAGAGATAAAAAGTATCCAGATAATGTGTACAAGCTCAAGAGAGCTTTGTATGGCTTGAAGCAGGCCCCAAGGGCATGGAATTATAGACTTGTAAAGTTCTTGAAAGAACTTGGATTTCAGGTGTCTAAAGCAGATAGTAGCTTGCTTGTCAAAGCAAGTGATAATGGTTTCATATACATGTGCATATATGTTGATGATATAATCCTTACAAGTACAGAGAAGAAGGAATACAAAGACTCAAGAAGCAAATGGAAAAGGAGTTCAAAATAAGTGACTTGGGAGACTTGTCATACTTCTTGGGCATGGAGATTACATATACCAAACATGGAGTATTTGTGACCCAAGAAAGGTATTTGAAGAACTTGTTAATCAAGTTTAAAATGGATGATTGCAGGGTAGCACCTACACCAATGGAGGTGAATCACAAATTGAGTAAATTTGGAGGTGAAGAATTCAAGGACATGAGACAATATCAGAGTTTGGTTGGTAGTCTTATCTATGCTACTTTAACTAGACCTGATTTATCATATGCAGTAGGGGTTTTGTCTCAATTTATGCATTGTCCTAGGAAAGAACATTGGATTGCAGGACAAAGAGTGTTGAGGTACATTAAGGGTACACTCAATGAAGGTTTGTATTATGGGTTTACATCAGATACAAACATCAAGATCTATAGTGATGCAGATTGGGCAGGTAATCCAGATGATAGAAGATCAACTTATGGATACATGTGTTATGTGGGAGATAAACTTATCTCATGGTGTTCCAAGAAGCAACATACAGTTGCTTTGTCTTCTACAGAAGCTGAATATAAAGGCATGGTTGAAGCTGCAAAGGAAGTGATTTGGCTCAAGACCTTGATGAAGAGTTTTGATATTGTGCATGGGATACCAATTATATATGGAGATAACATGAGTTCATTGTATTTAGCTGCTAATCCTGTTTTTCATGCCAGGACCAAACACATTGAGATTCAGTATCACTTTCTAAGAGAGAAAGTGATGGATAAGGAGATTGAAGTCATACATACTTCAACTAAAGATCAGATAGCTGATATGCTTACAAAGAGTTTGGATGGACCAAAGTTACAGAAGTTTAAAGACATGGCAGGCATAAAGAAGATAAGAGAAACCTCAATTGATGATTGAGGGGGAGCTGTTGGTGCAGACCAATCACCAATTGAATGTTTGGAAGATTAAAGAATGAAGGAAGATTCAATTCTTGAAGCTTGGAAGAAGGATACATTCAGAGCACATGAGGAATGTACACATATGTACATTAGTATAGTTATAGTTCACTTAGGTCTTTGATTAGTCATAGACTTGTACAAATTTCTCTATAAATACCTTGAAAATGTCGAGGCGTGATATGAGAGCATATGAAAGAATAGATGACTGAGTATAGAATTCAAGAAAAGAGAAGTTAGATGTCATGAGACAGGTGAAATGTTAGTTGAGTTTTCCTCTCATCACTCAACTGTTATTTCCTGAGTAATCGAAGAAATATTGCGCCCGATCTTTCTGTGTCTGCTCCGTCTGTGTTAGATCATTTGTGAAATCCTTTTGAGGATATCTAAGTTCATAGTTAATGAGTCTATGACTTGAGTTTCAGAGTTTAATTGTAAACAGGCTAGGAGAATTGTTAGTAGGAACATTCATATGTGATGAGTGTTCACAGTCTTCTGAAACAGGCGCAGATTTTGAATTAAATGAAATGAGTAGTGCTCAGTGCACAGTGTAAAGTTTTACACATATAATAGCTCAAAATCTAAGTTGAGAGATAAGCTATCTACAGCCAAAAGGATTTGGTAAAACGGGTTCGACATTGTGAGAACTTAAGTTAAGAAGTTAGGGGTGTCAAAATCGACTTCTCAGAAGTGCAGATTTAGACATAGGTAACTTGTGAAGTTGATTTCTCAAGTTATACTAAACCTTTTGAAGAAATTTAACTTGGAGGAGATGCGCAACTTCTAGGCGACACTCCATACAAAATTTCATAGAAAACTTTACATGTTTGATAGGTCAATGAGAAGAAATTGTGCAGCAGACTTTCTGTGTTTTATCTTCTTCACAGAATTTTTCAACTTTTGATAATTTGGAGATTGAACCTCTAATTTGGTGAAGGTTTTGACTTACTCTTGGTATAGAGGTGCTCTAATCTTAAGAGTAGGTTATTCTTTTGGAGATTAACACTCTCCATCATATCTATCTATCTATCTATCTATCTATCTAGCTATCTCTCTATCTATCTCTCTATCCATCTATCTACCTATCTATCTATCTATCTATCTATCTATCTATCTATCTATCTATCTATCTATCTATCTATCTATCTATCTATCTATCTATCTATCTATCTATCTATCTATCTATCTATCTATCTATCTATCTATCTATCTATCTATCCATCTATCTATCTATCTATCTATCTATCTATCTATCTATCTATCTATCTATCTATCTATCTATCTATCTATCTATCTATCTATCTATCTATTTGTCTGTCTATCTATCTATCTATCTATCTATCTATCTTTCTATCTATCTATCTATCTATCTATCTATATATATATATATATATATATATATATATATATATATATATATATATATATATATATATATATATATATATATATATATCAAATTATCTATCTATATATCTATCTATCTATCTATCTATCTATCTATCTATCTATCTATCTATCTATCTATCTATCTATCTATCTATCTATCTATCTATCTATCTATCTATCTATCTATCTATCTATCTATCTATCTATCTATCTATCTATCTATCTATCTATCTATCTATCTCTATCTATCTATCTATCTATCTATCTATCTATCTATCTATCTATCTATCTATCTATCTATCTATCTATCTATCTATCTATCTATCTATCTATCTATCTATCTATCTATCTATCTATCTATCTATCTATCTATCTATCTATCTATCTATCTATCCATCTATCTATCTATCTATCTATCTATCTATCTATCTATCTATCTATCTATCTATCTATCTATCTATCTATCTATCTATCTATCTATCTATCTATCTATCTATCTATCTATCTATCTATCTATCTATCTATCTATCTATCTATCTATCTATCTATCTATCTATCTATCTATCTATCTATCTATCTATCTATCTATCTATCTATCTATCTATCTATCTATCTATCTATCTATCTATCTATCTATCTATCTATCTATCTATCTATCTATCTATCTATCTATCTATCTATCTATCTATCTATCTATCTATCTATCTATCTATCTATCTATCTATCTATCTATCTATCTATCTATCTATCTATCTATCTATCTATCTATCTATCTATCTATCTATCTATCTATCCATCTATCCATCTATCTATCTTTCTATCTATCTATATAAATGGGTCAAGGTATTATGTGATTTATGTTGATGATGCTACTAGATGGATCACTATTTATGTGATCAAAGATAAGTCAGAAGTGTTTAATACATTTAAACACTATCATGCATATGCAGAAAGAATTACAGGTCATAAGTTGAAAAGACTAAGGTCAAATGGAGGGGGAGAGTATTTCTCTAATGAGTTCAGTGATTAATTGTGGAATGCAGGTATAAAAAGGGAAGTTACTTGCAAGTACTCTCCTCAACAAAATGGTGTAGCAGAAAGGAGAAATAGAACACTTGTTGAGTTTGCAAGATCCATGATGAAGGAGAAAAATTGCCCTAATTATTTGTGGGCTGAGGCTGTAAATACAGCTACTTATTTGGTCAATAGGTTACCATGTAAAGCCTTGCAGGGTATGACACCATATGAGGCTTGGTGGGGTAAGAGACCTACCTTGGATCATTGCAGAGTTTTTGGATGTGTGGCATATTCATATGTGGCATCTCAATTAAGACACAAATTGGAACCTAAAGCTGAAAAATATGTTTTCATTGGTTATGATGATAAGCAGATGGGTTATAGATTGTGGAGTCCATCTACAAAACAATTCATGGTTTCTAAAGATGTTACATTTGATGAGCAAAGTACTTGGTATGCAGGTACAATCAATATCAATACAGGTGATGAAGAAGAAGTGAGCCAAAAGAAAGGTAAATCAAAGGTTCAGATATTTGATGAACAAGAGAATAATGAAGTGCAAGGTGAAGTTGAAGAAATGCCAAGATTTGATCCTGAGTGTGAAGAACCAGAAACCTCAAGGAGTGGAGAACTCAGAAGATCATCAAGAAATAGGTGGCAACCTACAAGGTATAGTTATGATACTTCTTTTTTGGCCACAAAAGATTATGCTTATATGATGAAAACAGATGAAGACCCTTCTACATATGAAGAGGCAAAAGGTAAGGAAAAATGGGAGAAAGCTATGCAGGAAGAATTTGATGCACTATTGGAAAATCAAACTTGGGATTTGGTTCCTAAACCAAATAGTCAGAAAATTATTGGATGCAAGTGGGTTTACAAGACCAAGAGGTTTGCAGATGGAAGTGTGTCTAGATACAAAGCTAGAATTGTTGTCAAAGGGTTTGCTCAGACATATGGTGTTGACTATGATGCGACTTATAGTCCTGTGGCAAAGATGACAACCATCAGGACACTTATAGCTATTGCTGCATGTAAATGTTGGAAGTTATGTCAACTTGATGTGAAAAATGCTTTTTTGAATGGTTATATTTCAAATGATGTATTCATGGAGCAACCTCAAGGGTTCAGAGATAAAAAGTATCCAGATCATGTGTGCAAGCTCAAGAGAGCTTTGTATGGCTTGAAGCAGGCCCCAAGGGCATGGAATTATAGACTTGTAAAGTTCTTGAAAGAACTTGGATTTCAGGTGTCTAAAGCAGATAGTAGCTTGCTTGTCAAAGCAAGTGATAATGGTTTCATATACATGTGCATATATGTTGATGATATAATCCTTACAAGTACAGAGAAGAAGGAATACAAAGACTCAAGAAGCAAATGGAAAAGGAGTTCAAAATAAGTGACTTGGGAGACTTGTCATACTTCTTGGGCATGGAGATTACATATACCAAACATGGAGTATTTGTGACCCAAGAAAGGTATTTGAAGAACTTGTTAATCAAGTTTAAAATGGATGATTGCAGGGTAGCACCTACACCAATGGAGGTGAATCACAAATTGAGTAAATTTGGAGGTGAAGAATTCAAGGACATGAGACAATATCAGAGTTTGGTTGGTTCTATGCTACTTTAACTAGACCTGATTTATCATATGCAGTAGGGGTTTTGTCTCAATTTATGCATTGTCCTAGGAAAGAACATTGGATTGCAGGACAAAGAGTGTTGAGGTACATTAAGGGTACACTCAATGAAGGTTTGTATTATGGGTTTACATCAGATACAAACATCAAGATCTATAGTGATGCAGATTGGGCAGGTAATCCAGATGATAGAAGATCAACTTATGGATACATGTGTTATGTGGGAGATAAACTTATCTCATGGTGTTCCAAGAAGCAACATACAGTTGCTTTGTCTTCTACAGAAGCTGAATATAAAGGCATGGTTGAAGCTGCAAAGGAAGTGATTTGGCTCAAGACCTTGATGAAGAGTTTTGATATTGTGCATGGGATACAAATTATATATGGAGATAAAATGAGTTCATTGTATTTAGCTGCTAATCCTGTTTTTCATGCCAGGACCAAACACATTGAGATTCAGTATCACTTTCTAAGAGAGAAAGTGATGGATAAGAAGATTGAATTCATACATACTTCAACTAAAGATCAGATAGCTGATATGCTTACAAAGAGTTTGGATGGACCAAAGTTACAGAAGTTTAAAGACATGGCAGGCATAAAGAAGATAAGAGAAACCTCAATTGATGATTGAGGGGGAGTTGTTGGTGCAGACCAATCACCAATTGAATGTTTGGAAGATTAAAGAATGAAGGAAGATTCAATTCTTGAAGCTTGGAAGAAGGATACATTCAGAGGATATGAGGAATGTACACATATGTACATTAGTATAGTTATAGTTCACTTAGGTCTTTGATTAGTCATAGACTTGTACAAATTTCTCTATAAATACCTTGAAAATGTCGAGGCGTGATATGAGAGCATATGAAAGAATAGATGACTGAGTATAGAATTCAAGAAAAGAGAAGTTAGATGTCATGAGACAGGTGAAATGTTAGTTGAGTTTTCCTCTCATCACTCAACTGTTATTTCCTGAGTAATCGAAGAAATATTGCGCCCGATCTTTCTGTGTCTGCTCCGTCTGTGTTAGATCATTTGTGAAATCCTTCCGAGGATATCTAAGTTCATAGTTAATGAGTCTATGACTTGAGTTTCAGAGTTTAATTGTAAACAGGCTAGGAGAATTGTTAGTAGGAACATTCATATGTGATGAGTGTTCACAGTCTTCTGAAACAGGCGCAGATTTCGAGTTCAATGAAATGAGTAGTGCTCAGTGCACAGTGTAAAGTTTTACACATATGATAGCTCAAAATCTAAGTTGAGAGATAAGCTATCTACAGCCAAAAGGATTTGGTAAAACAGGTTCGACATTGTGAGAACTTAAGTTAAGAAGTTAGGGGTGTCAAAATCGACTTCTCAGAAGTGCAGATTTAGACATAGGTAACTTGTGAAGTTGATTTCTCAAGTTATACTAAACCTTTTGAAGAAATTTAACTTTGAGGAGATGCGCAACTTCTAGGCAACACTCCATACAAAATTTCATAGAAAACTTTACATGTTTGATAGGTCAATGAGAAGAAATTGTGCAGCAGACTTTCTGTGTTTTATCTTCTTCACAAAATTTTTCAACTTTTGATAATTTGGAGATTGAACCTCTAATTTGGTGAAGGTTTTGACTTACTCTTGGTATAGAGGTGCTCTAATCTTAAGAGTAGGTTATTCTTTTGGAGATTAACACTCTCCATCAGTTTTTGGTGTGTTTTTGAGCTTTTGTTGCAGGAACTTGCTGTACCACCTTCTCCAGCAGTGTGCGCAGGTACGACAGACTCTGCACAGGTCCCGGGACGACGACCTCTATCTATCGCGACAGACAGAAAAACTTAATATTTTGTGAATGCGTGTTTGCCACGGTAACCTACACCATTAGAGCACTCCAAATCACTAGAAGTTTCTCAAAAATTTGCGTTTTTTCAGTCTATGACGATAGACACCGTCTATCGCGACAGACACCGTCTATCGCGACAGACACAAATCACGACAGACAACAGACACCGTCTATCACGACAGACACCGTCTATCGCGACAGACAGAGACCCACGATAGACCTCGTCTATCGCGACAGACACCTGTCTATCGCGACAGACCAAAATTCCACGATAGATCCAGTCTATCCCGACAGACACCTGTCTATCGCGACAGACCAAAATTCCACGACAGATCTAGTCTATCGCGACAGACACCATCTATCGCGACAAACCAAATCACGACAGACGACAGACAGCGTCTATCGCGACAGACACCGTCTATCGCGATAGACAGAGACCCACGATAGACCCCGTCTATCGCGACAGACACCGTCTATCGCGACAGACCAAATCACGACAGACGACAGACAGCGTCTATCGCGACAGACACCGTCTATCGCGACAGACCACTCTATCGCGACAGACACCGTCTATCGCGACAGACCACTCTATCGCGACAGACACCGTCTATCGCGGCAGACCACTCTATCGCGACAGACACCGTCTATCGCGACAAACACCGTCTATCGCGACAGAGAGCCCCCCACGATAGTTTGTGTCTATCGCGACAGACACCGTCTATCGTGATAGACAGACATTTTCGGCAAAAATTAAGGGGTAAATTTTTTGGAAATTTAGGCTAAATTTTGGGCATATTTGCACTCTCAAATACTCACACACTTGCAAAGGCCTTAGAAAAATGCATTAAAACTCCTGAAAGGTTCTGTTTGTCTGTTTAACCCCCTAAATCTTGAATGGTTATAACTTTTTCATACGAAATCCATTTTTTGAGCTCTAGGGCTTGTCGGAAAGCTCGTGGCATATCCTACACGCCCTCAACTGTTTTTTATAAGAATAATGCGTTGATTTTCAGATAGGATATTTGGAAGTTGACACACTGAGGGGTAGGAACACCAAGGGAGCTCTAAAGGAAATTTTTAGCAATACAAAAGGGGGAACAAGGGTCATTAAAAAAGTGTCTGAAATAAATTGTCTGTCAATTGAAGGATCAACTTGAAGCTAAACTTGGGATTCTTACAGGATCATCGAGAGCTCTTGGAGAAAGCAAAGTAAGTGCCAAGGAGAACAAGCTCGGGAACGTGCTTCCTGGGTAGACCAGCATGGCCAGGAGGAGCGACTTGAGGTTGGAACATCACTTAACCCCCTCAGTCTATTCTTAGCATAGGCTAAGTGCGAGTAGTTGTTCCGATTGACTAGGGGTACGATAGGAACACTCAAGTTTGAAGAGCCCTTAATTTCTCAAGTGCAAGGGTAGGCAAAATTGTAGTCAAGGGATAACTTAAAGGAAAAGAACTTAAACTAAGCGGACGCAGAACATCAAGTACGACCCACGAAAGTGCTCCTGATGACGCTTAACTAAAAACAAGAAAACCCATCCAAAGGAACTTAAAAGGAACAAGTGACTGGTACCAAAGAATCAGCAACGTACAAAGGGCATATGAACCTTAGGTCAGGTAGACACCTAGGGAAAGACAGACAAAGTCTTAGATCTTCAGAGGCTAGTGTCAATCATACTGCGAGGTCTTGGGCCCAGCAGTTGAGCCATCATTCGTATTACCCTAGTTCTGAGACTAGCGAGTCTGAGATGTCCCACGGTATGGAGAGACCTACAGGAAGTTCTGGGGTGCCATATTTACATAGGGTGGAAGGCCCTTACAAGATGCAACTCGAGTACCTTAGGACCAACCGATTAGGTGCTAGCATCTATGAGGACGGCCTAGGAAGAGCGGTGGTCCACATTAAAAACCCTGACCAATCCATTGGACTAGAGCGCCCAGCTGTCAAGTTTGAAAATGGAGCATACTTGGAAAAGGAAGGGACAATATATGTAGTCACCAGTCATCCCGATAGGATAGATGAATTTGGGAATGTGGTCCCAGAAACGGACTTAGGTGACCTAGAGCAAGGAAACATGGGCGAAGAACCTAGAACCCCCCGAGGCAAATCTGTTCTCACGAGGATTATCACACCAGAGTGGATTCCCCAAGATAATAAGAGCATAGATCTCCTCTTGAATCGAGAGATGGATGAAGCCTTTTGGAGATATAGACCTAGTCAGCCGAGTGAGGTAGGAACAATCATGATATATGAGTTCAAAGATCCTGATATTCCAGGAAGAGTGACCTACTTAGATCACTCTTCAGAGAGGATCTTTGGGGTTACAAAAAATGATAGGCATGCTTACACTTGGAAAGGAGAATTTATCTTCCCCCAACCAAGATCGAATGTGTCCTTTGGTCGCCAAGGAGCTGGAACATCTCAAGCTCAGGGGACTCAAAGAGAAAGGAGTCGAGAGAGACCTGAGGTAAGCTTTGCCAACTCTTGGGGAAGAGAAAGAACAAGAATGGACACGAATAGAGGGGAACCTGAGGGACATAGAGCCCCAGGGAACCGAAGAAATGCCGATGATTTCCCTTTGCCAAGACCAAGAGAGCACACGAGAACCTTGAGACCGACCCAGCTAGTTAAGTCCATGAAAAACTACTTCGATGGCACTGGAGACCCCTACGATCATGTAGCCGAGTTTAAGCAAGTCTTGAGAGCTGAACAAGTTGAAGACCTGTTCACGCAGTACAATGCCTTTGGTTTAACCCTTAGGAACACCGCCCTGACATGGTTTCAGCCACTAAACGAGAGGCAGTTTAGAAGCATAGATCAACTTTTAGAGGCATTCATTATCGAATTCTCTAAAAGTGGCATAAGGCATAATACTTCCTCATTGATATACAGCTTCAAGCAGACCCCGCAAGAGACTGTGAGACTTGCAGGAAGAAGATTTAGGCAATATCTTGAGCGTTGTCCTGGTCTTGAGTTACCCACAGCCGCTAAGCAAGTGGCTTTATTCTTGGATGGATTGCTAAGTACCAAATTGAGATCATATGTGTACTTGAAGGACCCCCGGACTATAGAAGAATGTGTACGCATGTGCATCGATATTGAGGATAACCTAGGGGAGGAGTTAGAGCTATCCAAAATCTAAAAAGATTCAGATAGTACCTCTAGCCTCTCTTCCTCACAATCCACATCAATTGAGGAACTTGCGGAAAAAGTAGCTCAAAAACTAGGCGTCTCTAGTAAACAAATTCCTAGATTTGCCCCAGTAAAGAGGTGCTATACTTGTGGTGGTGACCATATGGCAAACGCATGTCCCATCACGGCTCAACCCCAAGTGAACCCTAGCAGCCAATATTGCACCATAGAGCGAAGGTACACAAATCACTCAGCACAGGACTGCCCATACAATAAGCAAGCGGTTAGGCAAACCTACCCTCAGCCATACCCTCAACAAGGCAGATACCAGAGTCAATATTCACCACAACAGTATATTAGGCCTCAGCAAAATTACCAACCGCAATATCAGGCCCAACTGAGACCCCAGCCAGTGCTAGCACAGCAACCACCTGCTCCTACTAATGTGATTCCGGTCAAGTATGCTGCTGCAGAAGAAAACCTGAATAGAGCGATAGTCCCAGTAACACCATTAATCTCAGAAAGTGATCCTAGTGACCATAGCTTTGATTCTACACATGTTGATAGTCCCCAGGCTTACTACATGCAGTCTCCTGAACATGGTGAGTCTTACTACAGTGAGGAACCGAGTGAACCTATTTGGGAGCCTGAATATGCTAATGTCATGTACACAAACCCCAACTCTAGACCTCAACCTAGGCAGATACGACCCTCTTTTCCTAGAGGACCTTGCTTCAGATGCCAGGGTGATCACCTCATACGTGATTGCCCCATGCCTGCACCTACACAACCCCAATCAATGACGATCCAAGGCTTTTTCCAGGAGTGCGGAAAGGAACATCTCTTACGAGATTGCCCCAAGAATCCCAGCAATATGCCAAAAATCACTCCGATTAATGTTATTGGGTTAGTGGTCAATTCCACAGGAAGTGTCACTTCCACTGCACCAGTGCAGGTAATCACTAGAGCTCAAGCATTGCAGCAAAACCAAGGGGTAAGCCAGGAAAAGAGCCCAGATGCTAGCGATACTGAGAGCCAAAATAAGAAGAGAACAAGAGCTTGGAGAGATAGCCGTGAACGTATGAAAAGGCAATGGGCAAAGAAGATGAGTGAACTTGAGGAAAGTCTACGAGAAACCAAGGCCAAAATCATAGAGATCACATCTCAACCGCACTCTCACACATTCCCACCGCTACCATCCCCATCACCCTCCATCCCTCCACCCTCTAATACACCCCACGTAACCCACCCACCACCCCGAGCAGGATCAGTATTAGCTGATCCCACTCCTGAAGACATAGACATGATGCTTAAACCATATCAGGCCAGAATCCAAGAAGGGCCAAATGTAACGGATCATGACAAGTGCTACCCTAGAGCTGACCTAGAGATAGAAAGAACCAAGCTTTGCGCGAAAATGGTCGCATTGGCTCAGACTATGTTTGAAGCCAGTCACCTTTTCAATTACTCGGGCTCAGCCAAGACACAATTACACTTGGATGGACTTCTAGAGAAGTTAGAGGGCATAATTGCAAGATCTGCCAAGGAAGAAAAAAATCAAGAAAGAGATAAAGCAAGCAAAAACAGGACCCATCCCCCACCGAAAGCTTATGTGCCCAATTCCACTGAACCAGACAACCCCCCCTCCCTAGAAAGAATAGAGAATCTAATTGCACAATCACAAAAGGAACCCGCCCCTCAACACCATGACAAGGCTAGTGAAAGAGCAGGTCTTCCTACCCAGAAAGCCTATGTGCCTAAAGCTTATGTGCCTAACTCCACTGAACCAGACACCTCTTCTTCTATGAATCAATACACACCAGAATTCTTGCGAGAGATTTAAGAAGAGAAATGGGCTAAAGAGAGTGAAGTTCCTCCTCCTATTGAACTTGTGGATGACACACACGATCAATTCCCACAAGACCTTCCTTCCATTTATGGAGAGTAGGAGAGTGCCCAATCTCAAGAAAGATTAGACTTCGAGTCTAATTCTTTACAAGAACTACCCCATTTCACAGGCCCATGGGAAGCAAAGTCCACCTGTATGAGAGCACCTACAGTCATGGTAAGAAACGAAGATTCAGTCATACCTAGGAACACAGAGGTAGTGAAGAACACCAAAGTGCAGTGCAATCTCACTTTGGAAGAGCTGCTTAAGGTTAGACCAGAAGTGTGGAAACATGTAGCCAATCAAGTGCCCGAGATAGCAAAACCTTGTTCCTAGGTAGGATCCCAGAGAACAGTGCCAGAAATACCCTTAGACAAGATAGGAGACATGAGTGAGGGCGAAGAGGGAAACACATATCTCCCCATCACTCATCAGGGATACACAACCAAGGCCATCTTGGACTCAGGTGCAGGAGTTGCAATTGTTACCACTTCCTTATGGAAACGATGGGGCAAGCCAGCTCTCAGGCCAACGAGAATGAAATTGCAGATGGCTGACGGGCACATAGAAAGACCCTTAGGACTACTCGAGGGGATAACTCTCACTACTTGTGGTGTAGAGTTTGAGCACACATTTGCTATCTGTGACTTTAGCAAAAATCAAGCCTATGAGATGATTTTGGGAAGACCATTTATGCGGTAGTTGCAAGTGGTACAGGATTGGGGAACCAATTCCTTGTATTTGCAGCACTTAGGTGTTACAACCAAAGTCAATCTCAAGGATTACTCTCATAGAGATGTCCCTCCTATCCAATGGAACCCCATCCATAGAGCCAAAGATGATACGGAATCGGTGCATTCCCTAGGATCAGGATCCTCATGGATGCATGAAGACACTCACTGTAGCTCAATGATGAGTAGCACCTCCTTTAATGTCAATCCGGGAAGACGTGAGGATGGTATGAAGACCTCGAGCAAGTGGCGGCACAAGTGCGTGAGTGAGAAGCACACAAGCATGCACACACATACACACACACGCGCACACAAGGCAAGACAAAGAGTGAGAATCAATGGAGCTTTTAGATTACTTTCAAAATGCTCTTACAAGTTCGTTTCAATTACAATCTAACCCCAAAAATGAGCTCTCTAGCTCTTTTTATAGTTTTTGACTAGCTTTTGGCCCTGTCCAGACCTAGTGTCCGGCCTAGTTAAAAATTAGGTTCCAGGGCTTATTTGAGGGCTCAAACGAAGTCTAAAAATTATGAAATTTGGTATGATGGTACTTCTAATACTCCTCAAGCTCGAGGACTCCTCGGCTTGCACAAAATGGAGTCTAATCTACCAAAAACGGGATTTACAATGTTTGTGTAGTGATTAAAATCACTTGGGTTGTACATAATCTATGGGAAAAAATGATCTGGCCTTGTTGCCGTATTGTGCATGACTCCTTTATTGCTTTGTATGCCAACACTCCCCCCTTCCTAGCGTCTGTCGCCCCTGACAGACCTTTGTTCTCTCGGGTGGTCGATGTAATACTGGATGACATTGGTGGCCAGTTCATGTTCTCCTATCCTTAAGCCTCTTGCTAGATCGGCTTCCAATGCCTCCCAATTGATTGCACCAGGGGTCTCTGGTTGCGGGGTGGTGTAGTACTCTGAATACATTGCTTGTTCACAAGCAAACAGTTGAAGCAGATGTGTCGGCTTTGGCGCGAAAATCTCCGAGTGGTACTCCCAGAACCCTGATCTGAACATTTCTTCGAAGGTCTGTTTGTAGCAGGCGGGGAGGTATTTGATGCGTGCATGCCAAGCGTAAGCTACACGGATACTGGGGGTGGTGCTCATGTCATACACCAAGTCGTAATTTCCATTGCTAAACCCCGGAAGGCGTACCTGTGGTGCGGCTGCATTTCTAAAGGTCTTCAGCACCACTTGCATCATATCTAAGATTTTAAGCATCATTTGCGCTGCTACATCTTGCATGGGCTTCAAGCGCGGCATCTAGTGGCGAATGGTCCCCATCATATATGCTACCGATGGTGGTCCTTGTGGTGGCGCGATGTACGGGTAGTTCAGCCATTCCTTGCATTGCGCATTGTTCTGTACCTTGATATTAAATGCCTTCCACGACCTGCGGCGGGGGACTGGACCGTAGCATGGGTTGTACAGGAGGTGCAACGGCGCGTTGTTCCATGTGCGTAGCATTTCTGGATAAGTCTCTAAAAGTTTCTGCCGCCATGTTGGTTGACGAATCTTGCCTTTTCGCACCTCTGGAGGAAGGTCTTCAGGTTGAAATTGGGTCGCAAAAGTAGGAATCTGACCCGTGACTCTTTGTATTTCTGCATTATAATCAGCCAAGATAACATAATATGGCCTGTACTGGAGTTCCGATGAGAGGATCAGGCGTCTCGATGACAAGTTCTTGAAGTAATCTGATTGTAAAACAGTCTCCTCTATGACCCTCATAGCCTGATTTTGCACTACGGTGCGCTCTTCATGCGAGGTCCCTATTTCCTCCACTTGTCGTAACCATGGCGGCCGTGGTGCCTCGAACGTGTCCTGCGCTTCTTCTGTTTGTTGGCCTCCTGGGAATGGTTGAGGATCATATTCTTCATCAAACGTTTGTTCCACAGGAATTTGCACAACTTCTTCGTCCGTGGGAGCCTCTGGAGGGGAAGATGGCCTCTCATATTGTAGTAGGCGTGTCTGCAATTCAGTTACCTGTTGCTGGAGATCTTTTATGGCCTCTGCGTCGGAGGGAAGCGAAGCTGCAGAGGGGGTGGTTGGAGGTGCAGCTGTTGGGCCGTGTTGGTTTTCCTGCTTCAATTGTCCTAGCTCCTCCGATAGCTTATCATGTGCTTCGAGTAGCATGGCATAATCTTCCAATATAATCTTGATATTATCGGGGGTCACTGCTTGAAACTTGGATGGGCTGATGGGTGCCCCCGGTGTGCTCTCAATAGCTGCCTCCAGGTTCTCTTGATTTTGTATTTGCAGACGTCTGTTCTCTTCCTGAGCAGCCGCAAGATGGCGTTTAAGTAGCGCCATATTTCGCTGAAGTTTTGAGTTGCGTTCCAGTTGTGTCCGTAGGTGACTTTCTACCACCTGCACTGCTTCCTGATCTACGTTCTGTAGCTGTACTTCCAATATATTATGGGCGTCTTGGAGGGTTTGGAACTGTGTGTGGAGGCGAGCATTCTCCTCTTCTAGTACCGCAAGGCGGAGCTGTAGTGTCGCTGAGTGCTCTTGCAGGCGTGCGTTTTGTTGCTGGAGCTGAATGTAATCTGTTCTTAAATTTGATATACAAGCCAACATGGTGTCCAATGCATTACCTATAGATGAGTGGGGGGTGTTTACTGTGGAAGATGCATGGGAAGGGAATTGGGGAAGGGAGACAGTGAATGATGTGTCTACGAAAGTTGTGTGTGTGGGTGAAATTGGTGGAGGTGGAGTGGGGGGAGGTGAAACCGTGGGTGGAGGTGCCGTGGGTGGTGAAATGTCCATACCTTCAGGAGTGGGTGTAAGTGTGGGGCCTGCCATATACACTGGTATGGTAGGTGGTGTGTGTGTGGAAGTGGTGAATAGATGTGAAGTGGGGTGGGGAGCTGAAAAGACAGGGAATGGTTGAGGGCCTGGTTGAAAAGCCCTAGCAAAGATGTCCTGGAGGGATTGTAGAAATGGAGAGAGGGATATCGGGGGTTGGGGTCGTAAATTTGAGGAGGGCTGAAAGGGTTGCGTGGTAGCAGGGAAGCCCATGAATGTGGATCTAGGGTCAGGATGACCCGTGGCTGAGGGCGTTGGGGATGGTTGCCCTAGGGCAGGGTCTAGAAGGGGTTCGGCGGATTGTGTAGTGTTGGGGTTGTCTTCGAAGATAGGATTATCAGTGGTAGAGAATAGGGTGGCACTGGAGATCGGAGTACGGAAGATGAAGGTGGGGTCGGTGGGTTGAGTAGTCGATGTGGTTTCTACTGTTTCTCTTCTAGGAGGTGATGGTGGGGAAGTAGTTGGTAGTGGTTCGGTGGATTCCTCATGGGTGGCTGGGTGCTGTTGGCTAGCTGTCTGGGAGGTTGTTCTGATAGTTTTAGGTGTAGTAGTCGGCTCTTCTGCAACTGTAACAGGAATTTGTATATTTTTACCTGGGCAAGGTCGTGTCTGAAACCTTCGTGGGTCATATTGAACTGAAGGCCTCTGAATGGCAGTGCGCACAGCTTCTACAACTCCATATGTTTCTGCCATCAATAAGAGACCTTCCCTGTACTCCGAGTCAATTCCCGCTTCTTCCAACAACTGAGTCATAAGTACTCTGCTGCTCTGTTCAGTGAGTAACTGCTGCGATCGCACTCTTTCCATAATCTGATACAGCCTTCGGAGTTCTGCTGTATATGCTGGGGCTTCCGTGGTCTCTTCTTCATATGCTTCTTCTTCTTCCGGGTGTCCGTGTTGTTGGCTTTGCTGAGCGTCACTCCAATGGACATGTCTGCCGTCTGTAGACTTTCTTCTTCTTCGTGAGGATGTGCCCTGCTCCTCTGCCTCTGAATAAAACTCCACATCAGAGAATTGTGTGCTTTGTAGGAATGCTTCGAAATCCTGGGGGTCCAGTCCTTCAGCCTCTCCAGTGGCTGCAAATTCGAATTCAGGTGTGACCGGAGGAGCCGATGGGGTAGGTTGTGTCGTAGTGTCAGATTCCGACCTGGGTATCCTAATGGTAAAGGGAGGTACAGTGCCCTCTCTTAATGGTGATGCCTCAGGAGTAGTCAGGACTTCCCGTGTCTGGACGCAAGGGATCGCGCCCCTCATGCGCTTGGACTGATGTGTGGATGTCTTGAGCCTTTTAAACATTTGTAATTGAGCCCAAGTTAAGGCACACTCAATGGGGACATCATATGCCAAGCATCGGTAAATGATGCGTGTGAGTGCACAGCATCCGTTCACCACTAATTTCCTAGAAGCCCGTTTGTTCGCTTCATACAACTGATCTATAATCCACACTGGTAGCTTAATAGGTAACGCACCTGCTTCCGCCAAGTAGAGAGCAAACCAGATCTTCTTGTGTGGTTGCGTGAATCGGTCTTGACCTGGGAAGGCGAAATGTTGCATGCACATTCGGAGAGGGATGGACACATTTGGGGTGAGTGCTGCCATGTCTTTCAGCTTCACTACTTTCCTGTCCTTCATGTTGGTGGGAACGAGAGCATCCTTTTCTGAGGGCACATGCGTGCCATGCATATTTAACGCATCGCTTACCAACTCCACAGTGAGTTCAAACCTCTTCAACTCGTTGTTGCCCAGCAATGAGGGGAGAACAAATGATCCGGGTTGGTCCTTATCTTCATTAGCTTGTAATGTGGAGACCAAATAGTAACATCGGAGGAGATCGGGTTTAGGTAGTGGGGCTTCAAAATATTCCGCCAATCCTGCTCGTTGCCATATGGTCTGTAGATCTTCGGTGTTCTGTAAAGTCTCGAACTCCTTGGAGAAAAATTGGAATCGCACCCATGATCTGTCATACTCGCATTTAGACTCCCAGATATACTTGGCCTCACCTAATGGACCGGGCATGCCATTGAACCAATGAGAATTGGCATGAACTCTTTCCGTGATGCCTGTAGGTGGATCTGGCACCGGGAATTGCTGAAGGTGTAGCATCTCCACTGGTCGTTCCGTCGGGGGCACATCCACGGGTATACTATCCACATCAATTCCCGCAGTAAGTATTCCCACTTGTGAGCCTGAACCTGTTGCTTCTGTCATTTTTCTTCTTGCTTTCTGATTCTGTGAGAATATAGAATCATGTGTTAACATCGTAATGGACAAAATAAATCCGTTGTTGTCCCCGTTACAACATTAACATGAGGTAGATGGTGAGTTAGTGGTTAGTAAGTGCACGAAGACAGTGAGTGCAGTTAACGTTTGTGAATTCCTAGGAGACTAATGCCGTTAGTAAGTGGGGTGAATTTACAAATCGGGGTCGGGGGGTTTATTACAGGTCTTAGACTGCCAAATGCAGTGGATGGGCTTTGCTTTCGGTTTCGTAGGGACTCTAGAGAGCTGTGTCGGTGTCGCCGTTTGGGAATGGGGCCTTTTAGGGACCCACTTATAAGTGATTACATGCATGCTCATGGGTCTTGGTGTGTTCCTAAGTGTTGAGCACGAGGGAATTCTGGTTGTACTCGTAGATGGGTTACGCAGCATAGGTTGTGGCCTTGGCGTAGCCACTTGTGCCCTCAAGCAAGCCTTAGGCACCCAAATTTGTCTTGATTGTGGGCTTGCCTTCATCGACTTCGTGGGCACCCAAATAGATTTTACTTTAGCAGACGAATTTCTGAAAGACTTCTTATTAGCGTCGTGTTGTTGGTTACTAATAAGAGGCTTTGCCCGCGTAGTTGACGGTGGTGCAACCGGTCGTTCGCCTTTCCGCACCCACACCTGGTTTATTTTCTGGGTCATTCTGCTGCGCAGGTACTGTTGATCTCGGACATAGGTAGTACTCTGCTTCTTCTGCCTGTGATCCACCTTTGGTCGCTGCCTCCTTCTGGCCTTTGGAAAAGAAGGGAGCTCCGTTGCATCCTTGACTCCTTTTTTGCAAATATCATTCCTCTGCAACACAGGGTTTTGAACAAGAACAGCATGGTCATCTTCATGTGTACCCCTGGAAGGACCAGGAGTCTGTGCCTTTCCTAGTTCCTTGAGTGCTCCATTGTTTAATTCTACTGTATCTCGACTATGATTGACCCAAACCTGGAGAAGTCCACTTCTTAGGTTTAGATTGACTGCTTGGTCATAGATCCAATCTTGACCCAAGACAAGAGGTTCAGTGAGATCCTCGTCCTGACACACCAGTACTTTAACAGTCATTTCCTCATCCTGAATGTAGAGGGGAAGTTCCACCTCGCCCATGCAAGGGGTTTCCACGCCTCCCAATCCTATGAGATATGCTTCCACAGGATTGACAGTCAACTGTAATTCTTGGCAGTAAGACACTCTAACAGCACTAGTGGCTGCGCCTGAGTCAATCAAGGCTCTTACGTTCCTTGCACTCTTTCCTTGTCCTATATCTAGGGTTATGAAAGGACGTCTATCAATTATCCTATGCGAGCTTGTTCCTGCAACTTCACACATGGCCATAGGATATCCTTGATCTGCATAGTCATTCGCCCTAGGCTGATCTCTACCTTGCCTTCGTAACTTCATCCTTCTGATGCGTTCTAAACCTTCTGCTTGAGCCTCTTCTCGAACTCGCTTTTCTTCCTCTTTGCGTTTCTTAGCAGTGTTGAGTCGGCTGAGCATTTCCTCCGTGAGGGGTTCCTGATACAACTTGACTCTGCAACCGCTAATATAATTTGGGAGAACATCACCCTCTAATGTGGCCAATTGTACTGCTCCACTCGTGGAGATCCTATTGATGATCATAGGTCCGTAGCCTCTCTTTTCTAGCTTCCTCGCGTGTTGTTTTAGTGTATAGACTAAGACTAGATCTCCTGCTTTCAAGCCTTTATCCTTCACATGGGCATCGAAATATGCTTTCTGTCTCTTCTTGGCTGCATATATTCCTGCGGCGGCTCTCAGTCTTGTTTCTCCTAATCGTTCAAGGTCAAAGATCCTAGAGGAGAGCTCATGACCTGTCCATTCATACTCTTGTGCTACTCTCAATGTAGGGATCAAGAAGTCCAAGGGTAGCACAGCGTTTTGGCCAAATACCATCTGAAAGGGGGTGGCTTGGAGTACCGTTTTGTAGGCAACTCGATAAGCCCAAACAGCATGGTGTAGCTGTTTGTCCCAATCAGAGCGTTTAGTGTTCACTAATTTCGTTAGTACATTGCACAAGATCTTATTAGTGCTCTCAGCTTGCCCATTAGCTTGAGGGTGATAAGGGGCAGACTTCTTGTGTATTACCAAGAATTCTTGGAGTAGATTTTCAATTACTTCGTTCAAGAAGTGAGTGCCTCTATCACTTACAAGCTCTATAGGTAGCCCATATCTTGTGAACACATTCTCAAACAAGAATTTAGCAGTTGTTTGAGCATCGTTCTTTGTCGTAGCCTTTACCTCTACCCACTTGGTGAGATAATCTGTGGCCACAATGATGTATTCCGCATGAGAACCTTTAGCTGGGGGATTAATAGGACCTACGAAGTCTATTCCCCACTTAGAGAATGCACGTCCACCCATCATAGGTTTCAGTGGCATCTCATCTTTGCGTATAGGATACTGAGTCCTCTGACAGACATCACACCGTTGCACATAGGTATGTGCATCCATGTGAAGGGTAGGCCACCAGAAGCCCGCAAATAGTATCGCCTTGATCACCCGATCTGGTCCAAAGTGTCCTCCTGCTACACCTTGGTGAGCAGTTTCCAAGATCTTAAGATATTCACTCTCATGGACACACAGTCTTAGGTAACCATCCTTACCGCGTTTGTATAGATTATCACCAATGAGTGAGTAATCCAAGGCTTCTTGTTCTAAACTCCTTTTCCTAGCCAGAGTCATGTCTGGAGGGAATGTCTTGGTCCTCAGGAATGATACTAGAGGTTCACTCCAATCTGGCACAATGGATACTTGATAGAGAGTGGCATGTTCCACAGGTGGTTTAGTGCAACAGATTGGGCATTCCTTGCACAACTTTTGGACATCTGCTTCCATGGTTGGCCAATGCACTCCGAATCTCTTTAGAGTCTGTAAAGTTCGTTGCTTTGAATGGTGTTGCTCTAGTGCACCTACATGTGCTAATTGCAACCATTTAGCGTACTCATCCTCTTCCACACAACAAGCCAAGATCCCTTGATCTGTGTGCTTGTACATGCTTCCTGCCATGATGTGGTATTTTTGGGCTTTTACAACCTCTCTATTCCGTGTGTTTACCACTGGATGGTTAGGCCCGTATGTCAATACTGGTACCAATGGCTTAGCCCACTGCGGTATAACTTCCAAATTAAACAAGTAAGCGTCAGGAAGGTCATCTGACACTCCTTGTGGGGCTTCTCCCGATGTGAGCCTAGAGAGATGATCTGCTCTCAAGTGAGTCCTACCTTTTCTTACCACAACCTCAAAGTCATATTCCATTAGCAAGAGAAACCATCTTACTAATCTCCCTGTATTGCATGGCTTGTTTACAAGATATAACAATGCCTGATGATCAGTAAAAAATTTAAACTTATTTGCAAGCAAATAGTGTCTAAATTTCTTAACTGCATATACCATGCCTAATCCTTCTCGCTCTGTAGTGGTGTAATTCCGTTCAGCCGCATTCAATTGTCTACTGGCATAGGCAATTGGAAGATCCATATTACCTTCACCAGTAGGTTGTGCAAGTACACATCCAATAGCATAATTGGATGCATCCACGTGAACATGGAATGGCTTATTCCAATCTGGTGTGGTCAAGATTGGTGCTGAACATAATCTTCGTTTAAGCTCCTGGAAGGAATTCTCACATTCATCCGTCCACTCAAAGTTTGTCAGAAGTCCGTACATGGGCTTTGCAATGACCGCATACATGTGTATAAATCGTCGATAATAACCACAATGCCCCATGAAAGCTTGTACTTCCTTGACATTCTTTGGCCTAGGTAGCTCTGCTATGGCTCTCACCTTTTCTTCGTCGGTAGATATGCCATTCTTTGACACTATGTGTCCTAGGATCTTGCCCTGCCTGACCATAAAAACGCACTTTTCTGGGTTCAGGCAGACTTGATATTCTCTACATTTGTCAAAGATTTGTCTGAGTTCAGGAATATGGGTTTGTCTAACATTGGAATGAGCGCAGAGATCATCAACGTAGACTTCTAAACTCTTCCTCAGGAACTCCTTAAACACGTGGCACATCAGCCTCTGGAAGGTAGCTGGTGCATTGGTAAGCCCAAATGGCATTACTCTAAAAGCAAAAATGCCCCACTCTGTGGCAAAGGCTGTCTTATGCTGATCCTCTGGAGCTATGGCTACTTGATTGTAGCCCAAAAAGCCATCAAGGAAGCTGTACACTTCCTTGCCTGCCACTCTTTCTAAGAGATGTTCTGTGATGGGAAGCGGATAGTTATCTCGAATCGTGGCGGCATTAACCTTTTTCAAGTTAATGCACACACGCAACTTGCCATTCTTCTTGGGCACCACAACGATGGGGGATACCCACTCGGTGTGCTCAATTTCATAGATAAATCCAGCTTCGACCAGTCTATCTATCTCCTCCTTGATCTTAGCAGCGTAATTATCATTATATGTATAAGGCTTTTGCTTAGAGGGTTTGGCATCTGAGGTTATGGGGATGGTGTGCGAGCATATGTCCGGGTCAACCCCTTTCAAATCCTTGTAACTCCAAGCGAATACATCTCTGTATTCTCTTAGCAAGGCAATCAATTCATGCTCTTCTTCTTCTGTCAGGTCATGGCCTATATACGTGCATCTCTCCTCTCCTTCTTCTATGGCCACTACTATTTTCTTGGTGGTTTCTTTGTTATCATAGGCCTCTCCTGATTGTGCCTCTCGTTTAGGCATTCTTATCATGACTCTCCTGTCGTCTATCTCGTACTTTTTAAAATTTTCTGGGACCTCAAACAAAGATTCTTCCTCCTCTGGTAAGACTTCTTTCTTTTTTCGTTTCTTTCCTTCTTCCTTCGGGGTCATATGTGTTGCTAATCTTACATCATTTGTAACCTCTCCATGCTTCTGAGGTTGAAATTCCACTTCATGGAAATATTCTTCATCTGATGCAAATGGTGGGTCCATAATGATTGACTCTAGATCGGAGTCACTTGCATCCTCAAATGCATCAGGGCTAGGTTCGCATTCTTCTAGAACTGCCTCTCCCATGATTGGCTCTATGGAGAAGACTGAAATATCATAGCCATCCTCATCACAGTGAGGTGTCCATTGTTCTTCGTTGATGGCTACGTCCATTGTTGCTAAGATTTCTGCCCAACCGTGAGGTTCAAATTCTTCGTCTGGAAAAACTACAGGTGCATAGGCTGGGTCTTGGATTGATCTATGGGTTTCTTTCGCACCTACCTCTCTGGCTTTCTCTCTCTTCTCTTCTTCTACTGCTACCTTGCACATCCATAAGTGAGTGTCTTCATGCATCCATGAGGATCCAGATTCTATGGAATGCACAGATTCCGTATCATCTTTGGCTCTATGGATGGGATTCCACTGGATAGGAGGGACATCTCTATGAGAATAGTCCTTGAGATTGACTTTGGTTGTAACGCCCAAGTGTTGCAAATACAAGGAGTTGGTTCCCCAATCCTGTACCACTTGCAACTGTCGCATAAATGGTCTTCCTAAAATCATCTCATAAGCATGATTTTTGCTGAAGTCACATATAGCAAAGCTATGCTCAAACTCAACACCACAAGTGGTGAGAGTTATTCCTTCTAGCAATCCGAAGGGTCTCTCTATGTGACCATCGGCCATCTGCAATTTCATTCTCGTTGGCCTGAGTGCCGGCTTGCCCCAACGCTTCCAAAGGGAAGTGGTGGCAATTGCGACTCCTGCACCTGAGTCCAAAATTGCCTTAGTGGTGTAGTCCTGGTAGGTAATGGGAAGATAGGTGTTCCCTTCTTCACCTTCACACATATCTCCTATCTTATCCAAGGGAATTTCTGGCACTGTCCTATGGGATCCTACCTGGGAACGAGATTTTGCTATCTCTGGTACTTGTTTGGCTACATGTTTCCATAATTCAGGTCTAACCTTGAGTAGCTCTTCTAACTTGAGATTACACTGCACGTTAGTGTTCTTCACTACCTCTGTATTCCTAGGTATGACTGAGTCGTCGTTCCTTACCATGACTGTGGGTGCTCTCATACATGTGGACTTTGCTTCCCATGGACCTGTGAAGTGGGGTAGCTCCTGTATGGAATTAGACTCAAAGTCCAATCTCTCATGAGACTGAGTACTCTCATGTTCCCCGTAAATAGATGGGATGTCTTGTGGGAATTGGTCGTGTGCATCATCCACAAGTTCAAAGGGAGGGGCGACTTCACTTTCATTATCCCATTTGTCTTCTTGAATCTCTCGTAGGAAATCTGGTGCAAACCGATTCATAGAAGAAGAAGTGTCTGGCTCCGTGGAATTGGGCACATAAGCAACCTGGGAAGGAGGGCTTATTCTATCATTGGCTCTCTCCTCGTTCTCACGGATGACTGGAGCACAAGCTTCTTGGGAAGGATTACTTATTCTATTACTTTTTCGAACAGGCTCATACACTCCCTGAGAAGGAATGTAGGCAACCTGTGGAGGTACGTGAGCTTTCGAGGGAGGCTCATCTGCCTTTTGGGGGGGAAGATAAGCTTCTTGAGGAGGCACATGGGCTTCCTGAAGAGGCTGGCTTATCCGTTCTCTTGCCCTTTCTTTTCTTTGAGGGGTAGATTCCTTTTCTGACTGTGCAATTAGCCTCTCTATTCTTTCTAAGGAGGGGAAGTTGTCTGGTTTAGTGGAATTGGCCACATACACTTCCGATGGGGAATGGTTCATGTTTTTGCTTGCTTTATCGTTTTCTTGATTTTTTTCTTCCTTGGCAGATCTTGCAATTATTTCCTCTAACTTCTCTAGGAATCCAGCCAAGTGTAATTGTGTTTTGGCTGAGCCCGAGTAATTGAAAAGGCGACTGGCTTCAAACATAGTCTGAGCCAATGCGACCATTTTCGCGCACAGTTTGGTTCTTTCTATCTCTAGGTCAGCTCTAGGATAGCATTTGTCATGATCCGTGACGTTTGGCCCTTCTTGGATTCTGGCCTGATATGCTTTAAGCATCATGTCTATGTCTTCAGGAGTGGGATCAGCTAATACTGATCCTGTTTGGGGTGGTGGGTGGGTTACGTGGGGTGTCTTAGAGGGTGGAGGGATGGAGGGTGATGGGGATGGCAGCGGTGGGGATGTGTGAGAGTGCGGTTGAGATGTGATCTCTATGATTTTAGCCTTGGTTTCTCGTAGACTTTCCTCAAGTTCACTCATCTTCTTTGCCCATTGCCTTTTCATGCGTTCGCGGCTATCTCTCCAAGCTCTTGTTCTCTTTTTATTTTGGCTCTCAGTATCGCTAGCATCTGGGCTCTTTTCCTGGCCTACCCCTTGGTTTTGCTGCAATGCTTGAGCTCGAGTGACTACCTGTACTGGTGCAGTGGAAGTGACACTTCCTGAGGAGTCTACCACTAACCCAACAACGTTGATAGGGGTGATTTTTGGCATGCTATTGGGGTTCTTTGGGCAATCTCGTAAGAGATGCTCTTTTCCGCAGTCTTGGCAAAAGCCTTGGATAGTCACGGACTGAGTTTGTGTAGGCGGAGGTAAGGGACAATCACGAATGAGGTGATCTCCTTGGCATCTGTAGCACGGTCCTCTTGGGAATGAAGGTCTTACCTGCCTAGATTGAGGCCTATGGTTGGGGTTTGCATACATGACGTTCGTGTAATCTGACTCCCAACTAGGTTCGTTTGTCTCTTCGCTATAATAGGGCTCACCATGTTCTGGAGACTGCATGTAGTAAGCTTGGGGACTATCCACATGGGTAGAATCAAAGCTATGATCACTTGGGTCATTTTCAGAGATCAAGGGTGTTACTGGGACTAAGGCTCTATTCAGGTTCTCTTCTGCAGCAGTGTACTTTACCGGAATCACATTAGCTGGGTTTGGAGGCTGTTGAGCTAGCACCGGTTGGGGTCTCTGTTGGGCCTGATATTGTGGTTGGTAGGTTTGTTGGGGTCTAGCATATTGTGGTGGAGGAGGGTACTGGTTCTGGTATCTGCCTTGTTGGTAGGGCTGAGGGTAGGGTTGCCTAACTGCCTGCTTGTTGTATGGGCAATCTTGCGCAGTATGGTTTGTGTACTTCCGTTCTATGGTGCAGTACTGGCTACTAGGGTTAACTTGGGGTTGAGCCATAACGGGACAGACGTTCGCCATATGGTCACCACCGCATGTATAGCACCTTTTCACAGGGGCAAACCTTGGGATTTGTTTGCTAGTTACACCTAATTTCTGAGCTACCTTCTCAGCGAGTTCCTCAATTGATGTAGATTGCGTGGAAGAGTGGCTAGATGCACTATCTGAATCTTTGTAGATTTTGGAAAGCTCTAGCTCTTCCCCTAGGTTATCTTCAATGTCAATGCACATGCGTACACATTCTTCTATGGTCCTAGGGTCCTTTAGATACACATAGGATCTCAATTTCGTACTCAACAATCCATCAAGGAATAAGGCTACTTGTTTAGCAGAGGTGGGTAGCTCCGAAATAGGGCACCTTTCAAGATATTGTCTAAATCTCCTTCCGGCCAATCTGACAGTCTCTTGGGGTGTCTGTTTGAAGCTGTGAATTAATGAGGATGTATTGTGTCTTATGCCGCTCTTAGAGAACTCTACAATGAATGCCTCTAGGAGTTGGTCTATGCTCCTGAACTGGCGCTCATCCAATGGCTGAAACCATGTAAGTGCCGTATTCCTAAGGGTTAGACCGAAGGCATTGTACTGCGTGAACAGATCCTCCACTTGTTCCGCTCTCAAGACTTGCTTGAATTCCGCCACATGATCATAGGGATCTCCTGTGCCGTCAAAGTAATTCTTCATGGACTTAACTAGCTGGGTGGGTCTCAAAGTTCTTGTGTGCTCTCTGGGTCTAGGCAGAGGGAATCCATCTACATTTCTTTGGTTCTTGTGGGCTCTATGCATCTCAGGTTCTACCCTATTCATCTCTGTTCTCGTTCTTTCTCTGCCCACTGGGTTGGCAAAACTTACTTCTGGTCTATCTCTACTTCTGTCTCTTTGCGTACCATGAGCTTGGGAAGTTCCAGCCCCAGGGTGACCATAGGATACATTTGATCTTGGTTGAGGGAAAATAAATTCACCCTTCCAAGTGTAAGCATGCCTATCATTTTCTGTCACCACAAAGATCCGTTCGGAAGCATGATCTAAGTAAGTCACTCTGCCTGGGCTATCCGGATCCTTGAACTCATAGATCATGATATTTCCTATGTCTGTTGGCTGATTAGACTTATACCTCCAAAAGGCTTCATCAGTTTCTCGATTGAGGAGCAACTCTATGCTCTTGTTGTCTTGGGGGACCCATTCAGGCGTGATAATCCTAGTGAGAACTGATTTACCTCGAGGGGTTCTAGGTTCCGCACCCATGTTCCCTTGTTCCAGGTCACCTAAGTCCGCTTCTGAGATTACATTCCCAAAGTCATCGGTCCTATCAGGGTGACTAGTGACTACATATATAGTTCCTTCTTTGTCCAGGTATGCACCATTTTCAAACTTGACAGCTGGGTGCTCTAGTCCAATGGATTGATCAGGTTTTTTTATCTAGACCACAGATCTTCCTAGGCCGTCCTCATAGATGCTAGCACCTAATCGGTTGGTCCTAAGGTATTCCAACTGTGTTTTGTAAGGGCCTTCTACCCTGTACAAGTAAGGCACACCTGAACTTCCCGTAGGTCTGTCCATGCCTTGAGACATCTCTGATTCGCTGGTATCCGAGCTAGGGTAATGAGAGTGGTGGCTCAACTGCTGGGCCCAAGATCTTGCAGTGTGATTGACACTAGCCTCTGATGACCTAAGGCTTTGTCTTTCTCTTGCTAGGTGTCGTCCTGATCTAAGGTTCATATGCCTAACTGATTAGCCCAAATTTTTGCCCAGAGTACAACCTCGTTGCCGATCAATTGGTATTAGTCACTTGATTCTTTTTAGTTATTTTAGCACGTTTGAGTTCTTGTCTGATATCACGTCGTCGGAATACTTGAGTGTTCTTCGTAATTTCAGGTTGATCGTTCCACGTTAGGTTCTTTTCCTTTAGGTTATCGACAGTACAGAGATTATGTTTTTAACTTGAACTTGAGTTTTTAGGTAGTCTTCAACTTGATAGTGGCCTATCGTCGCCCTGACTTACTCCTACTTCTAATCGTTCTTAGCCTAAGCTAGGAATTGACGAAGAGGAGTTGAGAATATTCCGACCTTTCTTGCCGAACCTTGCTCTTTAGTGCTCGAGAAGTTGATTCTCAAGCGTGCGCAAAACCCTTGGTTGGAAGCTTTCAATTACTTCTCAATAGACCTGCATAAGTCCCAAGATTAGCTTTAAGTAGACCTTTCAATTGACAGACAAATTATTTCAGACACTTTGTTCCCCCTCATGTATTGCTAGAAATTTCCTCTAGAGCTCCCTTGGTGTTTCTACCCCTCTGTGGGTCAACTTCCAAATATCCTATCTGAAAATTAACGCGTTATTCTTATAAAAAACAGTTGAGGGCGTGTAGTATATGTCACGAGCTTTCTGACAAGCCCTAGAGCTCAGAAAATGGATTTCGTACGCAAAAGTTATGACCGTTCAGGGTTTAGGGGGTTACTAGACAGACAGAACCTTTCGGGGGTTTTAATGCATTTTCTAAGGCCTTCGTAAGTATATGAGTACATGAAAGTGCAAAAATGCCCAAAATTTACCCTAAATTTCCAAAAATTCACACCTTAATTTTTTGCCGAAAATGTCTGTCTATCGCGATAGACGGTGTCTGTCGCGATAGACGGTGTCTGTCGCGGATTTCTGTCTGTCGCGATAGACGGTGTCTGTCGCGATAGACGCTATCTGTCGTGAAATTCTGTCTGTCGCGATAGACGGTGTCTGTCGCGATAGACGCTATCTATCGTGAAATTCTGTCTGTCGCGATAGACGGTGTCTGTCGCGATAGACGGTGTCTGTCGCGGATTTCTGTCTGTCGCGATAGACGGTGTCTGTCGCGGATTTCTGTCTGTCGCGATAGACGGTGTCTGTCGCGATAGACGGTGTCTGTCGCGATAGACGGTGTCTGTCGCGATAGACGGTGTCTATCGTGAAATTCTGTCTGTCGCGATAGACGGTGTCTGTCGCGGATTTTTGTCTGTCGCGATAGACGGTGTCTATCGTGAAATTCTGTCTGTCGCGATAGACGGTGTCTGTCGCGACAGACTGAAAAAATGCAAATTTTTGGAAAACTTCTAGTGTTCTAGAGTGCCCTCAAGGTGTAGGTTACAGTGATAAACATGCATTCTCAAAATGTTAAGATTTTCTGTCTGTCGCGATAGACAGAGGCTGTCGTCCCGGGACCTGTGCAGAGCCTGTCGTACCTGCGCACACTGCTGGGGATGATGGTACAGCAAAAACCTGCAAAATAGCTCAGAAAACAAGCAAAAACAGCACATGCAAATTCGCTCTCTCGCTCTCTCTCACAAGTGGAATGGAGGAAATGAGGTGGAGATGGTGATATGATCAAAACTGAAAATTTTCGCGATGATGGAGATGGAGGTGGGAGATGGTGATGATGATGATGGTGATGAAGGTGGTGAAGAAAGTAAAAGAAAATCGATGAGAGTGAAGAAAATACCTATAACTCCAACGCGTCAACTCTACGTCTTACCATCACACGCTCGTCCTCAAAGCTCGATCCCCGGCAACGGCGCCAAAATTTGGTGTAGCTCAATGATGAGTAGCACCTCCTTTAATGTCAATCCGGGAAGACGTGAGGATGGTATGAAGACCTCGAGCAAGTGGCGGCACAAGTGCGTGAGTGAGAAGCACACAAGCATGCACACACATACACACACACGCGCACACAAGGCAAGACAAAGAGTGAGAATCAATGGAGCTTTTAGATTACTTTCAAAATGCTCTTACAAGTTCGTTTCAATTACAATCTAACCCCAAAAATGAGCTCTCTAGCTCTTTTTATAGTTTTTGACTAGCTTTTGGCCCTGTCCAGACCTAGTGTCCGGCCTAGTTAAAAATTAGGTTCCAGGGCTTATTTGAGGGCTCAAACGAAGTCTAAAAATTATGAAATTTGGTATGATGGTACTTCTAATACTCCTCAAGCTCGAGGACTCCTCGGCTTGCACAAAATGGAGTCTAATCTACCAAAAACGGGATTTACAATGTTTGTGTAGTGATTAAAATCACTTGGGTTGTACATAATCTATGGGAAAAAATGATCTGGCCTTGTTGCCGTATTGTGCATGACTCCTTTATTGCTTTGTATGCCAACACTCACTTATGGATGTGTAAGGTAGCAGTAGAAGAAGAGAAGAGAGAAAAAGCCAGGGAGATAGGTGCAAAAGAAACCCATAGATCAATCCAAGACCCAGCCTATGCACCTGTAGTTTTTCCAGACGAAGAATTCGAACCTCACGGCTGGGCAGAAATTCTAGGAACCATGGATGTAGCCATCAATGAAGAACAATGGACACCTCACTGTGATGAGGATGGCTATGACATTTCAGTCTTCTCCATAGAGCCGATCATGGGAGAGGCAGTTTTAGAAGAGTGTGAACCTAGCCCTGATGCATTTGAGGATGCTAGCGACTCCGATCTAGAGTCAATCATTATGGACCCACCTTTTGCATCAGATGAAGAATACTTCTATGAAGTAGAATTTCAACCCCAGAAGCACGGAGAGCTTACAAAGGATGTAAGGCTAGCCACACATGTAACCTCTAAGGAAGAAGGAAAGGAAAGAAAGAAGAGAGAAGTCACACCAGAAGAGGAAGAATCTTTGTTTGAGGTCCCGAAAAATTTTAAGAAGTATGAGATAGATGACAGGAGAGTCATGATTAGAATGCCTAAACGAGAGGCGCAATCGGGAGAGGCCTATGATAACAAAGAAACCACCAAGAAAATAGTGGTAGCCATAGAAGAAGGAGAAGAGAGGTGCACCTACATAGGACATGACCTCACTGAGGAAGAAGAGCATGAGTTGATAGCCTTGCTAAGAGAATACAGAGATGTATTTGCTTGGAGTTACAAGGATTTGAAAGGAGTGGACCCGGACATATGCTCACATATGATTCCCATGACTACAGAGGCCAGACCCTCAAAACAAAAGCCATACACATACAATGACAACTATGCTGCCAAGATCAAAGAAGAGATAGACCGCTTGATTGAAGCTGGATTTATCTATGAGATTGAGCACACTGAATGGGTATCCCCCATTGTGGTGGTTGTTGAAAGTTTTTCAAGCTCAAGAGTGTGGGAACATGCCCCAAATTGAACCTTCCACATCATCCACAATCAAAGGAGGCTGATTTCCACGAGTTGGAGGCATCAAATCATGCCCATAATGGAAAGAATTTGATTAGAGAAGATTTAGCTCACCTCTTGATGTGATTGGACCTCACTTTTGACATGTATATGCTTTTGATTGGTTAAAGAGGTTAGTATGAGGTCTTTAAAACCTCTAATGAGTTGTATTATGACTTAGAGTCGTGGAAATACGTGCCCAAGCTGCCCCCTTGCTTAAGCACACCCCCTACTAGCTGTTCTCTGCATATTTTGCAGAATTTTCACTTTTACACACTCTATCTATCTAGATGTTTTTTGGCAGACCCCCCAGTCTTGTAATTGTTGTTTCTCCTTCATCCGGAATCCATTTGCAATGACTTTTGTCTTGTTGGAAAGCTTATAAGTTCTACTTTGTCTGCTATAAGTCTCAAGTTCAGTGCCTGCACATGTGCAGAGAAATGTCCAGAATAGTTTCTGTCCAGTTAGCTCATACTCTGTGAAGAGATCAAGTTATCTGTTTTGTTGCAGCTGGTTGAGGCATCATCCAGTATCCAAATGGAGTGATTTTACTCTCATTTAAAAGCTCTTAAAGTCTAGTTTATGCCTGCAAAATTTCATTTTCAATCTCTGCATATACTCAGAGAAACTCAGAAAATACAGAGCCTATGTCTGAAAAATTTCAGGATCCTAGGAGGGTTCATTTGCTTTTGTTGTGCACATAGGAGTGTTTATCCTCCAACAGTGGTATCAGAGCTATAAGTGGAGTATCAAAGAGAGAAGAAGGAGCTACTGAAGTGAAGTAAAGACTTCATCAAAGTTTGAAGGAAGGAAGCAAAGAACGGGCACGTCAACAACAAGGGGAAGCAAATACATCATCAAATCAAAGACGAAGCTTCATCAAGAGGAGTAGCTCTATTTTTTGAGGTAAAAGCCATCCTTTTCAACTTCATTGCATCAAGGGGGAGGTTCAAAAGAGTTAGGAGGCACCATGGCTGATCTCAATGCTTAGATTGAGAAGCTCGAAAAAGGAAACTACCAACCGTGGCGATTTAGAATAAGCAATTTTTTGATGGGGAAAGGTTTGTGGGGACTTGTGAGTGGTGGAGAGCCAAAACCCTACATAGATGAGGTAAATCCAACCAATGATCAGAGAAGAGCAGTAAGAGAGTGGGATGAAAGGGACAAAAGGGTCATTTTCATTTTATCTCAGCATATTAGCAACTCTATGGTAGGGCATATTCAAGATTTGGATACATCGAAGAAGGTGTGGGAGTGCTTGGAGAGATTGTATTCAACCTCCACAAAAGCTAGAAAAGATCAGCTCAAGAATGAGCTAAATAATCTTAGGAAAAGCCCCTCTCAAGGTGCTAATGATTACATATTAAAGGTTAAAGAGCTTGCAGATGCACTAGGGTCAATCGGTTGTGCCTTAGATGATGACGATCTTGTCGCCCACACCCTAAATGGACTTAGGGATGATGAAAAATGGAGGGCTTTCACAACTTCAGTGTATGTAAGGGACTCTCTTCCTGATTTTGATCAACTAATCACTCTCATGGTGACAGAGGAGATGAACCTTGGTGGTCATAACGCCAAGGATAGCCAAGGGCAATTGTTGTATGCAGGTAGAGGAAGAGGAAGACACAACCGAGGTGCTTCAAGAGGAAGAGGAAGATATCAAAGCAACCAAGGAGGTCAAGGACAACAAGAAAATGCAGGTCAAAGAGGTGGAAGAGCCACAAATAGAGGAAGAGGTGCAAGATTTGGTGGAAGAGGACAAGCCACTTCAAATGGATGCTTTGTATGCGGTAAGCCCGGTCATTTTGCAAATGAATGCTATCATAGAGCTCAAAGACAAGGGAATCAAAGCAACAACAACAACAATTATAGAGGGCAAGGTAATTATGCAAACACATCATCCAACCAAGGGAATGATTATTTACTTGCCATGAGGTATGGTGAAGATACAACTCAAGCTAGTGAAGATGTATGGTATGTAGACAGTGGATGTAGCAATCATATGTCATGTCGAAAGGAGTTTTTTAGTAATTTGCAGGTCCCAAAGCATCAAGGGCATGTGGAAACAGGTGATAACTCAGAGCATATCATTCAACATGTGGGAGATATCAGTTTGGAAGGAAATCAAAGAGCAAAGTGCTTATCAGAGGTATTACATGTCCCTACTATTACCAAAAACTTGATTTCGGTAGGCCAAATGGTAGAAAAAGGCTATCAAGTTAGGTTCAATGAAAGAGAATGTTTTGTTGAGGATCCAAGGGCAGGTTTCAAGCTCATAGCAAAAGGAAAAAAGCAAGGGAGAATGTTCACAATGGACATAAATCAACCACACCATTCAATGTATGTCACATATGGAGACAAGAGGATAGCAGATTTGGATCTATGGCATAAACGAATAGGTCACATCAACCTACAAAAGCTCAAGGACATGCAAAGGAGGAGCTTGGTAAGAGGCCTACCAAATTTTACATCTAAAATGTTGCATGAAATTTGTGTAGCTTGCCAACAAGGAAAACAATCAAGGCTGCCCTTCAAGAAGAGTACCTATGTAAGTGCAAATGTTTTAGACCTCATTCACACGGATGTTTGGGGTCCAACAAGAGAAGCATCCCTTGCTGGAAATAGGTATTTTGTAACCTTCATTGATGACTTTTCAAGGAAAGTGTGGTTGTATTGCATTAGAAACAAATCAGATGTGTTCCACTACTTCAAGAAATTCAAAGCACAGGTGGAGAAGGAATCTGGCAAGTTTATCAAAACTTTGAGATCCGATGGAGGGGGAGAGTACTTCTCCCATGAATTTTCTGAATTTTTGTAGGTCAATGGCATCAAAAGAGAATTTACATGCAGGTATACCCCTCAACAAAATGGGGTAGCAGAGAGAAAGAACAGACACATAGCAGAGGTAGCAAGGTGTATGCTCAATGAAATGAATATGCCGCATTGTTATTGGGGAGAGGCTACATATACAGCCACATACATCATGAATAGATGTCCTACATCAGGTATACATCATCTAACCCCTGAGGAAGCATGGAGTGGAAGAAAACCTTGCATTTCACATCTTAGAATCTTTGGTTGTATATGCTATGTACATGTACCTCAAGAGTTGAGGTCAAAGTTAGATGCCAAATCTGAAAGGTGTATTTTTTTGGGATATTCTATGGAACAAAAGGGGTATAAATGCTATAATCCCATCACCAAGGAGCTGAAGGTAAGTAGGGATGTTGTCTTTGATGAGTTGAAGCCTTGGTATGCATGCACAAGTCCATTGCAGGTTGAAGACATAGGTGAGACAGATTTGAAGAATGATGATAGAGTTCAAGAAAGCATGGATTTGAGTGGTCCAAGCAACTCATGCAACACAAGGACACCCTCACCATGGAGTGGAAGGCTTAGGGAAAGAGAGACCAGCTCTGAAGAAAGCAAAGTCAAAGGCAAAGAGAAGATTTCAGTTGAAGAAGGAAGCTATGTGGATGAGAGCATGTTGGAAGATGAAGAGATAGAAGAAGTTCAAACTCCAGGAGTGGCTAAACAAAGAAAGAAGATGGAAACCACACCAAAAGGAAGTGAAAGAAGGTCTTCAAGAGTAAGATATCCAGTACAAAGGTTAACATATGATAATTTCATTGCAAAGCATTATGCATACATGACTCAGGTAATCAAGGACAAAGAACCAACTAGTTATGAAGAAGCTAAGGATTGCAAGGAATGGCAAGAGGCAATGAAGGAAGAGCTCAAAGCACTTGATGAGAACCATACTTGGAGCTTGGTACCAGCTCAAGAAGGCATGAAGGTGATAGGTAATAAGTGGGTTTACAAAATTAAAAGAAATTCAGATGGTTCCATTGCTAGGTACAAAGCAAGGTTGGTGGCGAAAGGCTTCTCCCAAAGCTACGGGATAGATTATGATGAAACTTTCAGCCCCGTAGCCAAGATGCCAACAATTAGGACTTTGATTGTAGTGGCCACATCAAGGAAATGGGACTTATATCAGTTGGATGTGAAGAATGCCTTCCTCAATGGAGAGCTTGAAGAAGTAGTCTACATGAGCCAACCTCAAGGATTTGCTAGTATGAGGTACCCAAATCATGTTTGCAAGCTAAGGAAAGCACTATATGGACTAAAGCAAGCCCCAAGGGCCTGGAATCAGAGGTTAGTGGATTATTTATCAAGTTGTGGATACAAAGAAAGTGTTGCAGATCCATCACTTTACATGAAGAAGCAAGGAGACAAGACGGTATATATATGCATCTATGTGGACGATTTGATCATCACAGGAAGTGATATTGCAGGTATTAAAGATATCAAATCAAAGCTAGGAAAGGAGTTCAAATATCTGATCTTGGAACACTAAAATACTTCTTGGGAATAGAGGTAATCTATGCACACAATGGCATCTTCTTGATTCAAAGAAAATACTTGTTGGATGTGCTATACAGGTTTGGTATGAGTGGTTGTAAGCCACTTTCTCAGCCCATGGAGCCCAATACAAAGTTGGTTGCAGTTCAAGGAGAGGCTATACAAGATATTACACTATATAGAAGCATAATTGGTTCATTAATTTATGCTACATTCACTAGACCTGATCTTGCATATGTAGTAGGTGTTCTCTCTCAATTTTTGCATACACCTACTCATGATCATCTTATGGCAGCAAGAAAGGTGCTTCGTTACATCAAGCACACCATCAACCAAGGTCTATTTTACTCATATGATGCTGATCTAAGTGTCAAAGGATATAGTGATGCTGATTGGGCAGGTAGCAAGGATGATCGAAGGAGTACATCGGGTTATGTTTTCATGATAGGTACAAAAGTGATCTCTTGGAGCTGTAAGAAGCAACCCACTGTTGCTCTTTCATCCACAGAGGCTGAGTACAGAGGTTTAGCATTGGCTACATGTGAGCTATTATGGCTTAAGAAGCTACTTAAGGACTTGGAAGTGGAAGTGCAGGAGTTTCCTCTTTATGGAGACAACATTTCAAGCATCTATCTAGCTAACAATCCCATGTTTCATGCAAGGAGCAAGCACATAGAGGTTCATTACCACTTCGTTAGAGAAAAGGTGATGGCAAAAGAGCTAGATATAAGGTATGTGAACACTAAAATGCAGGTTGCAGACATGATGACAAAGTTTCTTGAAGGTACAAAGCTTGGAGGATTCAAGGAAGCTATCAACATAAGAGACATAGGCTGAAGCAACAAAGGAAAAGACTTGAGCTTGAGGGGGAGTGTTGAAAGTTTTTCAAGCTCAAGAGTGTGGGAACATGCCCCAAATTGAACCTTCCACATCATCCACAATCAAAGGTGGCTGATTTCCACGAGTTGGAGGCATCAAATCATGCCCATAATGGAAAGAATTTGATTAGAGAAGATTTAGCTCACCTCTTGATGTGATTGGACCTCACTTTTGACATGTATATGCTTTTGATTGGTTAAAGAGGTTAGTATGAGGTCTTTAAAACCTCTAATGAGTTGTATTATGACTTAGAGTCGTGGAAATACGTGCCCAAGCTGCCCCCTTGCTTAAGCACACCCCCTACTAGCTGTTCTCTGCATATTTTGCAGAAATTTCACTTTTACACACTCTATCTATCTAGATGTTTTTTGGTAGACCCCCCGGTATTGTAATTGTTGTTTCTCCTTCATCTAGAATCCATTTGCAATGATTTTTGTCTTGTTGGAAAGCTTATAAGTTCTACTTTGTCTGCTATAAGTCTCACGTTCAGTGCCTGCACATGTGCAGAGAAATGTCCAGAATAGTGTCTGTCCAGTTAGCTCATACTCTGTGAAGAGATCAAGTTATCTGTTTTGTTGTAGCTGGTTTAGGCATCATCCAGTATCCAAATGGAGTGATTTTACTCTCATTTGAAAGCTCCTAAAGTCTAGTTTATGCCTGCAAAATTTCATTTTCAATCTCTCCATATACTCAGAGAAACTCAGAAAATACAGAGCCTATGTGTGAAAAATTTCAGGATCCTAGGAGGGTTCATTTGCTTTTGTTGTGCACATAGGAGTGTTTATCCTCCAACAGTGGTGCCCAAGAAGAACGGTGTTGGGGCTTCACTCACTAATTAGGCATGCATATATGAAGACATATGGAGACATATGATGGAGGAAAGAAGAAGTGAAGAAAAGACCTACAGAAAATCAAGCCTAAGTGAAGGGACAATTTCACTATTGTAAATTAGTGCAAAATTAGAGTATAGATTTGTAATTGATCTTTAGAACTTACGAGTTCAAGTCTAGATGAATGTAAACCATAGGTATATAAGTTAATTTGAGTCAGAAACATGTATGAGAGAGAACTCAATTTTGTAGTTTGAGGGAGTAGAGAAAAGTCGTGTAATTTCTGAGAGAGATGGTGAGAGAAAACTTCTGAGTCTGATAGAGTTTTCCATGGCTGTAAGCAAAATTAGGCCAAGCCATTTTGTACACACCTTCTCTGATAATCAACACATGTTTGTGTAGAAGCATTGTGTCTAATTCCTATTGTACATTGAGTCTCAAGTCATTTCATATGACTATGAAAGTTAGTTGACAGTTACGACTTTTCTGGTGCACATTTGACTGATCTTCTGAAGGTCAGATCTCGAAGCATGGTGTAAAGTTTTTGGTAAGTGATAGCTCGTTGGAAAGCTATAATCCTCAACTACATTTGGTCAAAAGATCTTTGAGAAACGGGACGCGTACTCAGAGAAATCAGTTTAAGAGTGAAGGTATGTCAAATCGATGAAGTAAACTTTCAGTTTTCAGACATAGTGAAAAGATTGGTACAAAATCAGAGGTTTGTGAAGTTATTGCTTGAAAGTTTTGTTTGTTATGTGTTGCTTAACACTAGTAAGAACTTCTCTCAGCAAGTAATCAAAAGATTTGGCAAAGATTGAGCTAATACAGGTCAGATTGAAGGATTGAAGAAAAGGCGCAGATTTCTGTGAAGTGAAATTTTGATTTTCACTAAGTTCAGAGATGAAGACTTATAATGTGAGTGTTGCTAAGCTAATGGTGGTTATGGAGGTCTTCTAATACCACATTAGTTTAGTTCTTGTGGTGTTTTACACACCAACAAGTGGTATCAGAGCAGATAAGGTCCTCGAGAAGTAAAGGAGAACAGATACAAGAAGATTTGAAGAGTTCTTTATCAAAGAAGGAGGAAGCTGAGGTGTTCAACAACCAAAGTCATCAGAAGAGTATTTCGAAGTTGCTCCCAAGGGTAAAGGTCTACAAAAGGTATCAATCTTTAACCTTACACTTACAGGTTGAAGCAGAAGCAAGGATACCATGGCAGATCATGTGTCCATTGACAAATTGGACAGAGATAACTATCCTGCTTGGGTAATGAGGATGGAAGCCTTACTTATGAGTAAGGACTTAATGGTATATGTGACAGGTGAAGAGGAGAAGCCTAAATTTGAAGATGAAAGTCATCCAAGGAAGGAAGAGCTAGAAGCTTTGAAGCTATGGCAGAAGAGAGATGCAAGTGCAAGAGCTTATATATACAACACTATTACAGATCATTTATTACCACACATCAGAGGTTTAGAAACAGCTGAAGATATTTGGAATGCTTTGGAAGATCACTTCCAAAACACCACTAAAGCTAGGAAAGCTAGCTTATGGTCAGAGTTTACCACATTCAAGAAAAAGCAAAGTCAAAGCATTAGTGATTATGTCACTAAGATGAAGGACTTGGCAGATAGCCTTGGATCTATTGATGAGGATATTGAAGATCATAGGTTGATAGCTCAATTACTTGCAGGATTAAGAGGTGATGAAAGGTGGAAGCCTTTTGTACTTTCAACAGAACTCTCATTAAACCATTATGTGCCAGAATTGAATCAATTACTTGGATTGATGCTTACATTTGAGCAAGACTTAAAGTCAGATGGAGACAAAGGTCAAAGTTCTGCAATGTATGTGAAGAACAAAAAGAAAGGAGATAAAGGCAAAGCAAAGGATGAAGAAGAGTCAACAACTCAAGCAAATTATGCAAGAGGAAGAGGTTTTGGCAGAGGTAAAGGTCGAGGTAATGGAAGAGGTAGAGGTAATCAGAACAATAACAAGAAGACATGTTGGATTTGTGGATTGAGCAATCATCTAGCATATGATTGTTGGCACAATCAACAAGGAGCAAATCAAAATCAGAACAACAATGGCAGAGGTAGAGGTGGAAGGTTTCAGAATCAATTTCAAAGAGGAAGACATAATTCAAGAGGAAGTTTTGGTAGAGGTGGTGGAAGAAATTGGAATCAGAACCAATCATACAACACTACATATTATAATTATGCAAATGATACACAGAATGACAATCATACAACCTTGATGATGAATTCAATTAGTTCATCAGAGAAGGAGGATCTCAAGGTATTCTATATTGACTCTGGTTGTTCAAATCATTTATCAGGTAATATAGAATTATTGTCAGAATTGGAAGAAGGAAATTCAAGTCATACAGTACAAACAGGTGACAATACAAAACACAATGTGCATTCAATTGGAAAGGTGAAGTGCAGGAGTGGAGCTGATTTATTAACAAATGTTTTGTATGTTCCAACAATACCAAAGAATCTGATTAGTGTTGGACAAATAGTGGAAAAAGGTTTTCAAGTCAGATTTACAAATGAAGGGGTATTTGTTGAAGATCCAGAGGATGCATACAAACCCATTGTTTGTGGTAAGAAGGAAGGTAGACTTTTTACTCTCAAAGTACAAGGAAATGTTGGTCAAGCCCTAATCACACATGGTGATGAAGTAATTACAGAGTTAGATCTTTGGCATAAAAGATTGGGACATTTCAATGAAAGAGGAATCAAAACTATGGTGGAAAATCAATCTGTATTGGGACTACCAAATGTGAAGAATCAACATATGATATACAAGTGTGAAGCTTGTCAGATGGGGAAAGCTCATAGACAACCATTTCAGAAGAAGGGTTTCAAGCATGATGGTTTGCTTGAACTCATACATACAGATGTATGGGGACCAACAAAAGAAGGTTCAATAAATGGATCTAGGTATTATGTTTTGTTTATTGATGATGCTACAAGGTGGATAACCCTTTATGTTCTAAAGGAAAGATCAGAAGTTTTTGGAGCCTTCAAACATTTTCATGCTTATGCAGAAAGAGTTACAGGTCACAAACTCAAGAGGCTAAGGTCTGATGGAGGGGGAGAATACTTCTCCCAAGAGTTTAATGACTATCTTTGGAATGCAGGTATCAAGAGAGAGATAACTTGCAGGTATACACCTCAACATAATGGGGTGGCAGAAAGGAGGAATAGAACATTGGTTGAATTTGCAAGAGCAATGTTAAAAGAAAAGAATTGCCCTAATTATCTTTGGGCTGAGGCTGTAAATACAGCCACATACCTTGTGAATAGGTTACCATGTGGAGCTTTGAATGGTATGACCCCTTATGAAGCTTGGTGGGGTAAGAAACCAACACTTGACCATTGTAAAGTGTTTGGGTCAATTGCCTATGCTTATGTACCATCACAACTCAGACATAAGCTTGAACCAAAGGCAGAAAGATATGTGTTTATTGGGTATGATGAAAAACAAATGGGTTATAGACTATGGAGTCCTTTAACTAAACATTTTATTGTTTCCAGAGATGTGACTTTTGATGAACAGAAGAGTTGGTATGCAGATAAAGAATGTGATCTTGAAACATTTGAAGAAGAGATAAGAAGGAGTGCAAGAGGTAAATCACATATGCAGATAGATGGAGATGAAGAACATATGCAAGCAAGCACATCAAGAGTTGGATCATATAGAAGGAATGAAGATGGACCAATATTTGATGAAGAAGTACATCTAGATATGCATGAAGAGTGTGAACCAAGAAGGTCAACCAGAATGAGGAAGCAACCTACAAGGTATTCATATGACACTTCTTACTTGACTCAGAAAAATTATGCTTACATGGTTAAGGAAGATGAAGAACCTCAAAGCTATGATGAAGCAAAGGGTAAAAGACAATGGGAAGTAGCAATGAAGGAAGAATTTGATGCTCTTGAAGAGAACAAAACTTGGGAACTTGTCCCAAAACCTAATGGTAAGAAAGTGATTGGAAATAAATGGGTTTACAAAGTTAAGAAGCATGCAGATGGAACTATAGCCAGATACAAAGCCAGATTGGTGGTTAAAGGATATGCTCAAACATTTGGCATAGATTATGATGAGACATTCAGTCCTGTGGCAAAGATGTCAACCATAAGGACAATCATTGCCATTGCAGCATCAAAAGGATGGACATTGAGTCAATTGGACATTAAGAATGCATTTTTAAATGGATATATATCAGATGAGGTTTACATGGAGCAACCTCAAGGGTTTGCAGATCATAAGTTTCCAAATTATGTTTGCAGGTTGAGAAGAGCCCTTTATGGTTTGAAGCAAGCTCCAAGAGCTTGGAATTATAGACTTGTAAAGTATCTTAATGACCTTGGATATCAAAGTTCAAAGGCAGATGCAAGTTTACTTATCAAAAGAACAGATGAAGGTATGATCTACATTTGTATATATGTAGATGACATTATAATTACAGGTACCTCAAATGAAGGAATCAAGGAGGTGAAGAAGTTACTTGAAAGAGAATTCAAGATAAGTGATCTAGGAAAATTATCATATTTTCTTGGAATGGAAATCACTTATGCAGAGCATGGCATTTATGTATCACAAGAAAGGTATCTTTTGAATCTTCTAAACAAGTTCAACATGGAGAATTGCAGAGAGGCATCTACACCATTAGAAGTCAATCACAAACTCAGTAGATATGATGGTGCAGAGTTCAAAGACATGAGGAAATATCAATCTCTAGTTGGAAGTTTGATTTATGCAACTCTAACAAGGCCTGATCTTAGTTATGCAGTTGGTGTCCTTTCCCAATTCATGCATTGTCCAAAGGATCCACATTGGATTGCAGGTCAAAGAGTTCTTAGATATATCAAAGGAACTTTGAAAGAAGGATTGTATTATCCTTTTACATCAGATATAAGATTGAGAGCCTATAGTGATTCAGATTGGGCAGGAAGTCAAGATGACAGAAGGTCTACACATGGTTACATGATATACATTGGAGATAAGCTTGTGAGTTGGTGTTCAAAGAAACAACACACAGTGGCCTTATCATCAACTGAAGCTGAATACAAAGGACTTGTAGAAGCAGCAAAGGAAGTCATATGGATGCAGACATTATTCAAAAGCTTGGGAATTGATCAAGGTATACCCATCATTCATGGAGATAACATGAGTTCATTATATCTTGCAGCAAATCCTGTGTTTCATGCAAGGACAAAGCACATAGAGATACAGTACCATTTTCTTAGAGAAAAGGTAATGGAGAAAGAGATTGAAGTGGTGTACACTTCCACAAAAGATCAGATTGCAGATATTATGACAAAAAGCTTGGATGGAGTAAAGACAAGTAAGTTCAAGGAGATGGCAGGAATAAAAGAGAAGGAGACTATGTGAAGAAGTCAAATTATGCTAATTAGTGATTGAGGGGGAGCTGTTGGGGCTTCACTCACTAATTAGGCATGCATATATGAAGACATATGGAGACATATGATGGAGGAAAGAAGAAGTGAAGAAAAGACCTACAGAAAATCAAGCCTAAGTGAAGGGACAATTTCACTATTGTAAATTAGTGCAAAATTAGAGTATAGATTTGTAATTGATCTTTAGAACTTACGAGTTCAAGTCTAGATGAATGTAAACCATAGGTATATAAGTTAATTTGAGTCAGAAACATGTATGAGAGAGAACTCAATTTTGTAGTTTGAGGGAGTAGAGAAAAGTCGTGTAATTTCTGAGAGAGATGGTGAGAGAAAACTTCTGAGTCTGATAGAGTTTTCCATGGCTGTAAGCAAAATTAGGCCAAGCCATTTTGTACACACCTTCTCTGATAATCAACACATGTTTGTGTAGAAGCATTGTGTCTAATTCCTATTGTACATTGAGTCTCAAGTCATTTCATATGACTATGAAAGTTAGTTGACAGTTACGACTTTTCTGGTGCACATTTGACTGATCTTCTGAAGGTCAGATCTCGAAGCATGGTGTAAAGTTTTTGGTAAGTGATAGCTCGTTGGAAAGCTATAATCCTCAACTACATTTGGTCAAAAGATCTTTGAGAAACGGGACGCGTACTCAGAGAAATCAGTTTAAGAGTGAAGGTATGTCAAATCGATGAAGTAAACTTTCAGTTTTCAGACATAGTGAAAAGATTGGTACAAAATCAGAGGTTTGTGAAGTTATTGCTTGAAAGTTTTGTTTGTTATGTGTTGCTTAACACTAGTAAGAACTTCTCTCAGCAAGTAATCAAAAGATTTGGCAAAGATTGAGCTAATACAGGTCAGATTGAAGGATTGAAGAAAAGGCGCAGATTTCTGTGAAGTGAAATTTTGATTTTCACTAAGTTCAGAGATGAAGACTTATAATGTGAGTGTTGCTAAGCTAATGGTGGTTATGGAGGTCTTCTAATACCACATTAGTTTAGTTCTTGTGGTGTTTTACACACCAACAAACGGCAAATTACGAGTATGCATTAACTTGAAGAAGGTTAACGCAGCCACGATCAGGGATAATTACCCGCTTCCTATCACTGGGCATCTATTAGAAAGGGTGGCAGGCAAGGAAGTGTACAGCTTCCTAGATGGGTTCTCTGGCTATAATCAAGTGGCCATTGCACCAGAAGATCAACATAAAACGGCTTTTGCCACAGAGTGGGGTATATTCGCTTTTAGGGTAATGCCATTCGGGCTTACCAATGCTCCCGCAACCTTCCAAAGGCTGATGTGCCATGTATTTAAGGAGTTCCTGAGGAAGAACTTAGAAGTCTATGTTGATGATCTTTGTGCTCATTCCAACATTAGACAAACCCATATTCCTGAACTCAGACAAATCTTTGACAAATGTAGAGACTATCAAGTCTGCCTAAACCCAGAAAAATGTGTTTTTATGGTCAGGCAAGGCAAGATTCTAGGACACATAGTGTCAAAGAATGGCATATCCACTGATGAAGAGAAAGTGAGAGCCATAGCCGAGTTACCTAGGCCAAAGAATGTCAAGGAAGTACAGGCTTTCATGGGGCATTGTGGGTACTACCGCCGGTTCATTCACATGTATGCTGTCATTGCAAAGCCCATGTACGGACTTCTGACTAACTTTGAGTGGACTGATGAATGTGAGAATTCCTTCAATGAGCTTAAACGGCGATTATGTTCAGCACCGATCTTGACCACTCCAGACTGGAATAAGCCATTCCATGTTCACGTGGATGCATCCAATTATGCTATTGGGTGTGTGCTTGCTCAACCTACTGGTGAAGGTAATATGGATCTTCCAATTGCCTATGCCAATAGACAATTGAATGCAGCGGAACGAAATTACACCACTACTGAGAGAGAAGGCTTAGGCATGGTATATGCAGTTAAGAAATTTAGACACTATTTGCTTGCAAATAAGTTTAAATTTTTTACTGACCATCAGGCATTGTTATACCTCGTAAACAAGCCATGCAATACAGGAAGATTAGTAAGATGGTTTCTCTTGCTAATGGAATATGATTTTGAGGTTGTGGTAAGGAAAGGGAAGACTCATTTGAGAGCAGATCACCTTTCTAGGCTCACATCGGGAGAAGCCCCACAAGGAGTGTCAGATGACCTTCCTGATGCTTACTTGTTTAATTTGGAAGTGGTGCCGCAGTGGGCTAAGCCATTGGTACCTGTGTTGACATACGGACCTAACCACCCAGTAATAAACACACAGGATAGAGAGGTAGTAAAAGCCCAAAAGTATCACATCATGGCAGGAAGTATGTACAAGCACACAGATCAAGGGATCTTGGCTTGTTGTGTGGAAGAGGATGAGTACGCTAAATGGTTGCAATTAGCACATGTAGGTGCATTAGAGCAACACTACTCAAAACAACGAACCCTACAGACACTAAGGAGACTCGGAGTGCATTCGCCAACTATGGAAGCTGATGTCCAAAAGTTGTGCAAGGAATGCCCAATCTGCTGCACTAAACCACCTGTGGAACATGCCACTCTTTATCAAGTGTCCATAGTGCTAGATTGGAGTGAACCTCTAGTATCCTTCTTAAGGACGAGAACATTCCCTCCAGACATGACTCTGGTTAGGCAAAGGAGTTTAGAACAAGAAGCCCAGGATTATTCACTCATTGGTGACAATCTATACAAGCGTGGTAAAGATGGTTACCTGAGACTATGTGTCCATGAGAGTGAATATCTCAAAATCTTGGATACTGCTCACCAAGGTGTAGCAGGGGGACACTTTGGACCAGATCGGGTAATCAAGGCAATACTATTTGCAGGCTTTTGGTGGCCAACCCTTCACATGGATGCACATACCTATGTGAAACGGTGTGATGTTTGTCAGAGAACTCAGTACCCTATACGCAAGGATGAGATGCCACTGAAGCCTATGATGGGCGGACGTGCGTTCTCTAAATGGGGAATAGACTTTGTTGGTCCTCTTAATCCCCCAGCTAAGGGTTCACATGCTGAATATATCATCGTGGCCACAGACTATCTAACCAAGTGGGTAGAAGCGAAAGCTACTACAAAAAATGATGCTCAAACAACAGCAAAGTTCTTATTTGAAAATGTATTCACGAGGTACGGATTGCCAATAGAGTTGGTGAGTGATAGAGGCACACACTTCTTGAATGAAGTCATAGAAAACCTTCTCCAAGAATTCTTGGTGATACATAAGAAATCGGCCCCCTATCATCCACAAGCTAATGGCCAGGCTAAGAGCACTAATAAGATCTTATGCAATGTGCTGACTAAACTAGTGAACAATAAATGCTCTGATTGGGACAAACAGCTACACCATGATGTTTGGGCATACCGGGTTGCCTATAAAACGGTACTCCAAGCCACCCCCTTTCAGATGGTATTTGGCCAAAATGTTGTACTACCTCTGGACTTTTTGATACCTACATTGAAGGTAGCACAAGAGCATGACTGGACAGGCCATGAACTCTCCTCTCGAATCTTTGATCTTGAACGTCTAGGTGAAACACGATTGAGAGCTACAGTAGGAATCTATGCAGCGAAGAAGAGGCAAAAGGTATATTTTGACACACATGTGAAGGATAAAGGCTTGAAAGTAGGCGACCTAGTCCTAGTCTACACATTGAAGCAGCATGCACGGAAATTAGAGAAAAGAGGTTACGGGCCAATGATTATCAATAGAATCTCCACAAGTGGTGCAGTTCAACTAGCCACTTTAGAGGGCGATATTCTACCAAGTTACATAAGTGGATGCAGAGTCAAGTTATATCAGGAACCCCTCACTGAAGAGATGCTAAATCGACTCAACACTGCCAAGAAACGTAAAGAAGAAGAGAAACGAATTAGAGAAGAAGCACAGGCAGAAGCTTTAGAACGCATCCGACAAATGAAATTGAGGAGACAAGGCAGAGACCCACCTATGCTTGACACTCAAGAATCTGTAGGCTATCCTATGGCCATGTGCGAGACTTCAGGTGGGCATTCCCATAGAATAATCGACCGACGGCCTTTTGTAACCCTAGGAGTAGGACAGGGAAAGGGTGCAAAGATTGTAAGAGCTTTGATTGACTCAGGTGCATCCACTAGTGCTGTCAAGTTGTCTTACTATCAAGAATTGAAATTAACTGTCGATCCTATAGAAGCATATCTCATAGGATTGGGAGGTGTGGAAACTCCTTGCATGGCGAGGTGGATCTTCCCATCTCCATTCAAGACGAAGTGATGACAGTCAAAGTACTAGTGTGTCAAGATGAGGACCTCACGGAGCCTCTTGTCTTGGGTCAGGACTGGATCTATGATCATGCAGTCAACCTCAACCTAAGAAGTGGACTTCTTCAGGTATGGGTAGATCATAACCAAATTACAGTTGAATTGGAAAATGAGGCACTCAAGGAACTAGGCAAGGCACAAACTCCTGGTCCTTCCAGGGGCGCACATGAAGTTGACAATGCTATTTTTGTCCAAAACTGTATGATGCAGAAAGAGGCTAATCTCAACAACGGAGCCAGGGAGAGGACGGAACTCCCTTCTTTTCCAAAGACCAGAAGGTTGCAACAACCCACGGCAGATCAAACATAGAAGAAGCAGAATACTACCGATACTAAATGCCAAAAAAAGGAGCAAAGCAGATTGTTTCAGCCATGGAAGCAAGTATGGAGGCGAAAAGGCGAATACCCTGTTCAGACCAGGCCGACCCCACGGCCAAAACCTCTTATTAGTAGTCAACAACATGACACTAATGAGAAGTCCTTCATTAATTCTTCTGCGAAGGTGAAGTCTATTTGGGTACCCAAGAAGTCAATGAAGGCCAGCCCACAATCATGACAAATCTGGGTGCCTAAGGCTTGCTTGCGGGCTCAAATAGCTACACCAAGGCCGCAACTGGTACAACATGTTTCACTCACTCGAACATCTGAGGCCCTGTCTTATGCATCACGCACGGACACATATTCTTCCATGAGCACTAGTAGAATCACTTGTAAATGGGTCCCTAAAAAGCCTCATCTTCAAGCAGATACCCCTATCAAACTCTTCAGAGTCTCCACAAAATCAAGATCAAAGCCCATCCACTGCATTTGGCAACCTAAAACTTGTAATAAACCCCCGGACCCCAGTTGTAAATCCATGCCCACCTACTAACTACGTCACTCTCACACTACATCATTCCACTTAGTTCTTAGGTCCAACCAATTCCTAACTACACACACAAGCACCGAGCACTTATTAACCTACTAATCTCTCCCGAACCTCATGATAATGTTGTAATGGGGACAAAAACGGTTCTAACTTGTCCTTTACAATGTTAACACATGTTTCTATATTCTCACAGAATCAGGAGGCAAGAAGTAACATGGCAGAAGCGACAGGTCCGAGCTCACAAGTAGGAATACTTACTGCAGGAATCGATGTGGATAGTCTACCTGTGGATGTGCCACCAACTGAACGACCTGTGGAGCTGCAACACCTTCAGCAGATCCCGGTACCGGATCCACCCACAGGGATCACAGAAAGAGTCCATGCCAATTCTCATTGGTTCAATGGCATGCCAGGTCCATTAGGAGAAGCCAAGTATATATGGGAGTCTAAGTGCGAGTATGACAGATCATGGGTTCGATTCCAATTTTTCTCCAAGGAGTTTGAGACTCTACAGAACACCGAGGATCTCCAGACCATATGGCAACGTGCAGGGCTAGCAGAATACTTTGAAGCACCACTCCCTAAACCGGATCTCCTCCGATGCTATTATTTGGTCTCCACATTACAAGCTAATCAAGAAAAGGACAAACCAGGATCATTTGTTCTTCCTTCCTTGCTGGGCAACAACGAGTTAAAGAGGTTTGAACTTACTGTGGAGTTGGTGAGCGCTGCTTTGAATATGCACGGCACACATGTACCTTCTGAGAAGGATGCTCTCGTTCCTACTAACATGAAGGATAGGAAACTATTGAAGCTTAAAGACATGGCAGCACTCACACCAAACGTGTCCATCCCTCTCCGTATGTGCATGCAACATTTTGCTTTCCCCGGCCAAGACCGCTTCACACAACCACACAAAAGAATCTGGTTCGCTCTCTACTTAGCGGAGGCAGGTGCGTTACCAATTAAGCTGCCGGTATGGATTATAGATCAACTGTATGAAGCAAATAAAAGGTCTTCTAGGAAATTAGTGGTGAACGGTTGCTGTGCAATCACACGCATTATTTACAGGTGCCTAGCATACGATGTTCCCATCGAACGTGCCTTAACTTGGGCACAATTACAAATGTTTAAGAAGCTCAAGACGTCCACACATCAATCCAAGCGCATAAGGGGTGCGATCCCTTGTGTCCAGACAAGGGAAGTTCTGACTACTCCTGAAGTATCGCCACGAGGGGAGACCACTGTACCTCCCTTTACCATTAGGATACGCAGGTCTAGATCTGAAACTACGACACAAGCTACCCCTTCAGCTCCTCCTGCTCCATCTGAATTTGAATTTGCTACAACTGGAGATGCTGAAGGAATGGATCCCCAGGACTTCGAAGCATTCTTACAAAGTACACAACTCTCTGATGTGGAGTTTTATTCAGATGCAGAAGAACAAGGCACATCTTCACAAAGAAGAAGAAAATCTACAGACGGCCGCCATGTACATTGGAGTGACGCTCAGCAAGGTCAACAACAAGGACACCTAGAAGAAGAAGGAGCATATGAAGACGAGACCACTGAAGCCCCAGCCTATACAGCAGAACTCCGAAGGCTGTATCAAATTATGGAACGAGTGCGATCGCAACAACTGCTCACCGAACAGAGCAGTCGAGTACTCATGACTCAACTGTTGGAAGAAGCAGGAGTTGACTCAGAATATAGTGAAGGTCTCTTCTTGATGGCAGAAACATATGGGGTAGTAGAAGCAGTGCGGACCGCCATTAGGAGGTCTCCAGTTCAATATGATCCACGAAGATTCCAGACACGACCACGCTCAGGTAAGAATATCCAGATCCCCATTACAACGGCAGAAGGGCCAATTATTACATCCGAACCCATCAGGACAACCTCCCAAGCAACAAAAACTGCTAGCCAAGAGCACCCAGTCACCCATGAGGAATCCACCGAGCCACTACCACCCACACCCCCACCATCGCCTCCTAGAGCAGAAACCGTGGAAATCACCTCGACCACTCAACCCACCGAACCAACCTTCATCTTCCGTACTCCCATCTCTAGTTCAACCCTATTCTCCACCTCTGATAACCCAATCTATGAAGCAACCCCCATCACTACACAATCCACCGAATCGCTCATAGAGCCTACCCTAGGACAACCATCCCCCATGCCCTCAGCCATAGGTCATCCTGACCCTAGATCCATATTCATGGGTTTCCCTGCTACCACGCAACCCTTCATGCCCTCCTCAACTCTACAACCTCAACCCCCGACCTCCATCTCTCCACTTCTCCAATCCCTCCATAACTTCCTTGCTAGAACTTTTCAACCCAGGTCTCAACCATTCCCTTTATTTTTAGCTCCCCACCCCACTTCTCATCTATTCACCACTTTCACACACACACCACCTACCATTCCAATGTATATGGTAGACCCCACACTCGCACCCACTCCTGAAAGTATGGACATTTCACCACCCACGGCACCTCCCCCTCCCCCCACGCTTCCACCTCCTCCCATTCCCCCTCCACCAATTTCACCCACACACACGTCTTCAATAAACACATCATTCAATCTTCCCCTTCCCCAATTCCCTTCCCATGCATCTTCCATTGTAAACACCACCCCCTCATCTATAGGAAATGCATTAGACACCATGCTCGCTTGTATATCAAACTTAAGGACATATTACAATCAGCTCCAGCAACAGAATGAACGCCTGCAAGAGCACTCGGAGACACTACAACACCGCCTTGCTGCACTAGAGGAGGAAAATGCTCGCCTCCACACACAATTCCAAACTCTCCAAGAGGCTCATAGCATATTGGAGGTACAGTTACAGAACACAGATCAGGAAGCAATACAAGTGGTCAAAGGTCATCTACGGACACAACTGGAACGCAATTCAAAGCTTCAGCGAAATATGGCCCTACTCAAGCGACATCTTGCTGCCGCTCATGAAGAGAATCGACGCCTGCACTTACAAAATCAGAAAAACCTAGAAGCAGCTATCGAAAGCACACCTAGGGCACCCATCAGCCCATCAAAGTTTCAAGCAGTGACCCCCGACAATATCAAGATCATATTGGAAGACTATGCCATGCTGCTTGAAGCACATGACCTGCTATCAGAGGAACTGGGTCAACTGAAGCAGAAACACCAAAAAGAAACAACAACAGCCTCTCAAACCACCTCCTCCGCGGCTTCACTTCTCACAGACTCAGAGGCCTTAAAAGATCTCCAGAAACAGGTCACCGAATTGCAAGCACGTCTACTACAATATGAGAGACCACCTTCCCCTCCAGAGGCTCCCACGGACGAAGAAGTAGTACAAATTCCTGTGGAACAGACATTTGAAGAAGAATATGACCCACAACCCTTCCCAGGAGGCCAACAAACGGAAGAAGCTCAGGACACATTCGAAGCACCACGGCCTCCATGGCTACGACAAGTGGAGGAAATCGGGAGTTCTCACGAAGAGCGCACAGTAGTGCAAAATCAGGCCATGAGGGTCATAGAGGAAACTGTGCTACAATCTGCTTACTTCAAGAACCTGTCATCGAGACGCCTTATCCTCTCAGGCCTTATTATATTATCCTGGCTGATTATAATGCAGAAATACAGGCCTTATTATATTATCCTGGCTGATTATAATGCAGAAATACAGAGAGTCACGGGTAAGATTCCTACCTTTGCTACCCAATTTCAACCCGAAGACCTTCCTCCAGAGGTGCAAAAAGGCAAAATTCGTCAACCCACCTGGCGGCAGAAACTTCTAGAGACATATCCAGAAATGCTATGCACATGGAACAATGCACCTTTACATCTCCTATACAATCCATGCTACGGTCCAGTTCCACGTCGCAGGTCTTGGAAGGCATTCAATATCAAAGTGCAGAACAACGCGCAATGCAAGGAATGGCTAAACTACCCGTACATTGCGCCACCACAGGGACCACCGTTGGTAGCATACATGATGGGAACAATTCGACATTGGATGCCGCGATTGAAGCCCATGCCAGATGTGGCAGCTCAAATGATGCTTAAGATTTTAGATATGATGCAGGTAGTCCTGAAAACCTTTAGAAATGCAGTCGCACCACAGGTATGTCTACCGGGGTTTACCAATGGAAATTATGATTTGGTGTATGACATGAGCACCACCCCTAGTATTCGTGTGGCTTATGACTGGCATGCACACATCAAATACCTCCCTGCATGTTACAAACAGACCTTCGAAGAAATGTTCAGATCAGGTTTCTGGGAGTATCACTCGGAGATTTTCGCACCGAAGCCAACACACTTGCTCCATCTCTTTGCTTGTGAACAAGCAATGTACTCTCAGTACTACACCACACCCCAACCAGAGGTCCCTGGCGCAATAAATTGGGATGCATTGGAAGCTCATCTAGCAAGAGGCTTAAGGATCGGAGAACACGAACTTGCCACCAATGTCATCCAATACTATATCGACCACCCGATAGAACAGAGGTCTGTCAGGGGCGATAGACGCTAGGAAGGGGGGCGTGTTGGCATACAAGTCAAATGAAGAGAATACTAGCGCAACGGAGGAGTCATGCACAATACGGCAACAAGGCCAAATCATTTTTTCCATGGACCATTTACAACTCAAGTGATTTTAATCACTACACAAACATTGTAAATTCCATTTTTGGTAGAATAGACTCCATTTTGTGCAAGCCGAGGAGTCCTCGAGCTTGAGGAGTATTAGAACTAGCTACATATCAATTTTCATAATTTTTAGACTCTGTTTGAGCCCTCAAATAGGTTCTAGAACCTAATTTTTAACTAGGCCGGACACTAGGTCTGGACAAGACCAAAGCTAGTTAGAAAACTATAAAAAGAGCTAGAGAGCTCATTTTTGGGGTTAGATTGTTTGTGAATTGAGCTTATGTAAGAGACTTTTTGACTAATGCAAAGAACTCCATTGTTCCTCTCCTTGTTCTTGCCTTGTGTGCGCGTGTGTGTGAATGTGTGTGCATGCTTGTGTGCTTCTCACTCACACACTTGTGCCTTCACTTGCTCATAGTCTTCATACTAGTCCTCATGTCTCCACGGATTGACAATTATGAGGTGAATCTTCTCACGTTGGTACTCACCATTGTGCTAGAGTGACACTCTCAGTTTAGGAAATTAACATTTTGGTGTGTTTGCCGGGAAAAGCTTGGCATGTCTCTATAAGAGAGTGCCATAGGTTCGCCTAGCGCCACATGTTGGCCGAGGTTGCGGACCCAAGATCTAGTACATGAGCGAGGGGAGCTCATCCTCAGGAGGAACACAAACACAAAGAGAAGAGTGCGCTCAGAGAAGAGCCCTTGAAAGAGAAAGGAAGAGGTGGGAGTCGCAAGGTGAGTTGACCTCGACTAGCTCGAAGAAATCTGCCAAAAATGTGTACTCCCGTAGGAGAGTTGCGAATCAAGTGCAAAAGTTTGAAGGAGGGATCCTGAGCCCACGTGCACTAAATTTCTGGGATCAAAGTGATATTGACATCAAACCTCTGTTTGAAATGGCTCAGTGGATTTCAGTTCATTTGGGGGACTTCACCAAGTTCTCAAGTGCTTGGGACGAGGATCCAGATAGTTTTATCCAGCTGTTTGAGGTTACTTGTGAGGCCAATGAGGTAGTTGAATAGGGTCAAAGGTTGAGGATTTTTCCGGCTATTCTCTGTGATGAGGCAGCCAATTGGTATGGGAATTTGACATCACAAAAGCATGGAACTTATCAGATGCTAATGGAAGCCTTCTTGGCAAATTTTTGACGACAAGGCTTCCAAGATAGATTGGCCCAACAGATGGATTACTTGCGGTAGGGATTCAATGAGAGCATTGATAACTACATTCAGAGAATGGAAACCTTGGTAAGAAAGATGGGCGCAAATGCCCCGAACGATGAGACATTGAAGAGAAGATTCATTACCGGATTGAGAGATCCTATGGTGCAACAACATATCAGCTTGACAAGACCTACAACTTTAATAGATGCTAAGGAACAAGCAAGGCTTTGGGAGAAAGTACAATTATGTCAACAAAGGAAGATGGAGCTCTTATACGAGCCAATGGGAGGCCCAAGAAACATACCGATGAAAGATCCTGGCCAAGGGAGTCCTGCATTGACAACCCCAGCTTTTGTAGCTGCCACTAGCACGCCAGGCGAGGTGAAGCCTACGCTGACTAAAGAACGAGTATTCGAGTTGGTCACCCAAGCTATAAAAGCTGTCATAGTGACCCAGGAAACATACACAGTAAAACCAGAAATAACTACAAACCTGAATCAAGTGTTTAGATTGAATACATGGTGTGGAAAGTGCCATGGTTATGGCCATCTGGCTTCAGAGTGCCCTACAGTCTGAAGAGTTTTCACAGATAGATCACCACCTAGAATGCATTGCACGTTTTGTGGAAGGACCAATCACACAGAAGACCGATGTTACAATAAGAGGGCCTATGAAGAACGGACCATGAAATCGGGAGATATAAGAGAAAGATCCTACACGGGATTGCTTGCTCAAAGTATCCCACCTACAGCTCATTGGGAAAACAGACAAACTTATGGATATGGTGCTCAGGGTCAGGGAGGATACTATCCAAGAGGAGCCGCACGTGATCAAAGAAGAGATGGTCCAATCCAGTGTTGGAGATGCCACGAAGAAAATGAGCCAGGTAGTGGATCCTAATGCAAGGAGGGAAAATTCTTCGAAAAATAGAAAATGCTCTTTTGGAACTCGTGATCGAGGATATCATCAAACGTTGACAAGGAACCAATAGAATCAGTTGTCCTCTCGCACCAAGAGAGTAGAGGACGCCATGAGCAAGGGTACATGCAAGGGAGAGCATGAGGGCAAAGGTAGATCTGGGAGAGAAAAGTGGTGTGTGGATCACGACAGTTCTAGTAAGGAATTAGTTGATCGAAAGGAGAACCTCTTGAAAGCAAGAGATAGGGAGAACCAAGATGGTGGTGAAGAGAGGATTTTTAGACATGAAAGATTGGAGAAAGAACTTGTATTAGGAAATGCACCAGAAAAGAGTATAGTGAGTAAAGTGCTTCATGCAAAGAAGACATGTAAGAATGGCGATGGCCTAAAGGAGTTAGGATTGGCTCATGCTGAGCATGCCAGAGTTATCTGATGGAGGTTTGATGGGATTAGATGTCAGGATAGCGAGCAGAATGTACAAGGATCGATAGGCCAAAGTGCATGGACAGGACTTCAAGTGAGCCGTTGGATAATGACACTTTTTTGCGTGATTTGGGTGCTCTTACGAGGTGGTGGGATACAAGAATGAAACGAGAAGGCCTTTCTCTACTTTTTCATTCAATTTACCTTCTATTTGCAAGAACTGCAGAAACTGGTAAACCAAGTGTGTTACTATGCAGGATCACGGAGGACTAGGTGATCAATGGCTGATCAAGTATACCAGAGCGCTCTGTTCGACCTTGTTGTATATTTTTCAGATCAAGCATTAGAAAGCATGGAGATATTGGTTGAGAGCTTGCACACAAACTATGAGGTTGAGGAGGCACACTGGCTTGTACGCTTTTGGAATCAAGGTATGGACATTGACTTTCCATTTCCCAAATTCGAAGCGTATCTACTTAGTTGGGTTGGATATGACAAGGATTAGTACTTCTACTACGACATCACGATGGAATTGCCTAACGAGGTAAATGATATCTATTGGGCTTGGGCAGACCTGTTAACGATAGGTAGCGATGATGGAGCTCCTGAAGTTGAGCCGGACTCGCCCTAGGAAAGTCGTCGGGATGTGAGTATGAGGTGAGGCTATATGAGATATCCAGGAGACCCACATTCTAGATCATCCAAGGATAGGTATATAAGAGACCAGGGTATAGCCGGTTGTATTTACCTAGTGGAAGTCAAATCTATGATACATATGTATTGCCTGTAATTGAGAGAGTGGAGTAAAGAGATGGTTGATATGTCAAAGGCTGGAGTGTGAATGTTTGTATGCATGTGTGGGAAAAGTGGGGAAAATCCCTTTCTTCCTCTCCCTAATTCTCAGGACTGAGGTAAATTAATTAACTATGAAAAAAAAAGAAAAAAAAGAAAAAAAACATTATGTTGTTGTGATTGTACCTACGCGCTATGGTGGGCTAGTAGGTGGGTGGATTTATCCTAGCCGGGTGGTTAGGACCACGAGCCGTAGCTAGCTTCGCCATAGGCTTGGGATGTATATGTTTTAGTCTTAGCTACGCGCCATAACGGGCTGGTAGGTAGGTGGAGCCATTGTGGTCGGGCGGTCACGACCACGAGCCGCATCCAACTTCGTTATGGGCTAGCTCACTATGTTATTTGTTATCATTATGTGGTTGAGGGTTCTGCGCTGCGTTGCATTTGTAGATGGGTGGAAGCAACATGGCCGGGTGGTCAGGGCCACGAATCGCATCCAATGTCCACGTAGGCCAACGTGTGAATATAAATAAAATTTACATATGAAATTATTCCCCACTCTTGAGGGGGAGAGAGAGAGAGGGAAGGGTGATGATTGCCTCGAAGGGAACGTTATTTGCTTGTGTAATTGGTATATGGTGGCTTGCGACAAATCAACTCACTCTGAATCAACATTCTCAAAGGCATGGATACTGTATATGTACTTATGGATGAGACCTTTAGCGAGGTAATGCAACGGTCTTGCTTTACAACTTGTGTGCTCTACCCAAGGGTTTTCCAGTGCGTGGGATACTCTAGGGTTTTTATGTAGGTCTTGACTTGTACTCGGGTCTCGATGGCTTTTGTAGGAAGATGATGGGGATTCTTAAGGCGTGTCTAGTCATGGAACGTTTGTACATAGCGAATAGTAGGTGCAATAAAGGGGTATGCATTTTGGGTATTTTGCATTTCTTGTTGGATTCATTTCAGCTGTTGTTGTTTATTTGAGTATTTTCTTTTCTGTTTTCTCGCAATTTATATGTGTAAGACATGGAAAGGTATGAATGTGTTATTTGGGTTGAGAGTATTTTCATAATGGAATGCATGAGCAATTTGATGCATGTTGGAAATGGAGTTGCATATATGTGCACGTTCTTCGATCATTTTGTAAGCGAATGATTTGTATGTATTCATGAGTGATTTTTTTTTATCACTAATAGCTTCAATGAGTGCAGGTCTAGTGGGAATGATGGCTTGATGAAAAGGTATGCAAATAAGTTGTACATTGACATTCTCATGGCTATTTGGAATATATTGCAGTAGGAGTGGCTCGTTGAGGACGACTTCGCAAATAAGAAGAGGGTAGTATGTTAGCTGAATAGACCATTGGTTTTTGTGCACTAATAGGCTTTCATTTTGCAGAGTGTACGTATGAGTGCAGGTATTTTGCAACAAAAAGATGTTGGTCGATAGCAATTGACTTCAATTAATGTGGCTTGGAGGCAGATGTTGTTGAAAGAAAAGAGATGTGGTGGCAATGGGATCAAGACCAATTTAGTCAATATGGTTGATGTTACTAAAGCTTTGTCTCGTCCTCCTGCATATACCACCAAGTTCTTTGGATGTGAGCTAGGTGCACAATCCAAATTTGATGAGAAAACAGGGACATCCATTATGAATGGGGCTCATGACACTGCAAAGCTAGCTGGATTGCTGGAAAACTTCATAAAAAACATGTGGTCATGTATCTGATGTTGATATGTGTGACAAGCTTACTACTTTCATTTTAAAGAACCCTCCAGAGCAGAAAAAGAAGGGTTCTGATAATAAAGGCATGCGGAGGGCAGAGAAAGAGAGGATAAAGGAAGGTGAATCAATAGATGAAGAAATGAGATGGATGAAGAAAGAGAGCAAGAAAAAGAAAAGCCAAGATGAAACTACCAAGAAGAAGGCTAGTTCTGATGAGGAAGAGCAATCTCTTTCTGTAAGCCAAGAAGACACTATACAAGAAGAGGATGATGATGATGATGTGTAGTGGCTAACTGATACATCTGCTCAAGCTGCTCAACAACGTATCAAGGAACAGTTAACAACTGCAACAAGTGAGATGGTAATGTTGCAACCTGTGAAAGAACCTGAGAAACCACCCAAATCAAGTAATGGCAAGCCAAAATCCAAGGAAACTTCTGGTTATGGTGATTCTGCCCTAGTCTTGATGATGAGGATATAATTTCCCTTAAAGAACTCAGCCTCCAGGACAAGTTGGTGAAAGAGTTCAAAGATGGACTTGCTAGTGGCTATGGCAGCAAAGAACTAGCATCTTTGTTTAAGGAAAAATCATCGTCTCCCAAGCAGGAGGTCTGGAATGCATACTTTGAAGCCTTATTTGATGGTGTTTCAAGGGGCTTGGCAAAGGAGTTGACAAAGAAGAAGAAATACTTTGATGAGATTCTAGAAGATGAACATAGCAGGAACTTCTACTAGGCGCGTTTGAAGCACATTATGTTGGTCTGCCTCCTGAATCAAGGAAGGTGGTGGAGGTGGCAGGATCTTTGAAAACCTTCTATGATCTAGATATTTTGGGGGAGGAGACAATTTTAGCGTGGTATGATGAAGGGGCTGTCCGTTTCACTTGTAAGAAAAAGAGGCCACATTCCGTTTTTCGTGCAAGCAGGAGGAAGTTTTTTTGTTTTGTTTTTTCTACACACATTGTGTGGTGTGTCTTTTTCAACAGCGATTGGGAAGGAAAAGAGGAGGGGCTTTTATCTCCACAGGCATCAAAGGGGCTGGGGGCTCTCTCTCGTTTGTAAGGAGTAACTCCTGTTTTTTTCTCTTGCCACAAAGAAGGGGAGCTCTGTGTTTTGGAGGGTGTGCCACACTAGGAGGAGGCGCCATCCATTCTTAAGGGGGTTGGCATTGTTTTGGGAGGGGGAAGAGGCTTCTTGTTTTAGAGTGCTGGAGCCAAGGACAGGAAAAAAGGCCCATCGCACAACTAGCCTACAACACTTGTGCTAAACGTGATACCGCTACGGTCGTGTTTATCTGCAAGCGTCAAAATGTGGAAAGAAAACCGCCCGTCTTGTGGGAGGATGTTGATGCCGATTCGAAAGTGTTTGGACGTGTTCAGATGAAGGGCATAGCTTTGATGGTCTTCGTGATTATACACATACAGGTATATGAAGGGTGATGATTAAGTTCGAAGATACTTTGCAGCATTTCATTTGCATGAAAAGATACCTACGACTGTGATTATTGATGATCTAGTAGATTTAGTTGATGAATTGCAATCTAGAGAATGCTACCGGCAGGCAAGAGGGTGGGAGATAGGGATAGTGAGGACACTAGCTCTTTGTAGGGATGCAATGAATTATGCGAGATTGCACGTGTTGATTGCAAATTAATCATTTCAGATACAAATATCAATCAAGGCCCTCGACTGTTTTACATTTACCAGAGATAGTTCACATTGATTTTGACTGTGGAGTCTATTGGTTCTAGTTTTGTCTTGAAAGTCTTCCATGATAGCAGATGCATACCTGCTTGCAAATGCATACTTGCTCAATATACAGTGTCCCAATAGTTTCTAGGTCTGGAAATGCTAAGATAGTTTTGAGATCTTATGTAATGCATATGACCTATGACAGAGTGTCTTAGAAGGCTTTTAAACCTTATCTTGTGTAGCATTGGTGTGTGAAATGATGGACGTTCACTTCCTCGATGATGTTCTTAGTTGTGAGCTTTTTCTGTGGTAGCCAGTTTGATCATCCTGATTGATCAGTCATACTTACCTTTGTTGAGAGATCAGCCATACTTACCTTTGTTGAGACATACTGTTGTTGTTTTGGATGGCGAATTAAGATGTCAAGGTCTTTGTGAGAAGTAATATAATGAACACACCCAAACCCCGTTTAGAATTCAGTTGTTGGGGTTATGTTGTTATAAATACAAGTAGACTATGTGGAATGTCCGTGATAGGTAGACTCGAAATAAATATTGGGTTTTAACCAATGTATGCATTTCAGTTTTTCAAGTTAAAAAAAAACTCGATGTAACCAGGTGAACAGGGGATGCATGTCGGCATGGGAATGATTGGATAAATGTGTGAATGTGTTGTTATGTATGTAAATTCTTAGTCATGTGTTTTAATGACTACATGAGGGTATGAGTGCGAATGTGTGATATGGTTGTTCACATGAGCGTATGATTTGATGAGTTTGTGTGATGTGTACATGAGAGGGTAAAAGAAGTGGGTAAGTAGAGTGTAGAAAATTGCGGGTAAGAGAAAGGGGAGAGTGTGACCTTGAGAATCAAACATTGTGGTTGGTATGGAATTTTATGTGTGCTCGAGTCGCCTCTTCTCTCTTTTCCACAATTGTATTTGAGCATTATGATGGACTAAGAGTAGGCCAAGCAGGTCGATTTCGAGTAACTTGGGCAAACTATAAGTGTATCTCAACATCGTTCCTCTCAGTTTAGGAAATTAACATTTTGGTGTGTTTGCCGGGAAAAGCTTGGCACGTCTCTATAAGAGAGTGCCATAGGTTCGCCTAGCGCCACATGTTGGCCGAGGTTGCGGACCCAAGATCTAGTACATGAGCGAGGGGAGCTCATCCTCGGGAGGAACACAAACACAAAGAGAAGAGTGCGCTCAGAGAAGAGACCTTGAAAGAGAAAGGAAGAGGTGGGAGTCGCAAGGTGAGTTGACCTCGACTAGCTCGAAGAAATCTGCCAAAAATGTGTACTCCCGTAGGAGAGTTGCGAATCAAGCGCAAAAGTTTGAAGGAGGGATCCTGAGGCCACGTGCACTAAATTTCTAGGATGGAAGTGATATGGACATCAAACCTGTGTTTGAAATGGCTTTGTGGATTTCAGTTCATTTGGGGGACTTCACCAAGTTCTCAGTTGCTTGGGACGAGGATCCAGATAGTTTTATCCAGCTGTTTGAGGTTACTTGTGAGGCCAATGAGGTAGTTGACTAGGGTCAAAGGTTGAGGATTTTTCCGGCTATTCTCCGTGATGAGGCAGCCAATTGGGATGGGAATTTGACACCACAAGAGCGTGGAACTTATCACATGCTAATGGAAGCCTTCTTGGAAAATTTTTGACGACAAGGCTTCCAAGATAGATTGGCCCAACAGATGGATTACTTGTGACAAGGATTCAATGAGAGCATTGATAACTACATTCAGAGAATGGAAACCTTGGTAAGAAAGATGGGCGCGAATGCCCCGAAGGATGAAACATTGAAGAGAAGATTCATTGCCGGATTGAGAGATCCTATGGTGCAACAACATATCAGCCTGACAAGACCTGCAACTTTAATAGATGCTAAGGAACAAGCAAGGCTTTGGGAGGAAGTACAATTATGTCAACAAAGGAAGATGGAGCTCTTATACGAGCCAATGGGAGGCCCAGGAAACATACCGATGAAAGATCTTGGCCAAGGAAGTCCCGCATTGACGACCCCAGCTTTTGTAGCTACCACTAGCACGCTAGGCGAGGTGAAGCCTACGCTGTCTGAAGAACGAGTATTGGAGTTGGTCACACAAGCTATAAAAGCTGTCACAGTGACCTAGGAAACATACACAGTAAAATCGGAAATAACTACAAACCCGAATCAAGTGTTTAGATTGAATACATGGTGTGGAAAGTGCCATGGTTATGGCCATCTGGCTTCAAAGTGCCCTACAGTCTCAAGAGTTTTCACAGATAGATCACCACCTAGAATGCATTGCACGTTTTGTGGAAGGACCAATCACACAGAAGACCGATGTTACAATAAGAGGGCCTATGAAGAATGGACCATGAAATCGGGAGATATAAGAGAAAGATCCTACACGGGATTGCCTGCTCAAAGTATCCCACCTACATCTCATTGGGAAAACATACAAACTTATGGATATGGTGCTCAGGGTCAGGGAGGATACTATCCGAGAGGAGCCGCACGTGATCAAAGAAGAGATGGTCCAATCCAGTGTTGGAGATGCCACGGCTTTGGCCATACTCAATCTATATGTCCAAACGGAAAGAAACCAGTTGATTATACCCCGCTATGTAGGTACTGTAGTGGAGAGGGCCACTTTGATGAAGACTGTCCAAAACAAAGAGCTTCCACTGGCAAGGATAAGGGGCCAGTAGGATCCTCAAATTATGTTGAGACTCAGATGCATCCCACACCGAGAGCTCAAGAGCACGTTCCTACAATCGAAGTAGTGTTCAAGACACCGAACCCTCAAGAAGGCTCTAGCTCATCAATGCACTTTGTGGATGCTTACCAGGCCAAGAAACCACATAAAGAGCCAATCGTGGCAGTAGTCACAAGGACTCAAGAGTATTCGAAGAAACATCGAGAAGGCGAAAGCGAAGAAGCAAGTCAAGAGAAGATAGCTGAGCATGGAGAGGTAGAAAACCAAGCTGGAGGATTTGCTGAGCAGCAAGAGTTTGAGGATGGGGAAGAGATAGAGATCCTTCCACCAGTGACCAAGGAGTTTGTGCCAGGGCATAGCACCATTCCCTAAAAGATTAAGGGCTCCAAAGTGTAGGAAGGAAAGACAAAGTTTGGAGGAAGTGGACATCGTAAAGTTGCTCGCTGACACGGAAGTCGCACTGGACATTGGCACATTGTTGAAATGTTCACCTTCATATAGGAAACAATTCTACAACGAATATATTAAGAAGCCGAGGAAATCTCGAGATAAAAAGAGGCAAGATAAAGATGTCCAAGGTATGATTCAGAGTATTACTATGCAAATTGATTCGAATGCTCCAGCTGTGACAGTCGAGATTAAAGGGTATGCAGTCCCCAGTGCTCAGTTAGATAGTGGAGCCGCAGTCAAATTAATGACTCAGTACATGATGAAAGCTCTAGGCCTCAACCACATGGAAGAAACTCCAATGGCAGATCAAATGCAAGTGAAGCCTGCGGGTCTTTTGAAGAATGTAAGCACAATTGTGGGGGGTCTAGAATTTAAAGTTGATTATTTGATAGTAAGACCAAGGACCTCAGAGGCCACGTTCTCGATCTTACTCGGACGGCCATGGCTTATGCAAGCCAATTGTGTACATGACTGGCGCACAGGTTTCATTTCAATAGGGCCAAAGTCTGATCGGATTCAAATCCAAGTATCCCCAAACTCGATCGACAAGAAGAAGACAATAATAGTCGATGAGATGGAAAAGAAAGAAAAGGAGAAAGTAAGGCAAGAGATGGCACGAGCTAGGTTTTCTTTGAACACGGAAACCTACAAGAATCTGCTTCAAGACGGGTTCAACTTGTGCTCTCCAAGAATCAAGACACGAAGATGGGAGAATATCAAAATCCATTGCTCTATAAAGACGATTGCGATCAGGAACTGCTAGGATGGCTGGCAAGTACAGGCGAGGCTGAGTGCTATATAATGCACATCAACCCGGTGGAGAAGGAGAAGAAAATGAGCCAGGTGGTGGATCCTAATGCAAGGAGGGAAAATTCTTTGAAAAATAGAAAATGCTCTTTTGGAACTCGTGATCGAGGATATCATCAAACGTTGACAAGGAACCAAAAGAATGAGTTGTCCTCTAGCACTAAGAGAGTAGAGGACGCCATGAGCAAGGGTACATGCAAGGGAGAGCACGAGGGCAAAGGTAGATCTGGGAGAGAAAAGTGGTGTGTGGATCACGACAGTTCTAGTAAGGAATTAGTTGATCGAAAGGAGAACCTCTTGAAAGCAAGAGATAGGGAGAACCAAGATGGTGGTGAAGAGAGGATTTTTAGACATGAAAGATTGGAGAAAGAACTTGTATTAGGAAATGCACCAGAAAAGAGTATAGTGAGTAAAGTGTTTCATGCAAAGAAGACATGTAAGAATGGCGATGGCCTAAAGGAGTTAGGATTGGCTCATGCCCAACATGCCAGAGTTATTCGATGGAGGTTTGATGGGATTAGATGTCGAGATAGCGATCAGAATGTACAAGGATTGATAGTCCAAAGTGCATGGTGAGCCATTGGATAATGACACTTTTTTGCGTGATTTGGGTGCTCTTACGAGGTGGTGGGATACAAGAACGAAGCGAGAAGGCCTTTCTCTACTTTTTCATTCAATTTACCTTCTATTTGCAAGAATTGCAGAAACTGGTAAACCAAGTGTGTTACTATGCAGGATCACTGAGGACTAGGCAATCAATGGCTGATCAAGTATACCAGAGCGCTCTGTTTGACCTTGTCGTATATTTTTCAGATCAAGCATTAGAAAGCATGGAGATATCGGTTGAGAGCTTGCAGACAAACTATGAGGTTGAGGAGGCACACTGGCTTGTACGCTTTTGGAATCAAGGTATGGACATTGACTTTCCATTTCCCAAATTCGAAGCGTATCTACTTAGTTGGGCTGGATATGCCAAGGATCAGTACTTCTACTACGACAGCACGATGGAATTGCCTAACGAGGTAAATGATATCTATTGGGCTTGGGCAGACCTGTTAACGATAGGTAGCAATGATGGAGCTCCTGAAGTTGAGCCGGACTCGCCCTAGGAAAGTTGTCGGGATGCGAGTATGAGGTGAGGCTATATGAGATATCCAGGAGACCCACATTCTAGATCATCCAAGGATAGGTATATAAGAGACCAGGGTATAGCCGGTTGTATTTACCTAGTGGAAGTCAAATCTATGATATATATGTAGTGTCTGTAATTGAGAGAGTGGAGTAAAGAGATGGTTGATCTATCAAAGGCTGGAGTGTGAATGTTTGTATGCATGTGTGGGAAAAGTGGGGAAAATCCCTTTCTTCCTCTCCCTAATTCTCAAGACTAAGGTAAATTAATTAACTATGAAAAAAAAAAGAAAAAAAAAGAAAAAAAACATTGTGTTGTTGTGATTGTACCTACGCGCTATGGTGGGCTAGTAGGTGGGTGGATTTATCCTACCCAATTGGTTAGGACCACGAGCCGCAGCTAGCTGCCATAGGCTTGGGATGTATATGTTTTAGTCTTAGCTACGTGCCATAACGGGCTGGTAGGTAGGTGGAGCCATTGTGGCCGGGCGGTCACGACCACGAGCCGCATCCAGCTTCCTTATGGGCTAGCTTACTATGTTATTTGTTATCATTATGTGGTTGAGGGTTGTGCGCTGCGTTGCATTGGTAGATGGGTGGAAGCAACCTGGCCAGGTGGTCAGGGCCACGAATCGCATCCAATGTCCATGTAGGCCAACGTGTGAATATAAATAAAATTTACATATGAAATTATTCCCCACTCCTGAGGGGGAGAGAGAGAGAGAGGGAAGGGTGATGATTGCCTCGAAGGGAATGTTATTTGCTTGTGTAATTGGTATATGGTGGCTTGGGACAAATCAACTCACTCTGAATCAACATTGTCAAAGGCATGGATACTGTATATGTACTTATGGATGAGACCTTTAGCGAGGTAATGCAACGGTCTTGCTTTACAACTTGTGTGCTCTATCCAAGGGTTTTCCAGTGCGTGGGATACTCTAGGGTTTTTATGTAGGTCTTGACTTGTACTCGGGTCTCGATGGCTTTTGTAGGAAGATGATGGGGATTCTTAAGGCGTGTCTAGTCATGGAACGTTTGTACATAGCAAATAGTAGGTGCAATAAAGGGGTATGCATTTTGGGTATTTTGCATTTCTTGTTGGATTCATTTCAGTTGTCATTGTTTATTTCAGTATTTTCTTTTCTGTTTTCTCGCAATGATAGTTGTATGTGTAAGACATGGAAAGGTATGAATGTGTTATTTTGGTTGAGAGTATTTGCATAATGGAATGCATGAGCAATTTGATGCATGTTGGAAATGGAGTTGCATATATGTGCACGTTCTTCGATCATTTTGTAAGCGAATGATTTGTATGTATTCATGAGTGATTTTTTTTTGTCACTAATAGCTTCAATGAGTGCATGTCTAGTGGGAATGATGGCTTGATGAAAAGTTATGCAAATAAGTTGTACACTGACATTCTCATGGCTATTTGGAATATATTGCAGCAGGAGTGGCTCGTCGAGGACGACTTCGCAAATAAGAAGAGGGGAGTATGTTAGTTGAATAAACCATTGGTTTTTGTGCACTAATAGGCTTTCATTTTGCAGAGTGTACGTATGAGTGTAGGTATTTTGCAACAAAAAGATGCTGGTCGATAGCAATTGACTTCAATTAATGTGGCTTGGAGGCAGGTGTTGTTGAAAGAAACGAGATGTGGTGGCAATGGGATCAAGACCAATTTAGTCAATATGGTTGATGTTACTAAAGCTTTGTCTCGTCCTCCTGCATATACCACCAAGTTCTTTGGATGTGAGCTAGGTGCACAATCCAAATTTGATGAAAAAACAGGGACATCCATTGTGAATGGGGCTCATGACACTACAAAGCTAGCTGGATTGCTGGAAAACGTCATCAAAAACATGTGGTCATGCATCTGATGTTGATATGCGTGACAAGCTTACTACTTTCATTTTAAAGAACCCTCCAGAGAAGAAAAAGAAGGGTTCTGATAAAAAAGGCATGCGAAGGGCAGAGAAAGAGAGGATAAAGGAAGGTGAAGCAATAGATGAAGAAATGAGACGGATGAAGAAAGAGAACAAGAAAAAGAAAAGCCAAGATGAAACTACCAAGAAGAAGGCTAGTTCTGATGAGGAAGAGCAATCTCTTTCTATAAGCCAAGAAGCCACTATACAAGAAGAGGATGATGATGATGATGTGCAGTGGCTAACTGATACATCTGCTCAAGCAGCTCAACAACGTATCAAGGAACAGTTAACAACTGCAACAAGTGAGATGGTAATGCTGCAACTTGTGAAACAACCCGAGAAACCACCCAAATCAAGTAATGGCAAGCCAAAATTCAAGGAAACTTCTATTGACGGTGATTCTGCCCTAAGTCTTGATGATGAGGATATAATTTCCCTTAAAGAACTCAGCCTCCAGGACAAGTTGCTGAAAGAGTTCAAAGATGGACTTGCTAGTGGCTATGGCAGCAAAGAACTAGCATCTGTGTTTAAGGAAAAATCATCGTCTCCCAAGCAGGAGGTCTGGAATGCATACTTTGAAGCCTTATTTGATGGTGTTTCAAGGGGCTTGGAAAAGAAGTTGAAGAAGAAGAAGAAATACTTTGATGAGATTCTAGAAGATGAACATAGCCACGAACTTCTACTAGGCGCGTTTGAAGCGCATTATGTTGGTCTGCCTCCTGAATCGAGGAAGGCAGTGGAGGTGGCAGGATCTTTGAAAACCTTCTACGATCTTGATCTTTTGGAGGAGGAGACAATTTTAGCCTGGTATGATGAAGGGGCTGTCCGTTTCACTTGTCAGAAAAAGGGGCCACATTCCGTTTTTCGTGCAGGCAGGACGAAGTTTTTTTGTTTTGTTTTTTCTACACACATTGTGTGGTGTGTCTTTTTCGACAGCGATTGGGAAGGAGAAAAGGGAGGGCTTTTATCTCCGCCGGCATCAAAGGAGCTGGGGACTCTCTCTCATTCATAAGGAGTAACTCCTGTTTTTTTCTCTTGCCACGAAGAAGGGGAGCTCTCTGTTTTTCGGGGGTGTGCCACACCAGGAGGAGGCGCCATCCATTCTTAAGGGGGTTGGCATTGTTTTGGCAGGGGGAAGAGGCTTCTTGTTTCAGAGTGCTGGAGCCGAGGATGGGAAAAAAGGCCCATCGTGCAGCTAGCCTACAACACCTATGCTAAAAGTGATACCGCTACGGTCGTGTTTATCTGCAAGCATCAAAATGTGGAAAGAAAACCGCCCATCTTGTCGGAGGATGTTGATGCCCATTCGGAAGTGTTTGGACGTGTTCAGATGAAGGGCATAGCTTTGATGGTCTTCGTGATTATACACATACAGGTATGTGAAGGGTGATGATTAAGTTCGAAGATACTTCGTAGCATTTCATTTGCATGAAAAGATACCTACGACTGTGATTATTGATGATCTAGTGGATTTATTTGATGAATTGGAATCTAGAGAATGCTACCGGAAGGCAAGAGGGTGGGAGATAGGGATAGTGAGGACACTGGCTCTTTGTAGGGATGCAATGAATTATGCGAGATTGCAGGTGTTGATTGCAAATTAATCATTTCAGATACAAATATCAATCAAGGCCCTCGACTACTTTACATTTACCAGAGATAGTTCACATTGATTTTGACTGTGGAGTCTATTGGTTCTAGTTTTGTCTTGAAAGTCTTCCAGGATAGCAGATGCGTACCTGCTTGCAAAGGCATACTTGCTCAATATACAGTGTCCCAACAGTTTCTAAGGCTGGAAATGCTAAGATAGTTTTGAGATCTTATGTAATGCATATGACCTATGACAGAGTGTCTTAGAAGGCTTTTAAACCTTATCTTGTGTAGCATTGGTGTGTGAAATGATGGACGTTCACTTCCTCGATGATGTTCTTAGTTGTGAGATTTTTCCGTGGTAGCCAGTTTGATCATCCTGATTGATCAGTCATACTTACCTTTGTTGAGACATAGTGTTGTTGTTTTGGATGGCAAATTAAGATGTCATGGTCTTTGTGAGCAGTAATATAATGAACACACCTAAACCCCGTTCAGAATTCAGTTGTTGGGGTTATGTTGTCATAAATACAAGTAGACTATGTGGAATGTCCGTGATAGGCAGACTCGAAATAAATATTGGGTTTTAACCAATGTATGCATTTCAGTTTTTCAAGTTAAAAAAAAACTCGATGTAACCAGGTGAACAGGGGATGCATGTCGGCATGGGAATGATTGGATAAATGTGTGAATGAATTGTTATGTATGTAAATTCTTAGTCATGTGTTTTAATGACTACATGAGGGTATGAGTGCGAATGTGTGATATGGCTGTTCACATGAGCGTATGATTTGGTGAGTCTGTGTGATGTGTACATGAGAGGGTAAAAGAAGTGGGTAAGTAGAGTGTAGAAAATTGCGGGTAAGAGAAAGGGGAGAGTGTGACCTTGAGAATCAAACATTGTGGTTGGTATGGAATTTTATGTGTGCTCGAGTCGCCTCTTCTCTCTTTTCCTCAATTAAGCATTATGATGGACTAAGAGTAGGCCAAGCAGGTCGATTTCGAGTAACTTGGGCAAACTATAATTGTATCTCAACATCGTTCCTCTCAGTTTAGGAAATTAACATGGCTCCTAACAAAAAATTGATATGACAAAATGTTATTGTGAGTCCACTTCACTTCTTCTTTCTTTGATAGACCTATGATAGCAAATCATGGCTCTTTCTTTCTATGACATTCAAATTGTTCACCATTTCAAATAAAGCTTTTCTCCATTGAACTGCTGCTTCTAGTCTGTCTATCACATCCTTCTTGAGGTACTCTGTGTATGCAGCTTCATGTGTAGTGAGTCTTGACTTTGTGACTACTGACAAATTACCAAAAATCTCTGATTCTCTATCAAAAAAACCAAAATCAAAGGCATCCTAAAAAATTTGAGGGTAATGGCTACCTAAGAATACCACTCTACTATAACTGGCCATTGAGCAAACTCTATCTGGTGTTTCACTCATATCAAAAAGTAAAGCATCTAAGGGTGAGTTGAATCCTACGTAACTTTTACATCTGTGTCTGTAAAAGTTTCTATACATCTACTATAAGCCGCATAGTTCTAACTGCTAATATACAAGCAGGGCCATTTACATCTTTATATGCAGATATGACAGATTCAACAGTATCTAACATGTATTTTTTGGTTGGCCAAGATCCTGCTTTAGGTCCTGCAATCTTCAGGAAGTTCAGCCATTTTGTTGGAATTTGTCCTTCATTTCTTCTTTCCCAGAAAACTAACCAATCCCTCCTTCTGGCTACTAGGCAATATGCTAGATTTATCTTTAATTGCAGTGGTGCCTCTTTCCATATTTTCCTGCAGTCCTTGTTGAAATCTAACGACCTATTTCTCCACTTAGGGTTGGCCTTTTCAAACAATTCTTTGGTGACATTAATGTCTTCTTCATACTCCAATTACCTATTGGATGGTAGACCAACTCTTGTAGTCTGGTAATTTTTTATACTTTCAAGGATCATACAAAATGGAATTCCAAGGCCATCTGCTGCCCAATGATGTTGATCTGGATTTACCCCATTTTCTAGAGAAAATTTTACAATTTAAGTTTCATATTCATCATGCACATTTCTGATGAACTTCATCCTGGATTCTTTATTTGTCAAAAGCATTTGTACAAAATCATCAGAATAATCTTCAATGCTCTTTTCTTCTTGTTCATGTGAATCCTGAGGTGGTGACGATCTTCTACTATCATCCATAGGTTCTTGCTCCTTTGTTTGCATCCTCACTACCTGTTCTTCATCCTTTTTATATTGAATTTCAATATTTCTCTTTAATTCTGTCACATCCATCAATAGACTTTGGTTTTGCGGCATCAACAACTTTTTTTCTGAACTCCATTCACTTGTTTCCTTTTCTATGTCCAAGTATAACTTGTTGTGTCCTCTCATAGCATTTGCAGCATGCACACTCACTTGTTTCTCTAATTCTTTGGTTTCTTTGAGCTCTTCTTGTAGCTTTTGAATTTCTTTACTCAGTTTTTCCATTTCTTCCTGATTCATCCGAGTAGATTGATTCTCTACTTTCATTTGCCCCTCTTCCATCAATAGTTTGTTTATCTCTTCATTGTCTTTGGCCATAATCTGATATGAACTCTGAAGTGTCCTAAATCTGCCTTCCATTTTCTTCAGCGCACTTTCCACTTTGTCACTATGTTCTAACTGTTTAGCACATTTGTCTTCAAGAAACTGGATTTTATTTTGATTCTATATTTCTTGTGCCTCTAATGAAAATATCCTTTTTTTTAGGGTTTCATTCTTTTCTTGCAATGCACTTATCTTATCCTCAAATTGTTTGTTCCTCAATGATCTTGCTTCCCTTTACAAACTTAGATTCAACAACCATACCTGATATGATCATATTTCTGTTGGAGCGCCTAAATTGCTCTATGTTACTCATAATAATTTTACATGCAGATGTAATATCTTTGGGTATCCTTTCAAGGCTAGTCTCCACTTCTAGTTGCTTTATTTCTATTTGCTTTTCTTTCATCAATTCATCCTCCTCTTCATCCTCTTCTTCATAATATGTCTCCTCGTCCATTTCTTTTTCAGCTTCGATTTCCTTCTCTATTACCTTCACTTCTTCTACTTCTCCCATCGCCTCTACCTTTTGAGTGTGCTCATTAGTTTTTAATTCTTCTTCATGGATCACTTCTTCCTGGAACACATTTGATTCTATCTTCTGATCAACCTTGTTTTCAATTTGATCATCCTGTTCTTGCTCATTTCCTCCTATCACTTGATCATCTATATCCATCAGGTCTGCTTCATATTCCACTCCTTGATCATTCTCATATGTTTGCTCTTCTTGATGTCCCAAGCCAGAAAATACTTCTTCTATTTTCTTGTTTACTTCTTCCTCTAATTTTTGGTTATCTTCATGATTATCTTTTAACTCTACCTTTTCTTGGATTTTAGCTTCTTCTTTATCTTTGTCTTTATTCTCTTTACTGAACTGTTGATAGTAGGACTTCTCTGATGGTTTTGCAACAATGGGTTCTTCTTCTGATGCTACTATTCCTTTATGCACTCCCTCATCTAGATCCATAATTTCTTTAATTACTTTGCCTTCCCTTCCAGACTTTTATTCCCTTCTTCTATACTGATATGCCCTGGTTGCTCTTCCACAAAGGGTTGAAAATATGGTTGTTTTGACGGTTTAGTCCAAATTAGTTTTGACCCTGTATCTACAACTCCTTCACTGAGTCCTTCATTCCGTGTAATAATCTCTTCCAAAATTTTTCTTTTTACCCTTTAGCCTCATCTTCTTTTCTTCTGGACTGACTTCTTGTGTAGATTCTTCCACCATCTTGATTCCTCTTGAATTTCCCACCAATTTTTCTAAAGATTTATCCACCTCCAATGTCTGTGCTGATTTAAATCGTGTGCTTCGTACTGATCGGTTTAAACTTCTCAATAAAAAATTCTCAATATCAGTGTGTCTGAATCAAAAGAAATTTTTGAAGAAGCAGCTACTTTAGATTCTCTTGTTTCGACCTGAGTTTCTTCTTCCCTTATAACTACTTCCCTCTCACCTTTTTCCTATGTCGGTGTCTTTACTGCCTCATCAGCTACCTCCTGCTCTACAGCCTTGCCTTTATCCTTCTTGGTTGGTTTCTTTTTCTGAATAAGCTTCTTTTGAATCTTTCTTTTAACAACCACTATGGTTCTAGTTTCTGGAGGTCCATATAACTCCTTGAAGTATGCCAATAGTTCCACTTCTTTTCTGACAAACACTTCTTTAGATTCTCCTGCCATCATTTGATCATGCAATTTTTCATAATGTTCAATCTCCTCTTGCCTCCAGTCAGTTGCTTTATTAGAATAATTTTTCCAGCATTTTTTGATACTGAGCCTCATACAATGCTCTTTTATCATTTTCTTGAGATAAATATGAGTATAATTGTTCCTTGCATGTTTGTGGTGATGAGGCTCCTTGGAGGACTGTACTTCCTTCTGAGCTGCTTCATGTTCTTCTCTTGTGGCTTCTTTCTACTCTAGCTCTACTCTCATGGGATCCACTCTCCTCTTCTTGCTTGGAATTACCTCTTTTGAAATGATTTTCCTCTTCATACCTGATTCTCTCAAACCTGTTCTGACTCCATGTTCTCTAACTTGAATGATTTTGGCTGGACTTTTCATTCATGCTATTAAGCTTCTGAAATATTGAGCCTTAGGTGCCAATGTCAATTGATCCTCCATGTCGAAAACATAATATATGATTCTGGTAAAAAATTGAGCTCCATTCATAAATTTCTTCTTATGCCAATGCTTAGGAGCTTCCTTCAATTGTTCATGAATATACAGAGTCACATCCATTACTCCAAAAGTTTAGTTCTATCTTTATTATTAATCATAATGAGAGTTATAGGTTTATGGGGCATCATGTATCTTGGTAACTTAGGAAAACAAAAGAATTGTAAGAACATCATTGTGGCAAATTCCTCATTTTCTTTGCCCTTTGAAATCAGCAAGCTTGGAATACCCAGCATAAGTGGCTACATTCTTGTTGACAAAACTGCCATTCAATTTAGTTCCCATAGAATAGAATTGAAGAGCTATCTGTATGTGTTTTGCTTTGATTGCAATTTGCACATCCTTGTCCTCTTTATTTTTTACGGAACATCTGAAATATGCTTCATTGCCTTTGCCTAGTTCCACCAAACTGGACATTACTTGGGAAACTCTTTCAAAATCTATAAAAAACATGGGTTCTTCCAAAATCTTGTGGAGTCCAACTGCCTTCCACCTCTTACAATTAGCAGTCACCCTCTGAAATTTATAAAATTATTGGCATAACATTGTGTATTTGTTACCTCTGACCTTCATTGTGAAAATGTGTTGACCAATGATCCTAATGGTTTCCTTAAGCTCTTTAATTATCTATTCTACTTTAGGACGTTCTTGTTCTGCATCAGATTCTAACTCGAAGACTTCCTCAACTGACTCACTATCTACAAACCAATGTCCCCTTGACAATGTTACTAAGTCAGCTTTGAAATCATGAATGGAAAGTTCTTTTGTATTCACCATCTGGTAAAATAAAAAACACACCACACCAAGACTTCCACAACATGAGTCATGTTCAAGACATAAAAAGAAAAGAAAGACTTTCTTCATAAGAAAAAATATGTTTCTTCAAAATTCCATCACAAAATGATTTCAAAATTCAAAAGAAGTGAGCATCACATGTGTAGCAAGATCTCTAGTATTTTGTAGTGTTGATTAGAAGAAGATATAAAAATGTTTGAAATAGAAATATCAAAAGTATAATTAAAAAGTGACACTAAAAATTTGGAAAACACACAAAAACTACATCATCTTCTTAATTTTACCCTAAATCTTGCTTGTGCTTGTGAATGATGCAAAAGAAAATAAATAAAAAAGAATAAAAAAGAATTGAATCAAGACTTGAGTTTCTTTGAGCTTTTTTGAGGATTTATCAAATTTTTATGATTTTTCTATCTATTTTTTCTCTCTCTTCTTTTTTCAATCCATTTTGATTTTTTTCATCATTTTTTCTTTGTATTTCTTATCCATTTTTTTCTATATTTTTTCCATTTTTTTCTTTATTTTTTTCGAATATTCCAAGATCCTTTGCCTTCTATTTCTATTGCATAGGCCATTGTATTGCATAGTCAATTACTTGAGGGAACTCTCTTTCCCTCCTACTCTTTTTCCTAGAAAAAGAGTTATGCAAAGTGCATGAGAATAAACTCAGGTGCCTAGTAATACAGGGCATTGTAATGTTGCTCTATTGATGCATACTTCTGGAAATGCAATTTTGAACAGGTTGTAGATCTGAGGTCTTAGGTAAAACACCCAAGCGGTTATCCGAGGATGAGGCTTTCCTATTCTTAATCTTTGAATCTTCATATTTCTACAATTTTATGATGTCTTTGTCTTTATTGTTTGTCACTTGTAATAGATCTGTTTTCTTCATCCAACAAGTTCTTTGTAGTGAACTGTTTTTTCTTTGATTCAAAGAGACTTCTTCCATTGATTAGTGTTTTGATACTTTGGGTTGCCATATCCACTTTGTCCTTAGGTTTGAACTTTTTTGGATTGTTTAGGTCTCCATAACCAAGCTTGTTTCCAGCAAGATTGCTTTCTCTCAACTTCCTTCTGCTTACCATTGAATTTTTTTTGGCATAGAAGACATTTTTTTGCAGATCCTCTATATCTTTTAATGGAAAGATAAATCTTTCCAATTTTGAGCTATGAATTTGCTTTTGAACTCCCTGCTCTTCATTACTCAGAAAAGGCATTGAAAGTTTCTTGGCATTCAATTTCAACTTAAGAGTCATCTTTTCAAAATTCATAATTACTTTACCTTCTTTCATCCAGGGTTGTTCTAGAATCATCTTTTCAGTCATCATGTGATCACGCCATTCTTCACAATCTATTTTCATATGTTCCTAATTAAACCTAACTGTGATTGATTGTGAAGACAAATTTTGAACTAACTTTCCATCTAGTGTTTTGATTAGGGTTTTACTTATTTTTCTTTTGGTATTAAGTTTATCTAGAAATTCAGTACTGATCAAATTGACTTGTGCACCAGAATCTACCAAAACCCTAATTTTTTCATTATGGAAATTCATTGTAATCACAGGTAAGTGTTCTCCTACTTTACCTGAGGGTTTCTCACACATGAAAACTTACTTTATTTCTTTGGACTTCCTCATTCTTTTCCTAGCTTCTTGTTGAGTTTCATACCTAATTTGTTTCCTCTTCTTTCTTTCTATTTTGAGCTTGATGTATTCTTCTCCATTCTTGAGTTGTCAATGGGAGATTATATCTCTGTATTCTACATCCACTTATGAAATTTGGCATGATTTCTCCATCTATATTGGCTAATTGGATAGCTCCACTATTACTTATCTGATTGATAATGTAAGGCCCATGTCCTCTTTTCTGAAGTTTCTTCTGGTGTTCTTTCAAAGCATATGCTAAAAGTAAGTCTCCAACTTGCAAATCCTTATCCTTGATATGAATATCATGATATGCTTTTTGCGTCTTTTTATCTGCATAGATGCTCATGATAGCTTGAAGACTTGAAGCTCCAAGTTTCTCTAACTCCAGCACTCTTTTAGATAATTCATGTCTAGTCCATTGTAATTGATTTCCCACCTTCAATGTAGGTATAAGAAATTCTAATGGCAGAACTGCATTTTGTCCATACACCAAGTTAAATGTTGTTGTACCAATAGCAATCATATATGCCACTCGATATGCCCATAGAACATGATTAAGTTGCAAATCCCAATCAGTCCTGCTTGTATTCACTATTTTGGACAAGACAGTGCAGAGTACTTTGTTAGTACTTTCTACTAATCCATTTGCTTGAGGATGTAGGGAGCTGATTTTCTTATGACTAATCATGAAGTGATCAGTTATGTTCTCAATTACTTGATTTAGGAAATGAGTTCCCCTATCACTCACCAACTCAATTGGTACATCAAACCTAGTGATAATATTCTCATAAAGAAATCTTGGAGTAGTATGAGCATCATTTCTTCTTGTAGCCTTAGCTTATGTCCACTTGGTGAGGTAATCAGTAGATACAGGTATATATTCTGCATGAGAGTTTTTAGTAGGAGGATGAATGGGTCCAATGAAGTCCAATCCCCATCTGCAAAATGCTCTTGCTAAGATGAGTGGTATCAATGGCATATCATCTCTTTTACTAGGTTGACTTGTTCTTTGGCATATGTCACACCTTTTCACATATGTTCTTGCATCAAGAAAGAGAGTTGGCCACCAAAATCCAGAGTACAATATAAGCTTAGCAGTTCTCTCACTTGAGAAGTGATCTCCTGCTACTCCTGAATGGGCCATCTCTAACATTTCCACATAGTTATCTTCAGGAACACAAATCCTCAAATATCCATCTGCTCCTTTCTTGTACAACTAGTTTCCTATCAACTGATACTCCTTGGTCATTTCCTTTAAATTTTTAGAGTCTGCACTAACTTTTCTTGGCTCAAGTGGTTGGTCATTTCTCAACTTTTCAACAATGTGTTCACTCCAATCTAGGTTCTTTTGAAACCAATACAACGTTACAATATCTGTGTGTTTCAAAGATTGACATTTAGGACAATTAGAAACATATCTCTCCATATCCTGATTCTTTGTGGGCCAATGGACACCCATTCTAGCAAGATTATTTAGAGTGACCACTATAGAAGCATGAGTACATGGATTCCAATAGTGAGCTTTCTCTAGATATCTTGATTGCTCATCTTCTGGAGTACAATACTCCAGTATACTAGTGTGGTTCACATGATATAAGTGTCCAACAAGAAGTACAAAGTTTTTGCTTTGTAATACAAAATGTGTGGTATTATTGTGTGTTTTACATGGTCTAATAGATAACATAAGTACCAAAGTCATTGCCCAATTGGGAATGCTTTCTATCTTGAACAGATATGCATCTGGTAACTCATCATCCAAAGGTGAATCTGGTTCTTTAGTTTGTATCCTAGACAAGTGGTATGCTCTTAAATGTGTTTTCCCTTGTCTCATAACTACTTCAAACTCAAACTCCATCAATAATAAGAACCATCTTACTATTCTTCCAGTGTGACAAGGTTTATTCACCAAGTAAAGCAAAGCTTGGTGATCCACAAAGAATTTAAACTTGTTGGCTAGGAGATAATGCATGTATTTTTTTACAACAAATATCATTCCAAGTCCTTCCCTCTTAGTGGTTGTATAACTTGTTTCAGCTAAGTTCAACTGCCTACTAGCATAAGCAATCGGAAAATCCAATTTGCTTCCATCTATAGGTTGTGCCAGAACACATCCTAAGGCAAAATTTGAAGCATCAATGTTGGCAGCAGTCAAGGCACCCAAGGGCCCACAAGACAAGGAAGCCAAAGAAGGGAGTCGGAGCAAGGATCAAGCAGGCAAAGTAGTCAATGCAGATCTGGCAAATAGGCCCTTAAAGTTTTCCAAATATTTTTCAAACAGTGATTCTAGTCACTCCACACCATTATAAATACCATTTCATAATTTTCTAGCTCCATTTTGTGCAAGCCAAGGAGTCCTTGAGCTTGATGAGCATTAGAAGTACCCACCTATCAATTTTCATGATTTTCAGAGCTCGTTTGAGCCCCCAATGATGGATCGGTTGTGATTGACACATGGTGCATGAAAGGCTTGTTGGTTGTGGTCAGTCGATCGTTGACTCTATCGGTTGTGATTGATGGGTCGATCATGATTGTTAGGTCCGTCGGCAAGTGTCCGTCGTCGTTTGTCGATCGTGATTGACATGTTGATCGCGATTGATAGAAAACAGAGGAATTTTAAAATTTCAAACACATATTCATGAAGCTCTAGGCCTACACATCACATTTATGCACTTAGTTTAGCAAAAGGATCACTTTTTCTATCGATCGCGATTGACAGAGGTTAACGCCTCGAGACCTGCACAGTAAAAAATTTTACCTGTTGAAGCTGGTGCAACTGCTGGGGATACTGATTCCTGTAGGAAATCTCAAAAAACACAGAAATGCACAAGCATGCAAACACTCTCTCGCTCTCTCTCACAAGTGAAATGAGGGGAATGGCATGGGTATGGTGATATCACCAAAAAAACTGAAATTTTTGCGATGATGGAGATGGAGATGGAGGTGGGAGGTGGTGATGATGATGATGATGGTGATGAAAAAAATAAAAGGAAATAGATAAAAATGAAGAAAATACCTATGACTCCAACGTCTCCACTCTATGTCTTACCATCACATGCTCGTCCTCAAATCTCGATCCCCGGCAACGGTGCCAAAATTTGGTGTAGCTCAGTGATGAGTAGCACCTCCTTTAATGTCAATCCGGGAAGACGTGAGGATGGTATGAAGACCTCGAACAAGTGACGGCACAAGTGTGTGAGTGAGAAGCACACTAACATGCACACACATACACACACACATGCACACAAGGCAAGAACAAAGAGAGAGAAACAATGGAGTTCTTTAGATTACTCAAAAGTGCTCTTACAAGTTCAATTCTACAACTAGCTAACCTCAAAAATGAGCTCTCTAGCTCTTAGTTTTGGCCCTGTCGAGACCTAGTGTCCGACCTAGTTAAAAATTAGGTTCTACCTGATGGATCAATAAATAGGTACAAAGCAAGACTTGTGGCTAAAGGGTTTGCTAAGACCCAAGGGATTGATTATGAGGAGACCTTCTCTCCTATGGCAAAGATGCCAACAATCAGAGTTCTCATAAGCATAGCTGCTTCAAGGAATTGGAACATCTATCAATTAGATGTAAAAAATGCATTTTTAAATGGTTGGATTTGAGAGGAAGTGTACATGGCACAACCTCCTAGATTTGTTGATGATGTACATCTTGAGTATGTGTGCAAACTCAGGAAATCTCTCTATGCTCTCAAACAAGCCCCTAGAGCTTGGAATCATAGATTGGTTACATTTTTGTAGGACAAAGGATTCAAGATGAGCAAGGCTGATTCTTCACTCTTCACTAATAAGAGTAACTCTGAAGTTATATATCTATGTGTGTATGTAGATGACATTATTCTTATAGGTAATGATGCAGATGGAATCAAGAAGATCAAAGCCCAAATGAAGGAAGAATTCAAGATAAGTGACCTAGGATTGCTCACCTATTTTCTTGGATTAGAAGTTGTCTATACAGATAAAGGGATCTTCCTTGCCCAAAGGATGTATGTTAAAGATGTAATTGCAAAGTTCAAGATGCAGGATGCTAAGGTTGCACGTACTCCCATGGAGGTCAATCACAAGTTAAGTGCTCATGAAGGGAAACCCATTGAAGACATTACAAATATATGCTATGGTGTAAGTGTGCTTAGCCAATTTATGCACACTCCTAGAAAACCTCACATGGATGCATCAAAATGGAAATTGAAATATCTAAAGGGAACTATGAATGAAGGATTGTATTATCCTTAGACATCTGATTTAAGTGTAAAGCTATTCACTGATGCAGATTGGGCAGGATCAAAAGATGATAGAAGAAGCACATCTCGATATTTATCCTTTGCAGGTACAAAGCTCATTTCTTGGTCTTCCAAGAAACAACCCACAATAGCACTCTCTTCAATTGAAGCTGAATACAGAGGATTGGCAAATGCAACTCAGGAAGAAATGTGGATCAAGACCCTATATACAGAGCTAGGGTTAGATTTTGGCACCCCATGCATATTTGGAGACAACATAAGTTCTTTGCATTTAGGTGCCAATCCTATCTTTCATGCCAGGACTAAGCATATAGAATTCCATTATCACTTTGTTAGAGAGAAAATATCAAGCAAAGAAATACAATTGTCTTATGTGTCTACACAGGTGCAATGTGTAGATATGATGACCAAAGCACTTGATGGAAGTAAACTCAACAGGTTCAAATCAATGATTGGAATGCAAGAGATACCTATGGATTAAAGAGTCAAGCATCTTAGGCTTAAGGCGGAGCTATTGGTACATTTGGAAAGCCTTGATGCTTGACCAAAAGATCAAAGCTTTACTTCATACCTTAAGCATGAATGTTCATAAGTCACATGTGAACACCTCTTGTAAATATCTTGAGTTTAACTCAAGGTAAATGTAAAATGCAAAGGTTAATTTTAGGTGGTAGATTCCAAATTCAAATTTAAATTCATCTATAAAAGCTCATGACTTTTAGTCATGGGATAGAGAGCAAAAGAAGGACACATTTGAGCTTCAAGGTTGTGGAGACACTTCTTCCATACATTTATGAGTAAGTCTACAACATCGACTTTGTGTCATACATTCAATACACTATACATTTGTTTCAGATTATGCAACTATCTCATGTTCACTATTACCTGCTGCTACACTCTCAATTTCAGTGAGCTTGTTTTGAGGTGTTCTCTGGGTATACTTATTCATTTATTGTGATTCAACTTGGTATATGTAGCTTAGACCTTTTAGTTTTATGCTATAAAATTTCATGTCATTTAGTTTAGGGATCTGCGAGATATGTTCTTTACAATCTGCCTATGTCTATTGTCTGTCATCTTCCTAAAATGTCAGGATTACATCCCTAACTTCTTAAGATTATTTCTCAGCATGTACTCATCCTAAATTAGTGAAATAACTTCCTATAGCAAGCTTAGGGATCCAATTAGATATGGCTGAAATCTCTTGGGTCAATTGTGATCAGTGAGTGAGAGTTGAATGAAATACTGAGCAGGTTATAGTGCATAAATAGCAAGTTTTTCCAACTCTTCAAACTTGGAGGTAGTCTGTTTTGATGCAACTATTTGAAGATGATACTCCAAAGCACATTATGAGTCCAAATGCATATTTGGGAAGCTAAAGCTGTTTACTAAGGTAATCTGAAGTAACATTGGCAGGTGTAGAGCAGGATTTGTGCAGCACCAACTCATTTCTGGAGTGTATTCAACCATCTCCTCACATCACTATCTATATGTCTTCTTCCCCTTCTCGAGCTACTACAATCTTTTTTGTTTCTTCTTGGTTTTCATAGGAATCTCCCTTTTTATTTTCTCTCCTAGGTTCCTTAATCTCATATTTCTTGAAATTTGGTGGAACATCAAATTTTTCTTCTTTATCATCCTTAACATCTGGTTTTTTATATTTTGAATTACTTTGTGAAGTTTGTTGTTTTGGCTCCTCTTGGTGATTGAAGTTATTATTTTTCCTGAAATTTTATCCTTGATCACATCTCTAACTTGCACTCCCTCTAAATATGAGTTTTTTTTTATAACTTCTTGGATATGTTTCTCTGTTTTGATGCAAACTTTCCTTCCTCAATTCTTATCATTTTCAACCCTATATAAAAAATATCATACCCTTCTTCATTTTCAAAATTTATTCTCACATGCTCTTCATTAGAAACATCTAAAGTAGATAGTATTTCACTCCATCCATATGGTTCAAAATCTTCATCATTGAACTTTTATGGTACGTACCTTGTATCCTCTATCTTCCTCTCCTTCATGCAGTCTTCTTTTCTTAAAAGAAATCTTTCGGACAATTTCCTAGTTGTAGAAGCAAATATCCAAAGTGGTGCTTCATTATCACTCCTATCATTTGAATCATCCATACTTCCATGTTCATGATGCACTTTTTTCCATTCTCTTGGGGATATATTCTAATAACTTCCTCTTCTCATATTAACGTTGGTGATACTCCCTTGATTTTGAAGATAGAGGCAATCTTTTCCCCAATCTTGAACTACTTCCATTTGTCTCATAAAAGTTCTTCCTAGGGCCCTCTTCACAATATCCCCCAATTTTGTCTATGGGTACCTACATGATTGGTCCTTTATCTATATTGGTTTCAAGGTTTTCTAATGATTTTGTCAAAAAGCTTTAGAAATGAGGGCTTTCTTCAACTATTTCCCTTAAAGTCTATTGACATAGCACTTCGCCTTGATGAGTTAGTCTAACTTGCATTTTCAACCATATTTCTTCCTCTTTTTGTTACTTACTGATTTGTTCCTCTTGTTGCTCATTGTGCCTATCATGTTGCCCTTGCAAATTTGCTCCCAACACTTCCTCCCAAACTCTTTCTTGTATAATTTCTGCATTTTTGGTTTGAATTTTTGAATTTTGGTATTTTTTTGAGTCTTTTGTATTATTTCCTCACATAGCTTCATTCTTTCTTCTTCTAGCGCAGGTGTTGGATATATTTTCTCATGTTTCACTAAACTTGGTTGTTAGCACTCAAGGTTAGGAATGAGGTGCAAGAAGATGTCAAAGAAGTGGACACACAACAGGAAGGAGCAAGTAGGGAGCTCCAAGAAGTTATGTCAAATTTTCAAAAGAATCCCCTACAAAAACAGTGATTTTGATCACTCAAACCACTGTAAATATCATTTCACCTTTTTGTAACTCCATTTTGTTCAAGTGGAGGAGTCCTCGAGCTTGAGGAGTATTAGAAGTATCATCCTACCAATTTTCATAATTTTTAGACTCCGTTTGAGCCCTCAAATAAGCCCTGGAACCTAATTTTTAACTAGGCCAAACATTACGTCTAGACACGGCCAAAACTACTCAAAAAACTATAAAAAGAGCTAGAGAGATCATTTTTGAGGTTAGCTTGTTAGAGAGTTAGCTTGTTGTAGATTTGAGCTTTTGTAAGAGAACACTTTGGTAATCGAAGCTTTGCGTTGTTCCTCTCTTTGATCTTGCCTTGTGCACGTTTGTGTGTATGCATGTGCATGTTTGTGTGCTTTCACTCTTTCACTTGTGCCTTCACTCGCTCATGGACTTAATACCGGTCCTCACCTCTCCGCGGATTGAGCAGCAAAGGAGGTGGTGCTTACGCTTGAGCTACACCAAATTTTTGCACCATTGTCGAGGAGAGAGCTTCGAGGATGCACGTTGTGATGGTAAGATCATGGATTTGCAACATTGGAAGGTAAGAATTATTCATTTTCTGTTATTTTTCTAATTTTTCTTCCCCTTCTTCATCATCACCATCATCACCATCTTCATCTTCATGAAATGTTTTTCATTTTTGAGTGCATTTTCACCATTTTCACATCATATCTCGTGTGTGGGAGTGCAAAAAAGAGGTAGGACGTGCTTGAGAGTGCATGCCCTTGTGTTTTTCACGATTTTGTGCACATTTGGGGCTTGGCGTAAAAATTCAAAATTCCCACCTAAAACTCAAAAAATCGCGACTTTCTTAGAAAATCAAGATTCTTTGGAAATTTCAAAAAAATTTCCCACCTAAAAATTTTGGAGAGAGTCGTGATTCTCTGGAGTTAGCATTTGGAGAAAATTGCGATTCTTTGGGTTTGTGCATTTTAAGAAAATCACGATTCTCTGGAAGAAATCGAGGACTCTCTTAACTTGGGGAAATTTGAGAAATTTGTGATTCTCTGCAAGAAATTCACGATTCTTTGGATTGAGAGGAATTTGAGAAAAATCATGAGTTTTTGCAAGAAATTTGCGATTTCCTAGACTTAGACATTTTTGAGAAAATCTCGATTCTCTAGAAGAAATTCGCGATTCTTTGGACTCAAGCAAATTTGAGAAATTCGCGATTCCCTAGAAGAAAGTCGCGATTTCCTAGAATTTGGGTATTTGAGAAAATCGCAATTCTCTGCAAGGAATTCGTGATTCTTTGGACTTGGGCATTTTTGAGAAATTCACGATTCTCTGGAAGAAAATCCTGATTTCTTGGACTTATAGATTTGAGAAATTTGCGATGCTCTACTTGGAAGATTTTGTTGGTGCAGGACAATCACCGATTCATGTTTTGACATGCAAATGAAGTCAAGACTTGAAGGAAAGATTCAAGTTATGAAGCAAGGAAGAAGTATACACTCAGAAGAGGAAAACATGTACACATATGTACAGATAGTTCAATTATGTCCTTAAAAAGTCATAAGGTTGTAAATTTTTGTATATATATGCTATGAAAATGTCAAGACATGATGAGGAAAGAATGAGAGAACACTAGAATAGAGAAATGAGAAGCTGTAAGAGTCATTAGACATATGAGAAGTTAGTTGAACTCTCACTCATCATTCAGTTGTAAGTTTTTTTAGAAATGATAGAAATTTTGCGCCCGATGTTTCTGAGTTTTCTCTTCTTGTGTTAGATCTTTTGTAAAATTCTTTTGTACAAGTCTAAGTCTATAGGTGATCAACCTTTGTACAAATTTGTAGCTTCCAATTGTGATCAGGCTAAGAGAATTGTGTGTAGGAACATTTGTATGTGAAGAAGTATTCACTGGTTCCTGAAACAGGCGCAAAATTTGAAGTCAATGATTTGATCATTTCTCACTCCACAGTTTAAAGTTTTGAGCAAGCAAGCACTCAATCTTTAAGTTGGAAGGTAAGCTACTTGAGGCTAAAAGCATTTGCTTAAACGGGTTCTATTCTTGGAGAACCATGTCTTAGAAGTTATAGGTGTCTAAATCGACTTCTCAAAAGTACAGTTTTAGACATAGGTGACTTGTCAAGTTGATTTCTCAAAATCTACTGAATCTTTTGCAGTAATTCAACTTGGAGGAGGTGCGCAATCTTTAGGCAACACTTCATGCAAAGTTTTATAAAAAACTTTACACATTTGCTTAGTCAATGAGAAAGATAAGTGCAACAGACTTTCTGTAGAATCATCCTCTTCACAGATTTTCCAAAATCCTTATAATTGAATGTTGATCCTCTAAATTGGTGAAGATTTTGACTTACTCTTGATAAAGAGGTGCTCTAATTTCAAGAGTAGGTTGTTCTTTTGGAGATTAACACTCTCCATCAGTGGTATCAGAGCAGGAAGCATCAGAATTGAAGGAAGGAGGATCCCGACTGTTGCAGGTGCAAAGAATTCAACATTTGAAGGTTCAAAAGGTGAAAGCTTGAGGATAAAGCTTGAGAAGGAGATCATACTACATCAAGGAAGTCAAAAGGGGTGTCATTTCAAGTAAAGGTAACCTTATACTTTATAAGGATTGAAGAATTCAATACATAGGTGAAGTAAAGATGGAAGATTCTCTTCAGATAGAGTAAAGGAAAGCAACAAGCAAATGAAGATGAAGGCACAACTAGTCAAGCCAACTTCCTAAGAGGAAGAGGAGGTGGCAAAGGTAGAGGAAGAGGCAGGAACAACAAAGATGGAGTCAAAGCTTGCTGGATTTGTGGTAAGAAAAATCATTTAGCTAATGATTGTTGGCATAATAATCAATGTAATGGTGGATATAATCAGAATTTTAATTCAAGAGGAAGAGGTGGCAGAAATCAAAGAGGTAATTTCAGAGGTAGAGGTAGTAGGGGTTACTTTGGAAGAAATGCAGGTAGAGGATTCCAAAGTCAACAATACAATAATACCTACTACAATTATGCTTCAGATCAGAAGGAGGATTCAACATTGATAATGAATGCAACTTGTGAAAGGCAAAGTGAAGACCAAAGAGTCTTCTACATTGACTCAGGGTGTAGCAATCATCTGAGTGGTAACATAGCATTGATGACTGATTTGGAAAATAAGGTGACTAATCATGTTGTTCAAACAGGAGACAATACAAAGCACAATGTGAAGTCAATTGGATCAGTAAAGGCCAAGGATGGTAGCACCTTATTGAGTAAGGTCTTGTATGTTCCTACAATTCCTAAGAATCTGATAAATGTAGGATAAATTGTTGAAAAAGGTTATGAAGTGAGGTTCACTAATGAAGGAGTGTTTGTGGAAGACCCTAGCAATGGGTATAAACAAATTGTTTCAGGGAAGAAAGAAGGAAGATTGTTCACATTGAAGATTCAAGGTAATGTTGGTCATGCCTTGTTCACTTATGGAGGACATAAGATCTCTGAGTTATATCTTTGGCACAAGAGACTTGAACATTTCAATGAAAGAGGTATCAAAGACATGATTAACAATGGTGCACTGCTTGGATTGCCTAATGTTGCAGGTCAACATATGACATACATATGTGAGGCATGTCAATTAGGTAAGGCTCATAAGCAATCTTATTCCAAGCATGGTTTTATGTATTCAGAGAAGCTTCAGTTGGTACACACAGATGTGTGGGGGCCATCAAAGGATTTCAATATCAATGGTTCAAGGTATTATGTGATTTATGTTGATGATGCTACCAGATGGATCACTATCTATGTGATCAAAGATAAGTCAGAGGTATTCAATACATTCAAACAATATCATGTGTATGCAGAAAGAATTACAAGTCATAAGTTGAAGAGACTAAGGTCAGATGGAGGGGGAGAGTATTTCTCTAATGAGTTCAGTGATTACTTGTGGAATGCAGGTATAAAAAGGGAGGTTACTTGCAGGTACTCTCCTCAACAAAATGGTGTAGCAGAAAGGAGGAATAGGACTCTTGTTGAGTTTGCAAGATCCATGATGAAGGAGAAAAATTGCCCAAATTATTTGTGGGTTGAGGCTGTAAATACAGCCACTTATCTGGTCAATAGGCTACCATGTAAAGCCTTGCAGGGTATGACACCATATGAGGCATGGTGGGGCAAGAGACCTACATTAGACCATTGCAAAGTATTTGGATGTTTGGCATATGCATATGTGCCATCACAATTAAGACACAAATTGGAACCTAAAGCTGAAAAGTATGTGTTCATTGGTTATGATGATAAGCAAATGGGATATAGGTTGTGGAGTCCATCCACAAAACAATTCATTGTGTCTAAGGATGTTACATTTGATGAGCAAGGTACTTGGTATGCAGGTACTATCAATATTAATACAGGTGATGAAGAAGTTGTGAGTCAAAGGAAAGGTAAATCAAAGGTACAGATATTTGATGAAGAGGAGAATAATGAAGTGTAGGTTGAAGTTGAAGAAATGCCAAGATTTGATCTTGAGTGTGAAGAAGCAGAAACCTCAAGGAGTGGAGAACTTAGAAGGTCATCAAGACACAAGTGGAAACCTACAAGGTATAGTTATGATACTTCTTTTTTGGCTACCAAGGATTATTCTTACATGATAAAAGCAGATGAAGACCCTTCTACATATGAAGAGGCAAAAGGTAAAGAAAATTGGGAGAAAGCTATGCAGGAAGAATATGATGCATTGATGGAGAATCAAACATGGGATTTGGTTCCAAAACCAAATAGCCAGAAGATCATTGGATGTAAGTGGGTCTACAAGACAAAAAGGTTTGCATATGGAAGTGTGTCTAGGTACAAAGCTAGACTTGTTGTGAAAGGGTTTGCTCAAACATATGGTATTGATTATGATGAGACTTATAGTCCTGTGGCAAAGATGACAACCATCAGAACACTCATAGCAATTGCTGCATGTAAAGGTTGGAAATTGTGTCAATTAGATGTGAAGAATGCTTTTTTGAATGGTTATATTTCAGATGATGTTTTCATGGAGCAACCTCAAGGATTCAGAGATGGAAGGTATCCAGATCATGTGTGTAAGCTCAAGAGAGCTTTATATCGCTTGAAGCAGGCCCCAAGGGCATGGAACTATAGGCTTGTAAAGTTCTTAAAGGAACTTGGATTTCAAGTATCTAAGGCAGATAGTAGCTTGCTTGTTAAAGCAAGTGATGATGGGTTCATTTACATGTGCATATATGTTGATGATATAATTCTTACAGGTACAGATGAGAAAGGCATTCAAAGCCTAAAGAAGCAAATGGAGAAAGAGTTCAAAATCAGTGATTTGGGAGATTTGTCATACTTCTTGGGCATGGAGATTTCATACACTCAACATGGAGTGTATGTGACTCAAGAAAGGTAATTGAAGAACTTGTTAATCAAGTTTAAAATGAATGATTGCAGGGTAGCACCTACTCCAATGGAGGTGAATCACAAATTGAGCAGATATGGTGGAGATGAATTCAAGGATATGAAGTTATATCAGAGTTTGGTTGGTAGTCTTATTTATGCTACATTAACTAGGCCTGATTTATCATATGCAGTTGGGGTTTTATCCCAATTCATGCATTGTCCTAGGAAAGAACATTGGATTGCACATCAAAGAGTGTTGAGGTACATTAAGGGTACACTCAAAGAAGGTTTGTATTATGGTTTTACATCAGATACAAACATCAAAGTATATAGTGATGCAGATTGGGCAGGTAATCCTGATGATAGAAGGTCAACCTATGGATACATGTGTTATGTGGAAGATAAGTTAATCTCTTGGTGTTCAAAGAAGCAACATACAGTTGCTTTATCATCTACAGAAGCAGAGTACAAAGGAATGGTTGAAGCTGCAAAGGAATTAATATGGCTTAAGACTCTGATGAAGAGTTTTGATACTATACAGAGTATACCTATCATATATGGAGATAATATGAGTTCATTGTATCTAGCTGCTAACCCTGTTTTTCATGCCAGGACTAAACACATTGAGATTCAGTATCACTTTTTGAGAGAGAAGGTGATGGATAAAGAGATTGAAGTCATACATACTTCAACAAAAGATCAGATAGCTGATATGCTTACCAAAAGTTTGGATGGACCAAAGCTACAGAAGTTTAAAGACATGGCAGGCATAAAGAAGATAGAGAAAACCTCAATTGATGATTGAGGGGGAGCTGTTGGTGCAGGACAATCACCAATTGATGTTTTGACATGCAAAGGAAGTCAAGACTTGAAGGAAAGATTCAAGTTATGAAGCAAGGAAGAAGTATACACTCAGAAGAGGAAAACATGTACACATATGTACAGATAGTTCAATTATGTCCTTAAAAAGTCATAAGGTTGTAAATTTTTGTATATATATGCTATGAAAATGTCGGGACATGATGAGGAAAGAATGAGAGAACACTAGAATAGAGAAATGAGAAGCTGTAAGAGTCATTAGACATATGAGAAGTTAGTTGAACTCTCACTCATCATTCAGTTGTAAGTTTTTTCAGAAATGACAGAAATTTTGCCCCCCGATGTTTCTGAGTTTTCTCTTCTTGTGTTAGATCTTTTGTAAAATGCTTTTGTACAAGTCTAATTCTAAGGTGATCAACCTCTGTACAAATTTGTAGCTTCCAATTGTGATCAGGCTAAGAGAATTGTGTGTAGGAACATTTGTATGTGAAGAAGTATTCACTGGTTCCTGAAACAGGCGCAAAATTCGAAGTCAATGATTTGATCATTTCTCACTCCACAGTTTAAAGTTTTGAGCAAGCAAGCACTCAATCTTTAAGTTGGAAGGTAAGCTACTTGAGGCTAAAAGCATTTGCTTAAACGGGTTCTATTCTTGGAGAACCATGTCTTAGAAGTTATAGGTGTCTAAATCGACTTCTCAAAAGTACAGTTTTAGACATAGGTGACTTGTCAAGTTGATTTCTCAAAATCTACTGAATCTTTTGGAGTAATTCAACTTGGAGGAGGTGCGCAATCTTTAGGCAACACCTCGTGCAAAGTTTTATCAAAAACTTTACACATTTTCTTAGTCAATGAGAAAGATAAGTGCAGCAGACTTTCTGTAGAATCATCCTCTTCACAGATTTTCCAAAATCCTTATAATTGAATGTTGATCCTCTAAATTGGTGAAGATTTTGACTTACTCTTGATAAAGAGGTGCTCTAATTTCAAGAGTAGGTTGTTCTTTTGGAGATTAACACTCTCCATCAGATTTTGAGAAAGTCACGATTCTTTGGAGTGGATTTTGAGAGAATCAGGATTCTCTGATAAAAAACACGACTTTCTGGCTGCCTGATTTGCAAAAAGTCGTGATTCTCTGAGAGGCCGTGTTTGCCTATTTTGATCCCCAGGAGCCTGATTTGACATGACTTTTTCATGAAAAGTCCATTTTTTGAGCTCTATAGCTCGTTGGAAATCTCCTTTCAAATCCCACACGACCTCAACTATTTTTTATAAGAATAATGCATTGATTTTTAGATATGGTAATTTGAAGTTGACCCTCAAGTGGGACTAGGAAACCAAGGGGACTCCAAAGGATTTTGAGCAATACCAAAGGGAAATTTTGGACTCTTAACCAAGGCTTATGAACCTGAGATCTGGTAGACACTTAGGCAATGATAGACAAAACATTAGATCTTCTGAGGCTAGTGTCATCCATACAACTAAGTCTTGGGCACAACAACTAAGTGGTTATCCTTACATACTAAGTTCAAACACAAGTGATTCAAAAATGTCTTTTAGCATGGAAAGACCCACACGTAACTTAGGCATTGCCTATCTACAAACACTAGAAGGTCCCTATAAGACACAATTGGAATATATCAAGACCAACCGATTAGGTGCTCGCATCTATGAGGATGGCCTGAGGTGATTAGTGGTCCAACTCAAAAATCATGATTAACCTTTTAGACTTGAACACCTAGTTGTCAAGTTTGAAGAGGGTTTGTACATTGATAAGGAAGGAACCATGTATGTGGTCACCAATTTACTAGACACGACAGATGAGTTTGGAAACATCATTCCTAAGAACGAGATAAGAGAACTAGAGCAAGCAGATGTAGGATGAGAACCCAAGACTCCTAGAGGTCAGTCAGTTTTGACCAGAGTGATCACTACAGATTGGATCCCTCAAGACAACAAAAGCATAGAACTATTCTTGAATAGAGAGATGAAGGAAGCCTTTTGGAGATTCAAGCCTAATCAACCCAACCCAATAGTCATCATTTATTAGTTCAAAGATCTTGAGGCACTAGGCAAAGTTGTCTATTTGGATAACACCTCGGGAAGAATGTTCTTGGTAATAGAACATGATAGACTTGCATATACTTTGAAGAGTGAATTGCTTTTCCCTCCATCATGATCCAATGTTTTCCAAGGTCTCCAAGGTGTAGGATCATCCAAGGCCCATGAAACCCAAAGGGAAAGATCCAAAGAGAGGCCTGAGGTAAGCTTTGCACACACAGTGGGCAAAGATAGATTAGGATTTGAAAATGAAAGACATGATAGAAAGAGACATCAAGCACATAGGCATCAAAGAGGTAAACATGATTTTCCAGTGCCTAGACCTCGAGAGTACCTAAGAACCCTTAGACCCTCTCAAGTGGTCAAGACAATGAAAAATTACTCTGATGGGTTAGGGGATCCTTATGATCATGTGGCCGAGTTCAAACAAGTGTTTAGAGCTGAACAGGTTGAGGACTTCTTCACTCAGTTTGAAGCATTTGGTTTGACTCAGCCTTAGCTTGGTTTCCACTCTTGAACAGCCACAACTACCAGAATATAGGTCAACTGCTAGAAGCATTCATTGTAGAATTTTCCAAGAGTGGCATCAGGCATAACACATCATCTTTGATCCACAGCTTCAAGCAGACACCCAAGAAATAGTGCGACTTGTAGGGAGACGGTTCAGACAATACTTAGAAAGATGCCTTATTCCAAAGTTACCCACACGATTCAAACAAGTGGCCTTGTTTTTAGATGGCTTACTAAGCACCAATTTAAGATCATATGTGTACTTGAAAGAGCCTAGATCCATAGAAGAGTGTGTGCGAATGTGCATTGACATAGAAGATAACTTGGGTGAGGAGTTAGGATTGTCCAAACTCTATAAGGATTCTGATTGTTCTACTAGTGACACTTCCAAAACCTCCAGAGAGATAGATAAGATAGCTGAGCAGGTTGCTAAAAAGCTAGGAGTTCAAAATAGACAAACGCCAAGGTTCACCTCATTGAAGTGATGTTCTACTTGCAGAGGCGATCACATGGCTAATGTATGCCCATTGCAAAACTAGAACATGAGGGAAATGAATGACCTATATTGCACTATTGAGAGAAAATACACAAACCACATAGCTCAAGATTGTCCTTACAATAGGCAGGCTGTTAGGCAAAATTATCAGCAAGCTTAACCACAGGGTAGGTATTGGAATCAGTACCAATAGCCATATTATAGGCCACAACAACAATATTAGCCTCAGTACCAACAACAATATCAGGCACCATATAGGTCACAATTGGTCCTAGGAAACCAACTGCCAGCTCCTGCCAACGTGATCCCAGTTAAGTATGCAATGGTAGAGGAAAACCCTCATAGAGCATTGGTGCCCGTGACCCTGTTGGTCTCAAAAAATGACCATCATGCCCATAATTTTGACTACTCCTATGAAGATAGTCCACAACCTTATTACACAGACTCACCTAAGCATAGTGAGACTTATCCTTATCAATACAAGACACCACCTATGGAACAAAATTGGGAGCCAGAATACTCCAATGTCATGTATAGGAATCCTAACCCTAGGCCCCAAGCAAGACCACAAGCCTCTAGAGGACCATGTTTTAGATGTTAGGGTGACCATTTCATTCATGAATGTCCCCACCCATCGTCACCAAGACAAGGACAAAACATCACAATACAAGGCTTTTGTCCTGACTGTGGCAAAGAACATCTCCCAAGAGATTGTCCAAGGAACCTCTCTAGTGCGCATAAGGTTACACCCATTAATGTGTTAGGCTTAATGGTGGATTCAAGTTCAAGTAATAGTAATGTGGCTCCTATATAGGCAGTTATTAGAGCACAAGCAAGACAACAAGCTAGACCAGCTGAACAATCAGAGTCGAGTGAATCAGGAGAGCATAGTAAGAGGAAAACAAGAACATGGAAGGTTACCAAGGAAAAGGCCAATTGCAAGTGGAATAAAAATTTATCTGAGCTAGAAGAAAGCCCAAGAGAAGCAAAAAAAAAAATGAATACATTGCATCTCAAAACCCCTCCATGTCAAAAATCCATCCACACCACCTCATCCCACCCCACCACTCATTGTAAATAAACCACAACCAGGGTCTGATCTTGCAAATCCAACCCTAGAAGGCTTGGACATGATGTTCAAGGCCTACCACGCTCGACTTCAAGAAGGGCCTATAGCTGCAAGCCTAGACAAGAGCTACCCTAGAACAGATTTAGAGATTGAACGGACAAAAATGTGCATGAAAATGGTAGAGCTAGCTCAGGCTATGCTAGAGACCAGTCAATCATTCAATCAGACAAACTCTGTCAAACCGGATTTGCATTTCCAGGGCTTATTAGAAAGACTAGAGCAGTTGGTAAACAAGCCGCAAGTTCCTTTACCTTCGGCTCAACCAATTGTTGAAATAGAAAGCTCACCACCAATGAAATTTTATGTTCCTGATTCCATAGATGATGGAGCACCTCTTTAAATTCAACAGTACTCTCAAGAGTTCTTGCGGGAAATACAAGAAGAGAAATGGGCCAAGGAGAAGGGTAATCTCCCTCCTATTCCTAGAATTGATGACCTTCATGATCAATTTCCCCAAGACATTCCATCTATTTATGGAGACCACATAGAGCAACAAGAAAATGGAAGATTAGATTTTGAATCTAGTTCTTTACAAGAGTTTTCACAATTTACAGGCCCATGGGAATTTGAATCTCTCCAGATTAGAGCTCCCACAATATTGGTAAGAAAGGAAGACTCAGTGATTTCGAGAGACATTGACATCATGAAGAACACTAAGGTTCAGTTTCATCTCACCATAGAAGAGTTGCTCAAAGTAAAACTTGAGCTATGGAAACATGTGGTGAATCAAGTTCCAGAACTTGATTCCAATATGCCAAAAGCAGGCTCTAAACAAAAAGTACCAGAGATACCTCTAGACAAAATAGGAGACATGATTGAAGGTGAGGAAGGTAATACTTATCTTCCAATCACCTAACAAGGTTACACAACCAAAGCTATCTTAGATTCAGGTGCTGGTACTGCAATTGCGACCACCTCCTTGTGGAAGCAATGGGGCAAATCCGCATTAAGACCAACTAGAATGAAGCTTCAAATGGATGATGGCCATGTTAAAAGACCTCTAGGATTGCTAGAAGGGATAACTCTAACCACTTGTGAGGTAGAGTTCGAACACACCTTTGCTATATGTGACCTTGGTAAAAATAATGTCTATGAAATCATCCTAGGAAGACCATTCCTATGACAACCGCAAATAGTAAAAGATTGGGGAGCCAACTCTTTGTACTTACAGCACTTAGGGGTCACAACCAAGGTCAATCTAAAGGATTATACATTTAGAGATGTACCACCCCTATAGTGGAATCCTATCCACAAGGCACCAAAAGATTCAATCTCAGTGCATTCTGAGTTCACCTGATCCATCTTGGATGCAGGAAGATACTCACTTGTGGACGTGCAAAGTCATAGAGGAAGAGGAAAGATGCCTAAAAGTGATAGAAGAAGGAAATCCCCCAAGAGATAGACCGGTTAAAGACCCAGCTTACACACTAATGATCTTTCCCGATGAGGAATTTGAGCCTCATGGCTGGGTAGAAACCTTAGCCACCATGGACATTGTTATCAATGAAGAACAGTGGACACCTCATTGTGATGAGGAGGGTTATGATACTTCAGTGTTCATGTGTCAACCCATGCTGGAAGAATGTGACCCTAGCGACTTCATAGAAGAAGAAGAGAATGATGATGATCTAGAGTCCATTGTGATGGATAGTTGCTTTAACTCAGAAAAGCACTATTTAGCAGAGGTAGGAGTGTTTAACCAAAAGGAAGAAGGACCTCTCACAAGAATTAAAATGGTTAATTCAAAGGATGGAAGTGAGAGTTGTCAATAGAAAAAGAAAAGAAAATCAGTGAAACAAGAAGAGGAGGAATCATTGTTTGAAGTACTAGAGAATTTCAAGAAATATGAAGTTGAAGACCGAAAATTTTTGGTATGAATACCTAAGAGAGAGGCCACCGGAGGAGAAGTGTCTGATAATAAAGAAAAGACAAAAAATATTATTGCAACCATTGAAGAGAACGAAGAGCAATGTACATTTATAGGAGAAGACCTAAGTGTAGAAGAAGAAATAGAGCTTGTAGCTTTATAAAGGGAATATACGGACATGTTTGCATGGAATTATAGAGACTTGAAGGGAGTATATCTGAGAATATACTCTCATACGATCCCTATGATAGTTGATGCCATGCCCACCAAACAGAACCCCTACACATATAATGACACTTATGCAACCAAAATAAAGGAAGAAATTGACAGATTGATTGAAGCTGGATTTATCTATGAGATTGAGCACACTCAATGGGTGTCCCCCATTGTAGTGGTGCCCAAGAAGAATAGAAAGTTACAAGTGTGTATTAACATTAAAAAAATTAATGCCGCTATGATCAGAGATAGTTATCCGCTTTCAATCACTAAACATTTACTGGAGCATGTTGTAGGCAAGGAAGTTTATAGCTTCCTTGATGGATTTTCAACTTACAACCAGGTAGCCATCACCCTAGAAGATCAACACAAAACGGCCTTTGCCATAGAATGGGGAATCTTTGCATTTCGTGTCATGCGATTTGGGCTCACCAATGCACCTGTAACATTCCAAAGGCTCATGTGTCATGTCTTCAAAGAGTTCAAATGAAAGAGCTTCGAAGTATATGTGGACGATCTATGTGCTCATTCCCAAGAAAGAGGATACCATATCCCTGGGTTCAAACAGATCTTCAACAAGTGTAGATAATATTGAGTTTGTCTGAACCCAGAAAAGTGTGTATTCATGGTACGTCAAGGCAATATCTTAGGTCATATTGTTTCTAAGAACAAAATATCAACAGATGAGGACAAAGTCAAAGCCATAGCAGAGTTTTCAAGGCCAAAGAATGTTAAAGAGGTACAAGCCTTTATGGGCCATTGTGGATATTACCGCAGGATTTTGAGTGGAATGATAAGTGTGAAAATTCCTTCAATGAACTAAAGAGAAATTTGTGCACATCACCAATACTGACCACCCTTGATTGGAATAAACCATTCCAAGTCCATGTAGATGCATCCAATCATGCAATAGGATGTGTGCTCGCACAACCCACAGACGAAGGAAATCTAGATTTGCCTATAGCATATTGAGTAGACAACTAAATGCAGCAAAACAAAACTATACAACAATCGAAAGAGAAGGCTTATGCATGGTATATGCCGTGAAGAAGTTTAGACACTATCTATTGGCCAACAAGTTCAAGTTTTTCACTGATCATCTAGCTTTATTATATTTGATTAATAAACTTGCAATACAAGACACTTAGTAAGATGGTTCCTCTTACTAATGGAATATGACTTTGAAGTTTTTGTCAGGAAAGGTAGGACCCATCTCAAGGCAGATCACCTTTCTTGCATCACTTTAGGAGAGTCACCGCAAGGACTATCTAATGAATTACCTAATGCTTATCTGTTCAATTTAGCAGTTGTTCCTTAATGGGCAAATAAGTTGGTACCTATCCTAACCTTCAGACCTGCAGCTAAGAATGTGAAAACAAATAAAGATGAAGTTGTAAAATCACAAAAATATTAAATATTAGCAGGAAGCATGTACAACAAGATACAGAGGGTGTTCTAGCTTGTTGTGTCGAGGACGATGAACATAGTAGTTAGTTGCAACAAGTTCATAAAGGATTGCTAGGAAATCACTATTCCAAACAACGAACACTGCAAAATCTAAAATGTTTGGGAGTGTATTGGCCTAGCATGGATAAAGAAATACATGAGTGGATTAAGAACTATCCAGTGTTCCAAGAGAAACCCCTAGTGGAGCATGCCACCCTTTATCATGTGTCATTAATTCCAAATTGGAGTGCTCCATTGCTAGAATTTATGAAATCAGGAACACTACCCAATGAGGCTAGTCTAGCAAGAAAATGGAGCATGAAGCAAGAGGCTCAAGATTACACCTTAGTAGGAGACAACCTATACCAAAGAGGCAAGGATGGTTACTAAAGATTGGGTGCTCACGAATCAAACTATTTGAAAATCTTAGAAACTGCACATAGCGGTGTTGCAGGTGGACACTTTGGGCCAGACAGAGTAATCAAGACCATTCTATTCTCAGGACTTTGGTGGCCCAATCTTCATATGGATGCACATACCTATGTGAAGAAATGCCACACATGCCAACATGCCCAGTATCCGCCGAAAAGACGAGATGCCTTTGAGGCCAATGATGGGAGGCCATGCAATCTCCCAATGGGGTATAGACTTTGTAGGTCCTATTAACCCCCCATCTAGGAACTCCCATGCAGAATACATCATTGTAGCCACCGATTACCTTACTAAGTGGGTGCAAGTAAAGGAAATGACAAAGAATGATGCTCAAACAATGGCTAAGTTCTTATTCGAGAATGTATTCACCAAATATGGGTTACCAATTGAGTTAGTAAGTGATAGAGGTACGCACTTCTTGAACGAAGTCACTGAAAACCTTCTCTAAGAATTCTTGGTGATACCTAAGAATTCTTGGTGATACATAAGAAGCTTGCCCCCTATAATCCACAGGCTAACGGACAAGCTGAGAGCACAAACAAGTTCCTATGTAATGTTTTGACTAAACTAGTAAATAGTAAACATTCTAATTGGGACAAATGACTTCATCATGTTGTTTGGGCTTATCGAGTTGCCTACAAAATGGTACTCAATGCCACCCCATTTCAGATGGTCTTTGGATAGAACGCTGTGCTACCATTAGACTTCCTAATCCCAGCTTTAAAAGTAGCACAAGAGCATGAGTGGAATGGACACAAGTTGTCCTCTAGGATCGTTGATCTAGAACGCTTAGGTGAGACGAGGCGACGAGCGGCAGTAGGCATCTATGTTGCAAAGAAAAGACAAAAGGCATACTTCAATGCACACATCAAGGATAAAGGATTGAAAGAGGGAGATCTAGTGTTGGTTTACGCACTAAAGCAGCATGCTCATAAATTGGAAAAAAGAGGATATGGACCCATGATCATTAATAGAATTTCCACTAGTGGTGCGATTCAATTGGCCACTCTAGAGGGTGACATCTTGCCAAACTATATTAGTGGTTGTCGAGTCAAGTTATATCAAGAACCTCTTACAGAGGATATGCTAAGGAGACTCAACACTACTAAGAAACAAAAAGAAGAAGAGTCAAGGATTAGAGAAGAAGCACATGTAGAGGCTAGAGAGTGCATTAGGAAAAATAAGTTAAGGTGATTAGGCCTAGATGTTAATCCTAAATCCCCATGATATCACATGGCCATGTGCCAAACATCAGGTGCAATTACTTCTCGAATAATTGATTGACATCCCTTTGTGAACTTAGAGGTAGGACACAAAGAGAATGTAAGGACTGTGAGAGCATTGATTGACTCAGGTGCAGCAACTAGTGTAGTTAGACTTTCATATTGCCAAGACTTGCAATTGAACATCAATCACATAGAAGCCTATCTCATAGGATTGGGAGGTGTGGAAACCCCTTGTTTGGGTGAGGTAGATCTTCCCATCTATCTTCAAGATGTTCCAATGAGAGTCAAAATGCTAGTGTGTCAAGATGAGGATCTTACTGAACCACTTGTCTTGGGTCAAGATTGGATCTATGACCATGCAATCAACTTAAACCTAAGAAATCAACTTCTTCAAGTTTGGGTACATGAACAATGCATTACAATAGAATTAGAGAACTGCATGCTTACAAATCCAGGTGTCACACACTCTCTTATTTCTTCTAAGGCTAATATTCGAGAAGAAGATGTTGTAGGTTTTAAAAGCTCTATGATGTAGAAGGAGTCAATTATGGAGGAAAAGACTCGTAGGTCAGTAGGTCTCTCTCTATTTTTAAAGAATAATGCCGCCATAGTAGTTCAACCACTTCTATGGCAAGACAGTACAAGACAACTACTATATCAAATAGAAAAGAAAAATTCAAGAAGAAAGTAGTTTCGAGCATCAAGCAGACCTGGGTACGAAAAGAAGAGCGATCGTGAGCTTTGCCACAACAATTCCCATCTAGGCAGGCTGACCATGCCAAAAGAAGAACGAAGGAACTAGGACAAGCTCAATCACAAGGTATCCGACAAGTTTGGGTGCCTAAGAAATTAGTTGTAGCTCAAAAAGGGCGATTACACATGTGGGTTCCCAAGGAACTCTTACGTGCACAAAACCCTCGGCTCTCATTACCAAGAAAAGTCGCAAAAAAGAAACCCTGGAGAAGAAGGGATCAAAACCAAGCATAGAGATCAAAAGAAGATCAGTTTACCTCTTCAACAATAGTAAGAGGACAATCATCAAGGATATGGTTTTGAAAGGCAAAAGCACGAGCAACCCCTACAAAACCAAAGAGCCAACCAAAAGGGACACGAAAGTTAAGAAACCATCCAAACATGAGGCGGCCAAAGGTGATCACTTCGTAGTCAAACACTCTTCTCAAATGGACCCCCATAAGGAAGAACGATCAGTTGTGAGTCAACAATCCAATCGATCCCTCCACCAAAGACGACATCAACATCTGCAAGTAACGTTGAAAACCTTGATGAGCAACAACCATGTGCTCCTTGCACAACCTTTTCCTTTGCACCATTCAGGCCATGCATTTCCAAAGTATGCATTAATATGATGGAGATGTTTAATCTCCAAAAGAACAAGTTATCCTTGATGTTAGAGCACCTCTATATCAAGAATAACTCATAACCACAACCAAATTTGGAAATCTATTGCCAAACTATCAAGACTTGAGTTAACTGTGAAGAAACTCATTACATAGAAAAGCCTATGTGTAGTGAATTCACCCATTGATTGATCAAATGTGTAAAGTTTTCAATGAAGCTTTATAGAAAATGTCTCGTAGAGTTTTTTCAAATTCTCCAAGTTAAAGTTCTTTAAAAGAATCAGTAGATCTTGAGATTTCATTCAAACACTGTACCTATGTCTGAAATTGTTCTTCTGTGTAGTCGACTTTGGCACCTGCAACTTCTAATGCATGGTTCTCCCAAATTAGACATTGTTTATTCAAATTCTTTTACTGACAAGTAGCTTACCTTTAAACTTAAAGAATGATCGCTTACTTGCTCAAAATTTTACACTATGGAGGAAGATTTGATCAAAACTCTAATCATCGAGATTGCACCTATTTCAAAGGATATGTATCACTTCTTCACATATAAATGTTCCTACTTACAATTCTCTCAGCCAGATTACAATTAGAGTCTCAAATCTTCACCATAGATGCATTAACTATGAACTTAGACATCTACAAAAGGATTTCTAAAATGATCAAGCACAAAAGGAGAGATGGAGAAAAGATCGTGACTCAAATTTCAGAAGTTTTCTTCTATTCTCATGGAAAACATCGGATTGATAAATCTCATACATTCATCACACATTTTTCCTCTTCTACTCATCTATTCTTGTTCTATATCTCTTCTTTCATATATGTCCCGACTCTTTACTAGTATATATAGTGATATATATGTCCAAAATCATCACCATTACAAAGGCAACTAATTACAAGCTTAATGTACATGTATATACAAGTCTTCATCTTCTGACCATGCACTCATCTTCAGGACTCAAACTTTGATCTTTGCTTTATTCTTTGACTTCAAAACTTGTCCAAATCATCAATTGGTAATTGTCCTGCACCAACATCTCCCCCTCAATCATCAGTTTCCATCTTCTTTATACTTGCCATGTCTTTGAACCTCTACAACGTAGGGCCATCCAAGCTTTTGGTTAACATGTCTCCAATCTGATCTGTTGTAGAAGTGTGTATGACTTCAATTTCTTTATCTATCACCTTTTCTCTCAAGAAATGATATTGGATCTCAATATTTTTAGTCCTGGCATGAAAAACAGGATTAGCAGCTAGATACAATGAACTCATATTATCTCCATGAATGATGGGTGTACTCTGATTGATGTCAAAACTGTTCATGAGATTTTCTATGAGATCTCCATTCCCAAGAAATATGACAAATCTCCCAAGTCACTAATCTTGAACTCTTTCTCCATCTCCTTCTTAAGACTTCTTATGCTCTTCTCATCTGTACTTATAAATCATCAACATATATTCAAATGTAAATAAACCCACCATCACTTGCTTTAAAAGGCAAGCTACTATCTACCTTAGACACTTGGAAACCAAGCTCCTTCAAGAACTTCACAAGTCTATAATTCCATGCCCTTGGAGCCTACTTCAAACCATATAAATCTCCCTTGATCTTACATACATACTCTGGATAACATTTATCCTTGAAACCTTCTAGTTGCTCCATGAAAACATAATCTGAAATGTAACCATTTAGAAAAGCATTCTTCACATCTAATTGACATAGCTTCCAACCTTTACATGCAGCAATAGCTATGAGAGTCCTTATAGTTGACATCTTTGCCACATGACTATAAGTCTCATCATAATCTACACCATATGTTTGATCATACCCTTTCGCAACAAGTCTAGCTTTATACCTAGACAGACTTCCATCTGCATACCTCTTTGTCTTGTAGACCCATTTGCATCCAATGATTTTCTGATTATTTGGTTTAGGAACCAAATCCCATGTCTCATTCTCCATCAATGCATCGTACTCCTCCTACATAGCTTTTTCCCAATTTTCCTTACCTTTTTCCTCATCATATGTAGAAGGATCTTCTTCTCCTTTCACTATGTAAGCATAATGGGTTGAATTCTGTTCTTTGTTGACCTTCTAACTTCTCCACTCTTTGAACTCTCTAGTTCTTCATATTCTGGATCAAACCTTGGCATCTCTTCATTATCAATTTGAGCATCAACAATCTCTTCATCATCATGAATTTGAGTCTTTGATTTCCCCTTTCTTTGGGTCATGACTTCTTCATCACCTGCATGAACATTAATTATACCTGCATACCAAGTACTTTGCTCATCAAATGTAACATCCTTTGTCACAAGGAATTGATTTGTGGATGGACTACACAATCTATAACCCATCTGCTTATCATCATAACCAATTATGCCTTAATTAAGATGGTACTTATGCATAAGCCAAACATCTAAGCACTTTGCAATGATCTAAGGTAGGTCTCTTACCCCACCATGCCTCATATGGTGTCATACCATTCAAGGCCTTGAATGGAACTCTATTAACCAAATAAGTAGCTGTATGCACAACCTCAACCCACAAATAATTAGGGCAATTTTTCTTGTTCATCATTGACCTTGCAAACTCAAGAAGAGTTCTATTTCTCCTTTCTGCTATTCGATTTTGTTGAGGAGAGTACCTGCAAGTAACTTCCCTTTTTTTACCTGCATTTCATAAGTATTCACTGAACTCATTAAAGAAATATTGTCCCCCTCCATCTGACCTTAGTCTCTTCAATTTTTGCCTTGTGATTCTCTCTACATACACATGATAATGTTTAAATGTATTGAACACCTCTGATTTATCTTTGATCACATATATAGTGATCCACCTAGTAGCATCATCAACATAAATCACATAATATCTTGAACCATTAATTGTAAAGTCCTTTGATGGACCCCACACATTTGTATGCACAGATTCAAGCTTCTCTAAATACATAAACCCCTTCTTACCATAAGTCGTCTTGTGAGCTTTACCCAATTGACATGCTTCACATTTGTATGTCATGTGTTGAACTGAAATATTAGGCAATCCAAGCACTAAACCATTGTTAATCATATCCTTAATACCTCTTTCATTGAAATGTCCAAGCCTTTTGTGCCAAAGATCTAACTCAGAGATCTTCTGTTCTCCATAAGTGAACAAGGCATGACCAACATTGCCTTGAATCTTCAATGTGAAGAGCCTTCCTTCTTTCTTTCTTGAAACAATTTGTTTATACCCATGGCTAGGGTCTTCAACATAAACTCCATCATTAGTGAACCTTACTTCATATCCTTTCTCTACAATTTTCCCTACACTTATCAAATTCTTTGGAATTTTAGGGGCATACAAAACCTTCCTCAGAAGAGTGCTTCCATCCTTAGCCTTTACTAATCCAATGGACTTCACATTGTGCTTTGTATTATCACCTGTTTGTACTATATGATTACTCGCCTTATTCTCCAAATCAGTCATCAAAGCTATGTTTCCACTAAGATGATTGCTACACCCTGAGTCAATGTAGAAAACTCTTTGATCTTCACTTTCTCTTTCACAAGATATATTCATAATTTAGGTTGAATCCTCTTTCTGATCTGAAGCATAATTGTAGTAGGTATTATTGTAGGATTGACTTTGAAAGCCTCTTCTTGTATTTCTTCCAAAGAAACCTCTACTACCTCTACCTCTGAAAATGCTTCTCTGATTTCTACCACCTCTTCCTCTTGAATTATAGTTCTAATTATATCCTCCACCATTCTAATTATTACACCAACATTCATGAGCTAAATGATTAGCATTACCACAAATCCAGCAAGCTTTGATACCATTTTTATTGCTTCTGCCTCTTCCTCTTCCTTTGCCACCTCCTCTTCCTCTTAGGAAATTAGCTTGACTCATAGTGCCTTCATCTTCATTCGATTGTTTCTTCCTTTGTTAATTTTCTTCTTATCCTTTGAATACATTGCTTGACCTGTACTCTTATGAACATCACCTTTGATATCCTGCTCAAAGGTTAGCATATGTCCTAGCAATTGATTCAAAAGTGACAATTCAGTGGATAGAATGAATGGCTCCACTCATCATCTCCTCTCAAACCTGTGAGAATTTGTCTAACCAATTTGTCCTCTTCAATGAAGAGGACAAATGATCTAGTGACAATTCAGTGGATAGAATGAATGGCTCCACTCATCATCTCCTCTCAAACCTGTGAGAATTTGTCTAACCAATTTGTCCTCTTCAATGTCTTCATCAACTGCTCCTTATGCATCAGCAAAATCCTTCATCCTTGCTGCATAATCAGAAACAGATTGAGAAGCCTTCTTCTTGAATGTGGTGAAATATGCCCATAAAGATGCCTTCCTTGACTTTGTAGTGTTTTATAAATGCTCCTCAAAAGCATTCCATATGTCACTTGCACTTTTGAGTCCTCTAATGTGAGGTAGCAAGTAATCATTGACTCCCATGTAGATAATGCTCCTTTCTTGAGCATCCTTCTTCATCCATGTCTTCAAATCTGAGAGCTCTTCCCTACTTGGAACACTAGGATCCCTAAATTCTGGTTTTTCTTCTTCACCTATGACATATCCTATCAGATCTTTGCTCATAAGATGAGCTTCCATCGTCATTGACCAAGCAGGATAGTTTTATCTATCCAATTTCTCTATCTGAAGAGAATCTCCAATCCTTTTTTCACCTATGCACTAAATTCTTTAGGCTTTCTGAATAATAAATGTACCTTTAATTTAAATATAGTTCCTTTGATCCTCTTGATAGCATTCACACCTCCTTCTCTAGCTTTCACTTCAAACTTTCACTTCAAACTTTCACCTTTTGAATCTTCAAAGATGGATTTTTGTATATCTGCAATAGTCGAGGTCTTCGTTTCTTCAAATGTGATGATTCCTACTCTGATACCATTGATGGAGATGATTAATCTCCAAAAGAACAAGTTATCCTTGATGTTAGAGCACCTCTATATCAAGAATAACTCATAACCACAACCAAATTTGGAAATCTATTGCCAAACTATCAAGGCCTGACTTAACTTTGAAGAAACTCATTACACTGAAAAGTCTGTCTCACTTAATTCACTCATTGATTGATCCGATGTGTAAAGTGTTCAATGAAAATTTATACAAGGTGCCTCGTTGCGCACCTTCTCCAAGTTAAAGTTCTTTAAAAGAATCAGTAGATCATGAGATTTCATTCAAACAATGTACCTATGTCTGAAACTGTTCTTCTGTGTAATCAACTTTGACACCTACAACTTCTAATGCATGATTCTCCCAAACTAAACCCTGTTTATTAAAATGCTTTTAGCCATAAGTAGCTTACCTTTCAACTTAAATAATGAGTGCTTAATGCTCAAAAATTTACATTGTGCAGGGAGATCTGATCAAAACTCTGATCATCGAGATTGCGCCTGTTTCAGAAGATACTTATCACTTCTTCACGTACAAATGTTCCTACTTAGAATTCTCTCAGCTTGATTACAATTAGACTCTCAAATGTTCCCGATAGATGCATTAACTATGGACTTAGACATCTACAAAAGGATTTTTGAAATGATCAAGCATTGAAGGAGAGATGGAGAAAAGATCACGACTCAAATTTTAGAAGGTTTCTTCTATTCTCGTGGAAGAGATCTAATTGATGAATCACATACATTCATCACACATTTTTCTTCTTCTACTCATCTATTCTTGTTCTATATCTCTTCTTTCATATATGCCCGACTCTATACTAGTATACATAGGCATATATGTACAAACGTGTCACCATTACAAGGCATAAGTGAACTAATTACAAGCTTAATGTACATGTATATACAAGTCTTCATCTTCTGACCATGCACTCATCTTCGGGAATCAAACTTTGATCTTTGCTTTATTCTTTGACTTCAAAATTTGTCCAAATAATCAATTGGTGATTGTCTTGCACCAACATAATATAGGGCCACATTACACAGCCATGCATAGACACAATTGAGAATCCCAAGCACAAGAGCACATTGACATATGTCAACTATTTTTATTGGTACTAACATCTGTCTTCTTGTTTTGTGACATTATTCCAAAAAAAAAAAAAAGAGAGAGAGAGAGAGAGAGCTTGTTCCTAGGTTGGGCTCATGGAACATGAATGATTCATGCTTAGTGGAAGGTGGAACTGTTGATTACTAGGCATTTATCAGTTTTGATATAAGTATGTCTTGGCTAGCAGATGATATTATTGCTGTCATCCACCTTATCTGGTAGATGTCAAGAATTTGGCATGAACATGGCACCCCCTTACTATGGTAGGAGGGAAGAGCTTGAAGGTATGCAACTTGAGTGATGCTTAACTACTGTATGTACCAGAGCATCCAAGGAGATATCTGCAAGGGGTAGTTTTGTTACCCTGCAAATCCTTTTATGTATATTGGGTGAGAAGACTCTTGCTTATGGTGAGCTAAAGAGAATAGGTGAAACTAAGTTTGGTATAGTTACCCAATGTTGTTTGCCAAGGAATATAAAGAAATTCAATTCCCAGTATTTGGCAAATGTTGCTTTGAAGAGAGGAAATAGGACCATGCACTAAGAAGAATCTCATCAGTGCATCATCAAGATGGACATTCATCAACCACAAAAGATACGTCATTGGTCAATCACTATGATGGGAGTACAACACAAAGAGCAGAATATCGATTGACCTTTCATGGTAAGAATCCTTCACTTGGGTATCACACTAGTAGATTAGGAAACCCCTTTGTCAGCATACCCTTGAGCACTTAGCTCAAGACCCAATTTTTTGCACCATACATTTTGAAATGCATTCCCCAAGTAAGCATGCATAGGGCCACATTACAAGGCCATGCACAGGGCATATATTTTCTTCATCCCATGCACTAAAACACTTACCCATCATCCACTATGGGTTATGAGTACTTGGCATGACTACTATGAACATCATCTTTGAAAGATCTGGAGGACATTAGGTTACGACTACAATAGCAAGGAAGCAATCCACTATTGATAGTTGCTCTAACTCAACCTTGAAAACCTCTTTTCAGCAACTAGAAGTTTTTTGAAGCTCACAACAACACATTCACCCTAGAATCCAAGGAAGAAGCACCTACAAAAGGAATAAGACCTACAATAGATAGCAGTGATAAAATGAAGACAAGGACAATCGACCTTGCTACATGTGGAGGACAGACTGCTCTTGTTGATACATGATGGACATTACCTCTCAAGGTACTACATGGAACACCCACTCCAACAAGGGTCTGTCAGAGATGACAGACTCAAGAGGGAGGGAGTGTTTGCACTCAAGGTCAGGAACGAGGCACAAGAATATGTCAAAGAAGTGGACACACAAGAAGAAGGAGCAAGTAGGGAGCTCCAAGAAGTGTATGTCAAATTTTCAAAAGAATCCCCTACAAAAACAGGGATTTTGATCACTCAAACCATTGTAAATATCATTCTACCTTTTTGTAACTCCATTTTTTTCAAGCCAAGGATTCCTCCAGCTTGAGGAGTATTACAAGTATCATCCTTCAAATTTTCATGATTTTTAGACTCTGTTTGAGCCCTCAAATAAGCCTTGTAACCTAATTTTTAACTAGGCCGGACACTACGTCTGGATAGGGCCAAAACTACTCAAAAAACTATAAAAAGAGCTAGAAAGCTCATTTTTGAGGTTAGCTTGTTAGAGAGTTAGCTTGTTGTAGATTTGAGCTTTTGTAATAGAGCTCTTTGGTACTCGAAGCCTTCCATTGTTCCTCTCTTTGATCTTGCCTTGTGCACGTGTGTGTATGTGTGTGCATGTTTGTGTGCTTTCACTGATGCACTTGTGCCTTCACTCGCTCATGGTCTTCATATAGGTCCTCACATCTCCAAGACTGACAAGTAAGGGAGGTGGTGCTTATGCTTGAGCTACATTGTTCCTTCCTCTAGTCTTTCTTTGTGTGCTTTTATTAAAGTATCCAATTGTTTTGATAAATTTTGCACATAACCACAATTTTGGTTTTGTGTTAGATCTTTCTCTTGTAATCTCTGATGAATCATGGTCTATATCTTTTTTTCTATTTCTTCTAATTTCTTCTCACATCTACCCTTTTGTTTAGCTCTTATTTTTCTCCATGAGGAATTCTTTTTCCATTTCACTTTCATCCTCATCTAGTGTTGTTTTTTGTCTTTTTAGCCTGTGTTGTTATCACTACCTGTATAGGTGTTACTTAGTTTTGCTCACTTTCTATATTCTCTAGTATTTCCACTGATTTCAAGGAAATGTGAGAGTTTATGTTTTGTCTTTGTGGATGTTTTGGGTAGTCTTTGATTAGGTGTTCTCTTCCACAATAATAAGCTCCTTCTACTCTCAAGGTAGGTGCTTGAGGACATTCTCTCACAAAATGGTCTCCCCCATACCTATGTTGGTGCAAGACAAACACCAATTGATGATTTGAAAAAAATTGATGTCAAAGAATAAAGCAAAGATCAAAGTTTGAGTCCTGAAGATGAGTGCATGGGCAGAAGATGAAGACTTGTATATACATGTACATTAAGATTGTAATTAGTTCACTTATGCCTTTGTAATGGTGATGCGTTTGTACATATATGCATATATATACTAGTATAGAGTTGGGAGATATATGAAAGAAGAGATATAGAACAAGAAAAGATGAGTAGAAGAAGAAAAATGTGTGATAAATGTATGAGATTCATCAATCATATGTTTTCCATGAAATAAAACTTCTGAAATTTGAGTCGCGATCTTTTCTCCATCTCTGCTTATGTGCTTGATCATTTCAGAAATCCTTTTGTAGATGTCTAAGTCCATAGTTAATACACCTATGGTCAAGATTTGAGAGTCTAATTGTAATCAGAGTGAGAGAATCGTAAGTAGAAACATTTGTATGTGAAGAAGTGATAAGTATCTTCTGAAACAGGTGATGATCAGAGTTTTGATCAGATTTCCCTCCATAGTGTAAAGTTTTGCACAAGTAAGAACTCATTCTTTAAGTTGAAATGTAAGCTACTTGTAGCTAGAAGCATTTGAATAAACGGGGTCTAATTCAGGAAAACCATTCATTAGAAGTTGCTCGTGTCAAAGTCGACTACACAGAAGAACAATTTCAGACATAGGTACATTGTTTGAATGAAATCTCAAGATCTACTAACCCTTTTGAAGAACTTTAACTCGGAGAAGGTGTCAAAACTCTAGGAGACACCTTTTATAAAGTTTTATTGAAAACTTTACATATATGATCAATCAATGAGTGAGTTAAGTGTAACAGACTTTTTAGTGTAATGAGTTTCTTCACAGTTAACTCAAGTCTTGATAGTTTGGCAATAGATTTCCAAATTCATTTGTGGTTATGAGTTATTCTTGATATAGAGGTACTCTAACATCAAGGATAACTTGTTCTTTTGGAGATTAATCATCTCCATCAGTGGTCTCAGAGCAAGAATCATCAGATTTGAAGAAAAGGAAGACCTCGATTGTTGCACATATACAAAAATCAATCTTTGAAGATTCAAAAGGTGAAAGTTTGAAGTGAAATATAGAGGCATAGGTGAAAAAAGGATGGGAGATTCTCTTCAAATAGAGAAATTGGATAGAGAAAACTATCCTGCTTGGTCAATGAGGATGGAAGCTCATCTTATGAGCAAAGATCTAATATGATACATCACAAGTGAAGAAGAAAAACCAGAATTTAGGGATCTTAGTATTCCAACTAGGGAAGAGCTCTCATATTTGAAGACATGGATAAAGAAGGATGCTCAAGCAAGGAGCATTATCTAAATGGGAGTCAATGATTACTTGCTACCTCACATTAGAGGACTTGAAAGTGCAAGTGACATATGGAATGCTTTGGAGGAGCATTTCCAAAACACTACAAAGTCAAGGAAGGCATCTTTATGGGTAGAGTTCACCACGTTCAAGAAGAAGGCTTCTCAATCTATATCTGATTATGTCGCAAGAATGAAGGATATTGCAGATGCATTAGGAGCAGTTGATGAAGACATTGACGAGGAGAAATTGGTAAGATAAATTCTCACAGGTTTGAGACGAGATGATAAGTGGAAGCCATTCATTCTATCCACCGAATTTCCACTAGATCATTTCACTCTTGATTTGAATCAATTGCTAGGACATATGCTAACCTCTGAGCAGGATATCAAAGGTGATGTTGATAAGAGTACAGGTCAAACAATGTATTCAAAGGATAAGAAGAAGGTTAACAAAGGCAAGCAACAATTGAATCAAGATGAAGGCACTATGAGTCAAGCTAATTTCATAAGAGGAAGAGGAGGTGGAAAAGGAGAGGAAGAGGCAAAAGCAATAAAGATGGTGTCAAAGCTTCCTAGATTTGTGGTAAGACTAATCATTTAGCTCATGAATGTTGTATAATAATCAGAATGGTGGAGGATATAATCAAAACTCTAATTCAAGAGGAAGAGGTGGTAGAAATCAAAGAAGCCATTTTAGAGGTAGAGGTAGTAGAGGTTTCTTTGGAAGAAATGCAGGAAAAGGCTTTCAAAGTCAATCCTACAATAATACCTACTACAATTATGTTTCAAATTAGAAAGAGGATTGAACCTTAACTATGAATGCAACTTGTGAAAGAGAAATTGAAGATCCAAAAAGAGTTTTCTACATTGACTCAGGGTGTAGCAATCATCTGAGTGGCAACATAGCTTTGATGAATGATTTGAAGAATAAGGTGAGTAATCATATATTACAAACAGGTGATAATAGAAAGCACAATGTGAAGTCCATTGGATCATTAAAGGCTAAGGATGGAAGCACTCTTCTAAGTAAGGTTTTGTATGTCCCTCCAATTCCAAAGAATTTGATAAGTGTAGGGCAAATTCTAGAGAAAGGATATGAAGTAAGGTTCACTAATGATGGAATTTATTTTGAAGACCCTAGCCATGGGTATAAACAAATTGTTTCAGGAAAGAAAGAAGGAAGGCTCTTCACATTGAAGATTCAAGACAATGTTGGTCATGCCTTGTTCACTTATGGAGAACATAAGATCTTTGAGTTAGATCTTTGGCACAAAAAGCTTGGACATTTCAATGAAAGAGGTATTAAGGATATGATTAACAATGGTTTAGTGCCTGGATTGCCTAATATTTCAGGTCAACACATGACATACAAATGTGAAGCATGTCAATTGGGTAAAGCTCACAAGAAGACTTATGGTAAAAAAGGGTTTATGTATTTAGAGAAGCTTGAATCGGTGCATACAAATGTGTGGGGTCCATCAAAGGACTTTAGCATTAATGTTTTGAGATATTATGTGATTTATGTTGATGATGCTACCAGGTGGATCATTATATATGTGATCAAAGATAAATTAGAGGTGTTCAATACATTTAAACATTATCATGTGTATCTTGAGAGAATCACAGGGAAAAAATTGAAGAGACTAAGGTCAGATGGAGGGGGACAGTATTTCTCTAATGAGTTTAGTGAATACATATAGAATGCAGGTTTAAAAAGGGAAGTTATTTGCAGGTGCTCTCCTCAACAAAATGGGTTAGAAAGAAAGGAGAAATATAACTCTTGTTGAGTTTGCAAGGTCAATGATGAAGGAGAATAATTGCCCTAATTATTTGTGGGTTGAGGCTATGAATACATCTACATATTTGGTTAATAGACTTCCATGTAAGGCCTTGAATGGTATGACACCATATGAGGCATGGTGCGATAAGAGACCTACCTTAGATCATTGCAAAGTGTTTGGATGTTTGGCTTCTGCATATGTACCATCTTAATTAAGGCATAAATTGGAACTTAAAGCAGAAACGTTGTCGTCGAGATTTTCTCTCCTCTCTCACTCATGAAGGCCTACAGGAAACACATTCGGTGAAGGTAGCCGGAAGTCCCCGAGAAGTCCAGGATGCATCAAGGATGTCAAAGGAAGCTCACATACAAAGTTTCAAAGAAATCAAGAAAGTCCATGGTAGCGGTCAAAGTTGGTCAAAGTTGGGAAATTAGGGCAAAAATTTCATTGTCACCAAATTAGATGAAAGTTCATATACTTGTAAAGATTGTCAAAGGCAGTCTATAGCCCAAATTTCAGCAGAAAATGGATTTTGTAGCACATTGATATGCTATGTTCATTTTGTAAAAATGTAATTTTTCTAGTTTGAGCCTACAAATTCTTGTATAGAAATTTATGTTAGCCATATGCTTTGGCATTATAAAGATCATATGTGGCTACATATTTGTACAAATTTTCAAGGCTATCAGAGCTTCCTAGAGACCTTAATGCGACCTTGCAAGCTTCCAAATGTAGACAAACTTTCACAAGGAAGATTCAGATGGAAGTTTTTTTTGCATATTCCTGAAGGAGTTCTTTGGAAACATAGTCCTACAAAGTTTCATCTTCATCAAAGCCTATTTGGAGGGTCAAAGAGCACAAAGTCCAGTTTTCAGGATCACCGCAGTTTTCTAGTTTAAGCAAATTGAAGGGTTGAAGGGCCACCACATGGCGAAAGCTGATTGAGCCATGTTGTACGATCAAGATGAGCTCATATTCAAGGCTGGAGATGCACTTATGCTTAAAGCAAGGAGGATCCACGAGTTTTTCCATAAAAGAAGACTTTTTTGACAGTTAAAGATCAATAATGCAAAGTTTCTCCAAAAATAGTGGCTTATCTTATCCGAATTGATGTGAGCACTGATCTGACGGTCCAGATCATCCCCAGATCCAATGGTGGAGAATGAAGGCACCTAAATTTCACTCCTTTACACTAGATTTGATAGAAAGAACAATTCCAAGCCATTGATTTGATTAATCAAATGGTTGTAATCGAAAGTAGTGATCCTAGCGTTGAGAGTTGATTTCTCTAGATCCAAGGGCCCAAATTCATTCAAAAAACTATATAAACTCCCCTCCAAACTCCTAGAGCATCATTGTTAGGCATCCATAGGGCTCATGCTAGCTTACGGTTTCCTTGAGATGATCACCCTCGGTTGAGCGAGTGAGGATCCAAGGTGAGCTAGTATGAGTATAGTACCTAGTTTCAAATTTAAGTTAGAACTCCAATCTAGGATAGGCTCTTGAAACCAGCATCTCTATCTTGACTCAAGCGTGTGAGTGAGTTAGAGCTGGTTTTAATGAGTCTTAGACTTCTTTAGTTAGATGTTACGAGCCTAGACATACATAGGGTCACTGAAGTGGAACTCACCTTCTTACATGTGACATTCGGTTGAACTGTCATGGTTTGAGGGTCGGAACCACCTTTCATCAGTAGACTGCCTAGCTTGACATACCACGACGATCTTATACATGTATCTTAATTCAAATCCTTTTAATTCATGTCACTTGTCACTTGTCACTTGTCTCCTCTCTCAGTCTCTTAAGTATTTTTACATGTCTTCTATTTCTTCTATGTGTGAGAAGGCTCCGCAGTATTGTGTTGAACCAGTGAGGATGTTTCTTTGAGCTTGTGAGTAAACTCTATCATCATACTTCACTTGCATGCATATAATCCATACATACCCATACATATTGATTAGTTTCTGAAAGTGTATAAGAAGCTCCAATATTGGACCATTCTTCCTTTCAAAACTGGTTTATGTGTAAGGATTCCATCTATTCACGTCATGCATACATATCATCCAAAGAAGACTATGCATATGGATTAGAATTAGGAAGTGTTTAAGAAGCTCCTTCAATGGACCATTCTTCCTTCCAAATTTGATTTGTGTGTATGGTTCTCTTTCATTCTTATCATTCATGTTCATAAATCTAACTTGCACTCCTACTTTCCCATTCCCATAATCATTTGAACATCTCTCTCTTCTCCATACTCAACATTAATTTCACTTTCATGTCCTTAAACCATCCAACATTCATTAGCTTCATACACCCTGTGTGTGCCACGACCGGACCCGATCCACCCGGATTGCGATCACCTCCACATTTGAACCCGACGTGAAATGCTTCGTGGCATTTGCTTCTGATCACGTTGGGAGGTTGTGATCCATATCCTTTGTTTCATATTTTTCATCCTCATCATATCATCATCATCAGTCTTGAGTGTTGCACTGGATTTCTCACAGTATCGTGCACATCTTTGTCGTGAAGTAAACGCATTTGTGAGAGATCTAGAGCATCATGCATCACTTGCTTATTCACATAAGATGGAGGAAGGATTCAAATCCCTTATTGTTGAGAAACAAGGCCAAAGAATAGTCTCTTCTATGTTGAGAGAGAAGGGAAAATTCAATGGCATCAACATAACAAGCTACTTAGATTTGTTTGAAGAACAAGCTATGATTTTTGGTGTTCCCGAAGATCTTTTGATATCATTCTTTGAACGAATTGTTGATAGCTCTATCATAAACCGTGTCACTCAATATGATAGTCTTCCTTGGAGTGACTTTAGAAAGGAGATGCTCAAAGAATTCTATCTTGAAGATTATAGCCAACATAATCGGGATGGATTCTTACAATGGATCAATTCACCAAAGGCTAGTAGCTCTATTACTCACTTACAAAATGAGTATATTAGATGCTATGAAAAACTTCGTGATGAGGATAAGATAACTTTGGAACCTGATCTTGTGATCAATTTTCTTAAGCTTCTTCATCCTGAAACTCGTAGGGAAGTTGAACGGCGGTTAGAAGAGCCGGATAAGCGCTATGGTCTTACTGACAATTGGCAAAAAGTGCGTAAAGTAGTAGAGGTTGTAGCCCATAGACATCAAAGACAATCCATGCTTTATGAGCAAACTAGTCTTCCTAAAGCTAGCCTTCCACAAATTAAGAAGCAATTTGGAGAACAATCCCATGCTATGAATTTTGACTCTACTCCTATTCCACAAATGATGGAGCCTACTCAAGGTTTTAAAGTAGAGCTAAATAAAAGTGTAGTTGAACAATCTCAAGTGGAAATTCTCACTAAGCAAATGGAAATTCTTATTGCTACACAATCCAATTTGGCCAAGACTATAGATGCTTTACAATCTAATTACACCAAAACTTTCCAAAATCAAATGAGCCCAATGTCTTTTGAAGAGCCTAATCAACATGTTATAGCTACCAATCAAAATCCACAAGTAGCTCCTTCTCAAGCATATCAAGTTCCTCCAATGCATAATCCTTCAATGCAAAATCCTCATCCTCATCCTCATGTGCAAAATCATCAAATGTATCAAAACATGTATCCTCAAGCTTCTCAAATAGCTTTTCAAAATCCTCAAAATCAAAATTTTCAGAATCATCAACCGTATAATATGGAAGCTCCTCTTGCACCTCAAGTACCACATGTTGCTCCCCAAGCTCCTCAAATACATCAATTGCCTTATCAAAATCCTAATTATCCTGTCCAAGCAATACCTTATCAACAAAATCCTCAATTTCAAAATTTCCCACCACAAGTTAATCAAAATCCTCAAAATCAAAATGGTTTTGTGCGTGGCCCTCGTAGGTGTCCTTGGTGTGATTCGTTAGAGCACTTTTTGAGAGATTGTGAACTATTGAAGGCTGCTAAGGAGCAACGACTAGTAATAGACATAGACAAGAAAATCTGTGACTATCGATCTAGGCTACCTTTGCAAGGAAATTATGGTAAGGGAGGAATGAAAAAACACTATGAAAATATAACTATAACGGATGTAGGAACTAGAGGAGTGAAACTAGAAGCTCTTGATGAACAACAAGTGGAATCAAGTAAACCCACAAAGGAAGGTGATTTTTCCATAGAGGCTTTAGTAAGAGCACGAGATGAGATTAGGAGAATAACGGCTTGGGAATCACCAATAGAAGATCAATCTCTTATTTCTCACATATCCAATGTAGAAGAAAAACGAAAAAGAGATGAACCTGAGCCTAGTGAAAGAAGAGTGACACGAAAACAAACCTCAGAGGGAATAGAAACAATCATAGAGCAGGGAGAAACATCACAATCTAAAGATAAAAAAAAAGAATCACAACCCAATGAACAAAAACAGGAGGAGAAAAAAAAGGGAAGAAGACAAAGCAAAGAAAAACAGAACCAAAGCCTTTAGATAAACAAGAACAATCAAAACAAACTGAAGACCAAACATGAGAACATGAACAAAAGCAAGATCCTAAGCAAAAACAAACGAAACCAAAGAGAAAACCTAAAGCCATCTTGATTTCAGAAATTGAGAGAAAAATAGATCCTATGGAGATTTTAGATGACATTTTGCTTAAGAGTCAAGTGACTATGTCTTTAGAACAAGTTTTCTCTATTCCAAAGCCTGTTTTTAAAGATAACTTTATTGGCCTAATTAAAAGGAAGAGGTTTCCGCTTAATCTAGATACTGAGATGCAAGATTCTCTAGATCAAGATCAAGCTATGAATGAAGCCTTAAACTTTGATGAATCTGATGAAGAGGACTTTGATGATGATGAAGTAAATGTTAATAAAAATTTCTTAGGACGTATTCAACCAGACCATGAAAATCATGACAACAATCCTGAAAGTCACTTTAAAAGAAAATTTTGGTCTAGAGGTACATCAGAGATGCATGTTAAAATAGGAAATGATAAGAACACTATCACTGTAAATGCATTAGTAGATTCCGGCTCTGAAATCAATGTGATTTCAAGAGAAGTCTATGATAAGTTTCGATGGCCCATAGATAAAGATTGTGGATGGCGTACGAGAACTGTAGATAATGGTGTAGGTACCCTGTATGGAGCTTGTGCTAGTGTGCCCATATCCATAGGAGGAATCACAGAAGAGTTTCACTTTTTTATTCAAGATAATTGCTCCTATGAAGTTCTCTTAGGTCAACCCTTTATTTGTGAGAGTCGTATGGAAACTAAAGCCATGGATGATGGGTCTACCTATGCTAGACTTAAGTCTAAGGATGGAATGCAATCACTTCAAGTCATGACAGTAGGAGTGAATCATCCTAGGAATCGATTGTCAATTAGAAAGAAACCTATTGTTACTCAGGGTCATGAGCATGCTTGTAGTGATTGTGCACCTCGATTCATGTTTGGAGCTACATATGATCAAAATTTCGGATAGAATCCATTGTTGAGCGGGACAACAGTGGATATTGGTTTGACATCTCGCATCCAACCAACATGTACAATAGTTTGTCACTTTGTTTTCCACATTCTAGATTAGATTTTCTTCATAAGAGTCAATTATCCAAGTCTTTTATCCAAAAAACCCAAAAAAATTATACAAACAACAAAATCATGGAACATGATGAGAACATTGAGCATGTGATTGAAACATCTCATTGTTTCTCTACTCTTGAGGAGTTAGATTTATGTCTTCAACAAAATTCTAATTCCCATATTATTCTTCTTTCTTCCCTTGATGAGTATGCTCTAATCCAAGAGTATGCTCTCAATGTTGACAAGTGCTCAAAATTTAACCAAACACATGATGCCTTAGTTGAAACAAAGTACAAAACTGTAGACAAAAAAATCAAACCCATAGCTCAACCATTACCCCAAGGAAGTAATGAAAAAATTATTGATGTGAAAAATGATCCAATTCTTCGGGATAAGAAAAACATAGGACATACATTCACGGATGAGACAATCAAGCAGGTGAAAATTGGTAGAGATGATGACTTTCTTTTGCCAGCAGAGAGAGATAAATTTGAGAGAGTTATACGAAGTCATGGAAAAGCTTTTACTATGTATCCTCATGAGATTGGTTGTGTAGATCCTAAGCTAGTTGCACCCATGATAATCTTTACTATTCCACATATTCCATGGAATCTTCGGCCTATACCAGTTCCAAAGGCTCACTTACCGGAGCTAATGAAACTACTTAAGGAGAAGATAAACATGAGAATTTTAGAGCCATCTTTTGCACCTTACTCAAATGGATGGTTCATTGTGCCTAAAAAGAATGGGAAACTACGTTTTATTCAAGATCTCCAACCTGTCAATAAAGTCACCATAAGGAATGTAGGAACAGGACCCATTGTAGATGAGTTTGCTGAATCATTTTTAGGACATTCTATCTATTCAATGGCTGATTTATATTCGGGATATGACCAATTCCAATTAGCAATTGTTAGTTGTGACATAACCACAATGAAAACGCCTTTAGGCTTAGTGCGAATGTGTACTTTACCTCAAGGAGCGACTAATTCTGTGGCTCATATGATGAGTGCTATGAATATGGTCTTACATGATTTTATCCCTCATATAACCATGCCATTCATTGATGATATTCCAATGAAAGGGAGTGAGGAACGTGCAAAGGACATTACTTTAGATTCATCTGGATGTCGTAAATTTGTTCTTGACCATATCTCTGATTGTGAAAGAATATTTCAACGATTTGAAGAGGTAGGTCTCACATTTTCCATAGAGAAATCTGTTTTTGGTGTCAACGAGGTGCTTATTGTTGGAAATTTATGTGGCCATTATGGTCGAAAGCCATAACCACAAAAAGTTGATGCCATTAGCAAGATTTCTGAAACATGTAACAACATGAGTGAGGTACGTAGATTTCTCGGTGCTTGCATCTTTTATGTTATTTGGATCCCACACTTTTCTCATGTTGCTTATTGTCTCTATGACTTGTTGAGGAAGAAACAAAAATTTATTTGGACTGACAAACACACTCAAGCTATGCGTAAATTGAAGATATTATTGCTTGAAGCTCCCATCCTTAAGCGTGTAGACTATTCTGCTAACAAACCTATTATATTGACTATTGATACCAGTCCTATTGGTATAGGTTGGGTCATAAGTCAAGATGATAATGAAGGGAATAGATATGCAATTAGGTTTGGTGCCAAAATTCTACATGAAACACAACAAAAATATCCACAGATCAAACGAGAACTATGGGGTATGGTAACAGCTTTGAAAACAGACAAAGAATATTTCATTGGTGCAAATGTCAAAGTTGAGACTGATTGTTTGCCTCTCATTGGAATGATAGCCAATTTTTCATCTCCTGATATAGCCATGCTTAGATGGATCTCATATATTAAGTTCATAAATCCTGAGTTAGTTCATATTTCAAGTAAGTCAAATTCAGTTGCTGATATGTTATCGAGAGCTAGATTTGCTGATCTTGAAAGTGATCTAATAAAGAATGTGAACTTAATTGATTATGTTACACATATATATGAGTATGAGCAATTTCATGAGTCTGAGTATGAAGATGAATGGAGAGACATAGGAAAGTATCTGAGTACACTACAACCATTACCTAGCTAGACTACAAATAGATTCCGTAACATTAGGAAATGAGCTTATAACTTTTTCCTATGTAATGGTTATCTTTGGAGACATGCTAAGGGTAAGGTTAAGAATCCACAACGAGTCCTAGGAAAACGAGGTCTTCAATTGCAAGTAATGAAGGAAATGCATGAGACATTATGGGCAGGTCATAAAGGATTTTTTGGAACATATGAAAAAATTAGAAGTACCTATTATTGGCCTAGGATGTATGTTGACATTAGTAGCTATGTTTCTACATGTTCTACTTGTCAACTTCATTCATCAGTCAAACATAGAGATCCATTGCATCCTACTTATCAACCTTGTATTTACTACAAGTGGGTAGTAGATCTTGTAACTATGCCTAAAGGTATTGACAAAATGCGTTACATTGTACTTGCAAGAGAAGACTTAACTAATCATGTAGAGGGACATGCACTACGATCTAAGACCACTTACAATGTTTGCAAATTCTTGCTTGAAGATGTCATAAGTCGCTTTGGGTACATAGAGAAAGTAGTTGCCGATCGTGGAGAGTCAAATGTGAGAGAAGCTAAAGAGTTCTTTGAGCGTCATGGTATTCGTTTGTCTCTCACTACTGCATATAACCCAGAGGCCAGTGGTAAAATAGAGAGAGGGCATCCACCTATTGTGAAAGCCATATCTAAAGCATGTAATGGTGACATCAAACAATGGCCTAGATTCTTACCTTTTGCACTTTGGGTAGATAGAATGACATGCACACGCACTACTGGGTATATGCCTGCTGAACTCATGTACTGTCAAAAACCATTGTTTCCAATTCAGTCTCATATTTTTGCATGGTCAAATTTGCCTTGGTTTGAAAACATGTCTACTGATGATTTTATGAGTTTGCGCATTAAACAGTTAGAACAAGGTAAATTAAGACTTGATGATGCCGTTGAAAAATTAAGAGAATCTAGAATGAAGAACAAGCATTATTTTGATAAAACTCATCGATTGCGTCCTAAGCCAATTGAAGTAGGAGATTGGGTGCTCATTTATGATAGTACATTTGACTCTCAATATGATGCACGCAAAAAGCTCACTCAACGGTGGTTTGGGCCATACATTGTATCAAAAGTCAACAACAATGGTACATATGTTCTTTGTGAATTAAATGGTGTTGCACTAAAAACTTTGACTGCAGGTAAAAGGATAAAGCTATTCAAGAAACGTGATAATGATGAGTACATTTTGGATGAGGACATTGAAGAAGATGACAACAATGGAGCCGATTCATAAATAGGAGTATCCATGTTATAAAAATAAAAAAAAATAAAAAATAAAAAAATAAAGGAAAAAAATATAAAAAACATATAAAAACATCATTAATTTTCAAGTTCATGTTGCTTTGTTTTTTTTTCAAGTTCATTCTACTTTTTTCCATTCTTGTTTCATGCATGTTTGTTTTCAATTTTTGCATTGCATTGCATATCCACATCACTTGAGTCAAAAAGGGCAAATGATGATTTCTCTACTTATGTAAAATTGTATCTTAAGTAGTAACTTGTCTACTAAGAAATTGATTATAATCTTGGATTATGGAAAGATAGGACATCTTGGATTATTTTGGTGACATAACTTTCATATATAAACATGCATATGTATCCTATATCGAAAGCATAATTGTTGAAATCCTAGCTCCTGCTATTGCATGTTTCTACATCCTTAGCCCATCTCACAACACTTGTATCGGAGTTTAAACGACTGTTCTCCGTCATCAAAAATGGTTGTACCTTGTATCGGGGTTTAATTTTTCCCCGTCATCCAAAAAAAAAACTACATGTTACAAGGAAGTTTACACTTTGTTCCACCCCAAAAAAGTGATCGTAACCATAAAGTTGCCGAATCATCATCATCATCAAAAAAAAAAAAAGAGCAAGCCAAAGGAGGATAAAGAGGCATAGTAGAATAAATCACGGGCTATATAGGCAGATTCATGCATTACTGGAGTTTAGTTAGATTTCCTTGCATGTTATTAGAGAAAGAGCATATTCATATTTATGTAGGAAAGGAGCTGATCTAAAATAAGCTAAAGATGAAAGATGTCTCTTGAAAATCCTAAATCTTTGTTTATAATCGTATTTAAGGTAGATTGCTTTATGAAAAAGGTACAAATTTTTCTTCAAGATGAGAGGAACTGATGCTTAAAACGACTCAATACATCCACTTCCACTTCACATTGATGCTTGTTTGTATTCTTTCTTGTTGTCAATGTTGCTTGTTCATTTGCATATATGTTGCCTATTTGTTCATGCATATTCATGTTGCGTGTTTCAATTCTTTCTTTCATGCAAATTTTGCTTCATGTCACGTTGCCTACTCATCCATGCAGATGATCAATTTTTCCTTCCATGTATGTTGCCTATAAAATAATTTGATGCCTAGAACATTTTGTTTTTCACAGATACTAGAGTGGCGCTTCCGGAGGAATTGCAGGTTTAGTGGGGGCGAATGTCATCGAGATTTTCTCTTCTCTCTCACTCATGAAGGCCTACAGGAAACACATTCGGTGAAGGTAGCCGGAATTCCCCGAGAAGTCCAAGATGCATCAAGGATGTCAAAGGAAGCTCACATACAAAGTTTCAAAGAAATCAAGAAAGTCCATGGTAGCGGTCAAAGCTGGTCAAAGTTGGGAAATTAGGGCAAAAATTTCATTGTCACCAAATTAGATGAAAATTCATATACTTGTAAAGATTGTCAAAGGCAGTCTATAGCCCAAATTTCAGCAGAAAATGGATTTTGTAGCACATTGATATGCTATGTTCATTTTGTAAAAATGTAATTTTTCTAGTTTGAGCCTACAAATTCTTGTATAGAAATTTATGTTAGCCATATGGTTTGGCATGTATAAAGATCATATGTGGCTACATATTTGTACAAATTTTCAAGGCTATCAGAGCTTCCTAGAGACCTTAATGCCACCTTGCAAGCTTCCAAATGTAGACAAACTTGTACAAGGAAGATTCAGATGGAAGTTTTTTTTGCATATTCCTGAAGGAGTTCTTTGGAAACATATTCCTACAAAGTTTCATCTTCATCAAAGCCTATTTGGAGGGTCAAAGAGCACAAAGTCCAGTTTTCAGGATCACCGCAGTTTTCTAGTTTAAGCAAATTGAAGGGTTGAAGGGCCACCACATGGCGAAAGCTGATTGAGCCATGTTGTACGATCAAGATGAGCTCATATTCAAGGGTGGAGATGAACTTATGCTTAAAGCAACGAGGATCCACGAGTTTTTCCATAAAAGAAGACGTTTTTGTGACACTTAAAGATCAATAATGCAAAGTTTCTCCAAAAATAATGGCTTATCTTATCCGAATTGATGTCAGCACTGATCCAACGGTCCAGATCATCCCCACATCCAATGGTGGAGAATGAAGGCACCTAAATTTCACTCCTTTACACTAGATTTGATAGAAAGAACAATTCCAAGCCATTGATTTGATTAATCAAATGGTTGTAATCGAAAGTAGTGATCCTAGCGTTGAGAGTTGATTTCTCTAGATCCAAGGGCCCAAATTCATTCAAAAAAACTATATAAACCCCCCTCCAAACTCCTAGAGCATCATTGTTAGGCATCCATAGGGCTCATGCTAGCTTACGGTTTCCTTGAGACGATCACCCTCGGTTGAGCGAGTGAGGATCCAAGGTGAGCTAGTATGAGTATAGTACCTAGTTTCAAATTTAAGTTAGAACTCCAATCTAGGATAGGCTCTTGAAACCAGCATCTCTATTTTGACTCACCCTCGACGGAGCGTGTGAGTGAGTTAGAGCTGGTTTTAATGAGTCTTAGACTTCTTTAGTTAGACGTTACGAGCCTAGACATACATAGGGTCACTGAAGTGGAACTCACCTTCTTACGTGTGACATTCAGTTGAACTGTCATGGTTTGAGGGTCGGAACCACCTTTGATCAGTAGACTGCCTAGCTTGACGTACCACGACGATCTTATACATGTATCTTAATTCAAATCCTTTTAATTCATGTCACTTGTCACTTGTCACTTGTCTCCTCTCAGTCTCTTAAGTATTTTTACATGTGTTCTATTTCTTCTAGGTGTGAGAAGGCTCCGCAGTATTGCGTTGAACCAGTGAGGATGTTTCTTTGAGCTTGTGAGTAAACTCTATCATCATAATTCAGTTGCATGCATATAATCCATACATACCCATACATATTGATTAGTTTCTGAAAGTGTATAAGAAGCTCCAATATTGGACCAATTCTTCCTTTCGAAACTGGTTTATGTGTAAGGATTCCATCTATTCACGTCATGCATACATATCATCCAAAGAAGACTATGCATATGGATTAGAATTAGGAAGTTTTTAAGAAGCTCCTTCAATGGACCATTCTTCCTTCCAAATTTGATTCGTGTGTATGGTTCTCTTTCATTCTTATCATTCATGTTCATAAGTCTAACTTGCACTCCTACTTTGCCATTCCCATAATCATTTCAACATCTCTCTCTTCTCCATACTCAACATTAATTTCACTTTCATGTCCTTAAACCATCCAACATTCATTAGCTTCATACACCCTATGTGTGCCACGACTGGACCCGATCCACCCGGATTGCGATCACCTCCACAACGTATGTGTTCATTGGTTATGATGATAAGCATATGGGTTATAGGTTGTGGAGTCCATTTAGAAAGCAATTCCTTGTGACAAAGGATGTTACATTTGATGAGCAACGTACTTGGTATGCATGTATAATTAATGGTCATGCAGGTGATGAAGAATTCATGACTCAAAGAAAGGGGAAATCAAAGATTCAAATTCATGATGATGAAGAGATTGTTGATGCTCAAATTGATAATGAAGAGATGCCAAGGTTTGATCCAGAATATGATGAACCAGAGATTTCAAAGAGTGGAGAAGTTAGAAGGTCAACAAGGAACAAAAATCAACCCATAAGGTATAGTTATGATACCTCATTTTTTACCACTAAAGATTATGCTTACATAGTGAAAGCAAAAGAAGATCCTTCTACATATGAGGAGGCAAAAGGTAAGGAAAATTGGGAAAAATCTATGTAGGAGGAGTATGATGCATTGATGGATGTTGGAGAGAAAATAGAGTACTAAAGAGGAGCCCCAAAATTTTCAAAATTATGGGCACAAATTTTCTTCTTCAAATGCTTATGGGAATCTCATGAAAAACCTTGTAAATGCACTAGAGGAGTCCTCTATATGCATAAGGCCAAATCCTTGTACATAATTTTTGTAAAATAGTAGACAAATAGAGATTAGGCAATAAAGTGTCGATCTCTTGTGTGAAAGGACCATTTTTAGGGCACAAGTATATAAGTCATTTTGTGACTCTTTGTAAAGACTTGTTGCCATTATGAAGAAGTAGAGCAGAAATTCGAATTTGCTTCTTTTTAGCTGATTTCCTCCTTCTCTATGATCTTTTGTGTGTGTGTGTAATGCTTGGAATGTGTGTGTAGGACTGTTATCTATCCCTTCCCATCATTTTTGAACAACTGTAGTGTGTGTGTGAGCCATCACGAGTTGTGGAGCGAGTGTTGGCCCATCATTCACTATTTTGTGCATAACTTGAAGAGCATTTGTCATATTTGAGTGAAGATATACCAATAGATGCATCTCAACGAGAGCTTCAAAACAAACCCACTATTGGCCATATTCGGAGTCTGGAGCTAGGAGAAAAGTTTGGATTTGTGCTTACTACTATAAATGGTATCGTGGCATGCATTTTCGGGGAGTTAGTGGGTTGGAGAGGTAGTTAAGTCTTTTCACATGCATTGTAGCTCATCCACTTCACTTTCCATCATGTGCGCACACGTCCTCATACACTTGGTTCATGTGGTTCCTCGGATTGATAATTAAACGTGTATCTATCCACCACTATATGTATTTGTGGGGCGATTGAGATTTAGTCTCATCGACACAAGTCCCTAAGACTTCACGACTTAGATACACATGTTTTTGGCACCGTTGCTAGGGAAAAAAATTAATCAAGGTGCCTTCGTGATGGTTATAGCTCTGGAGTGAAGGAATCGTACTTGTAAATGTAAATTCGTTAAGTGGCAAGTAGTCAAGCACTTCAGCACTTGTTACTTCACACCCTTGAAGTGTATGTAATGAGTTTTTAGGTTTAGGGCTAGGAGTGAGGAAGAAAGGGAAGCGTTAGGGTTAGGCAGGAGAGGAGTAGAGTAGGAAGAAGTAGGAAGCCTCAAGAAAACAATCCCAAAAAATTTTCAAAAGTAGCTTAGTCAAGTCTTAGGCAACTCAAAAACTATAAAAGCCAAAAAATTTTAGTTCAATTGATCATTTGAGAGAACTGGTATCGTAAGCAGAGCAGCAATCCATATCACAGTAGTGGTATCATGCCCGGCAAGCAAGGAAAAGTCCCAGTGAGCCCAAAGCTTAGGCAAGGTATCATTGAAGGTAAACTATACAAATTTTTGGCATAAAAAACAGATTAAGAACACACGCACGTGATTAAATGCTTTTTTGATATCGTGGGGAAGGGTAGAGAGTTCTTTTGAGGGTTTTTGAGTCATATAGAGGGCCAAGAGGCAAGAGCTAAGATAAACAAACACATTGCAACAAATTTCTTTTGAGTTTAAATGAAATTTGGCTGAGGTATTGCGATCGGTTGAGTTTTCGTATCGCGATACCAAAATTCCCTAGTATTGCGATACTCACCTGGTATCGTATCATTTCATACCCACTTGAGGTATCATGATACCAATTTGGTATCATATCATTAAGTGTTGGTATCGCGATCGTGGATTGGCCGATGGTATCGTATGGTGTGCCACCCTGTATCATATCATCCTAGTCATGGTATCGTATCGTCGACCGAGCGCTATCCTATCGTGTGCAAGGTTGGTATCATATCGCCAACTCTCTATTGTATCATGCTTACTTCAATATCGTATCGTGCAAAAAGTGGTATCATATCGTCCGACCATTCTGGTATCATATCATCCATAGTTCCAGTATCGTATCATGTGATTTGCTAGTATCGTATCATGCAGTATTTTGGTATCCTATTTTGAGAAATCTAGTATCGTATCGTGTAGTGGTTAGGTATCGTATTGGCCACTAACTTGGTATCGTATCGTCGAATGTACATGTATCATATCGTGCAAATTCTAGTATCGTATCATCTCATTCGGTGGTATTGCATCATCGGAGGTTTCTGGTATCGTATCGTGCTAGAACCGGTATCGTATCATCGGTGTGGTATCACCAAGAGTGGTATCGTCCAAAACCTATCAAGCCATTTGAGGGCAAAATTGGAGGTAGTTGAAGAGCCAATTGTGGGGAAGTAGGAAGCCAACATAAGCCCAAAAGGGTGAATCAACTTGAGATCAAGATGGATGCTAAGTAGCCAGAGGAGTGTCATTTCATTGGTAGGAAGTGCAACCCAAGCAAGTCATCACTCTATTTATATGGACACCTCTAGTGATTCAGAGGAGGAGCTACCCATGGCCTCACAAGACATGCAGGGTTCTCTCCCTAGGGAGAACTTTATGTCAACTATAGAGGGGGAATACCGTACCTCTTTGCAATATGTGTCCACTAATCCACAAGGGATCCCTATTTACCTGGATGGAGTAAATAGGTCTATAGCAAGGATGGTAAACTCTAATGAATCAGCAATAGTGCCCAGACCCGCACTCAAGTATGAAGGAGGAGTGTACATGGATAAATTAGGTCACATCTATGTGGTAACAGAAAACCCAGATTGGATCAATGAGAGAGGAGGATTGGAAGGACAAGGAAACTCAGGGAGACCTGATCTTGAAGAGTTAGTAACTACACCAAGGGGCAAGTATGTGGTGACTCAAGTCTTGAGAGGGGATTTGATACCTCAAGATGATTACTTGTTAGACGTCTACTTAATCCACGGGTCATACCTACTATTACAAACCGATTCACCCACATGAGGACAGGAAGAAAGCCCAATGAATTTCTATGAGTAAGGGATCTCGAGGATGAATCTAGAGTCACATACCTAGACCAGAACCAAAGAAGGTATTGGCCGGTAGATGCCATTGATAGAGCTCAATTGAAGTATATGGGGTTGCCTATATTCCCTTCTCGAGAGCATGCAACTACCTCCCACAACCCTCTTGAACGCATCAAGAGCTAGAGAATACAATGTCCGGACAAACGAGCCAACAAAGTGTTCCTAACCGGACTCATTTGCAATTTACAATGCAAGGAGTGCAATCACACAACCAAACCTACTCAGGAATGGGTAAGCTGAATTGGCCACCAGCTAGGCCAAGGCCACATCTAGGAGTGCAGCCTGGAGTACCTCCATTTAAACTAGCAATTCGTGTGATGCCTTGACCACCAGAACTGATAAGAAAGCTATGAGCAATTCAAGTGGGAAAATGTGTGAGAAATCACTATGACCGAATTGGAGAACCCTATGATCACATAGCCAAGTTTAAACAAGTATTACGAGCCAAGCAAGAGGATGATTTCTTTGTGCAGTATGAATCCTTTGGACTCACCCTCACAGGGATGCCCTTGACTTGGTTCCAATCATTGGATCCAAATCAGTTTGGAAATATTGAGCAATTTTTTCAAGAGTTCATTGGAGAATTCACCAAAAAGGGATTAAACACAACTCTTCAACCCTAATCCATAGCTTCAAACACAACCCAAATGAAACGGTGAAAAGAGTTGCCCAAAGATTTTATCAATATGTTGCTAGATGCCCAGCAACAAAAAGACCCTTCCAACAAAAAATGATATCCCTATTCTTGGACAGATTGACTAATGGGACATTGAGAACCCTAGCTTACGTGAAACAGCTCCAGACATTGAGTGAGTGTATTTAGGAATGTATTGACCTAGAGGACCACCTAGCTGATGATCTCAAAAGTACACCAAGCCCCACTAAATCAGAAGACACTAGAAGTACAATGACATCTAACTCCAGCAATGTAGAGGAGTTAGTGGAACTGGTAGCCAAGGAGTTAGGAGTCCACGGATAGAGGAATTATCAACACCCACCAATGAGAATGCCCATGTTACGACAATGCAGCCTATGTGGTGGAGACCATCCATCTCACATGTGTGCAAGAGGAGGAATATGCATGCCTCAAGCTTATCCATACTATAGGCAGCCACCTCAAGGACTCACCCTGTACTGCCATTAGAACAGAAATACACTACTCACACTACTGAAATTTGTCCATTCAATAGGCAGTCAAGACCCTTAAATCAACCTCTGTATAGGCCTTATGGATACCCTCTTAGAGAGCCAGGAAGGGAGATTATGAGATACAACCCGTATCCAGGCCCACAAGCAGTACTTAGACCATATGAACAAGGGCAATATGGACAACCATAGCCAGTATTATGACAACAGCCACCCCTCCCACAGAATGTAGTGCTAGTTAAATACACTCAACTAGAGGAAAATATGGAGAGAGCCATTGTGTGTATATGCCCCAAGTTTTTCGTGATGAAGAACGTGAAGCACATGGTTGGATGGAGATTCTAGACACCTTGGATTTATGTGTAAATGGAGAGGTACTAACCATGAATGGATGCATGGATGAAGAAGGTTATGATGTAAGCTTTTACATGGTAGTCCTTTAGGAGGTAGATATAGGAGGTGTTAGAAAAGGAATGGAAGGAAGAGTATGAAAGCATAGAGATGGAACCGGAGTTTGATTTAGAGGAACAATATTTAGAGGCAATCCAAGTCTATAACAAAGAAGGAACACCGAAGGTGTTAGCAATAGAAGCAGCTCAGATGAGACCAAACCATGAGGAAACATTAGATAATGTCGAATCAACCCCAGACTTGTTTGAAGTTCTAGAACACTCCAAAAGATATGAAGTAGAGGAGAGGAAGATAGCCATTCAGATGCCTAAGAGAGAGGCAAGAGAACGAGAAGCATATGATAACATGGAACAAACAAAGAAAGTAATAGTGACTATGGAAGATGGAGAAGAAAGATGCATGTACATAGGTATCATCTGAGGAGGGAGAAGAATTGATAAGGCTAATTTGAGAGTATCGGGATGTGTTTGCATGGACCTACAAGGACCTCAAAGGTGTAGAACCATCCATTTGTTCTCATCAAATACCAATGACACCTGATGCAAAACCGTCGAGGCAACATCCTTACACTTATAACGATGTCTATTCAACAAAAATTAAGGAGGAGATAGACAAGCTATTAGTAGCCAGATTTATTTATGAGATAGAACACATGAAATGGGTATCACCATTAGTGGTGGTACCCAAAAAGAATGGGAAATTACGAGTGTGTACTAACCTGAAGAAAGTAAACGCAACTACGATCCGTGATAGCTATCCATTACCTATCATTGATCATCTTTTGGAAAGAGTCACAGGTAAAGAAGTCTATAGCTTCTTTGATGGATTCTCTCGATACAATGTACTCAGGTCTTAGACAGAAGCATATTGTGGAGTTGTGAAGAATATTTGAAAAGTGTCGACAATATAGAGTGTGCCTAAATCCTTAAAAATGCTTCTTTATGGTGAGACAAGGAAAAATCCTTGGACACATTGTATCTAGGAATCGAGTCTCTACTGACAAAGAAAAAATTAAAGTAATCCTAGAGCTTCCAAAACCAAAAAATGTGAAGTGCAAGCATTTATGGGTCATTGTGGATACTACCATAGATTTATTCACATGTACGCCAAAATTGCTAAGCCATTATATGGATTGTTGACTCAATTCATGTGGACAGACAAATGCGAGAAAGCGTTTAATGAACTAAAAAAATGACTCAGCACAGCACCTATTTTGAAAACACCTAACTAAAACAAGCCTTTTCATATTCATGTAGATGCCTCCAACTATGCAATAGGATGCATTCTTGCTCAACCTGCAGATGAAGGAAAATTGGGCCACCCTATTGCCTATGTGAGCAAACAACTGAATCAAGCTAAAAGAAACTATACAACTATGGAACAAGAAGGTTTAGGAATGGTGTATGCAGTGAAGAAATTTAGACATGTAAGATGGTTTCTGTTACTAATGGAGTTTGACTTTGAAGTGATAGTAAAAAAAAGGAAATACCCACGTAAGATCTGATCATCTATCTAGGTTAACACATGGAGAGCCACCTAATGAAGTAGCAAATGATTTACCAGACACTTATCTATTCAATTTGGAAGTATGTCCTAAGTGGGTAGGAAAGTCTATTTCAATACTCACCCATGGACCACAACACCCAATTAACAAGGCGATTAGGAAGGGAATTCTGCAATCACATAACTTACACATCGTAGCAAGAAGTGTGTACCATAAAGAACCTAACAGTGTATTGTCAAGATGTGTAGAAGAAGACGAACATAAGAACTTGATTGAGCAAGCCCACGTAAACAGATGGAGAATGCATAAGGGAACCCATGGAACTCTAAGGGAATTGAAACAATTAGGAGTTTATTGGCTTGATATGCCTAAGGATGTTCATGAATATGTTGGTGGTTGCACGAAATGTCAAGAAACTACTCCAGAAGACCATACACCATTACCCTTCTCTACAATAGAACTATGCTGGAGTAGGACATTGGTGAAGTTCTTAAAGACAAAAGAGCATGAGGAAGGAACAAGGAAATGAGTAAGGATTATGTCATATTGGGGAGACAGTTATTCAAAAGAGGAAAAGACAATCAGCTACGACTATGTGTGCATGACGGAGAGTACTTACCGTATTAGAAATGGCACATGCAGGTGCTGCACGAGGACATTTTTCAACTGAAAGAACTGTAAAACTGATTCTCTTTACAGGCTTGTGGTGGCCAACTCTACATATGAATGCAGACACCTATGTACAAAGCTGTGAGGTATGCCAAAGAGCTAAGTGCCCTATTAGAGGAGATGACATGCCTCTGAGACCCATGGTTTGTGTGAGAGCCTTTTCCAAATGGGGTATTGATTTCATAGGACTAATTAATCCACCAACCAAAGGGTCACATGCTGAGTACATAATGTTGGCAACAGATTATCTAACTAAATGGGTAGAAACAAAAGCAACTAGAAAAAATGATGCTCAGACTATAGCCAAGTTTCTCTTTGAGCACATCTTTACTCGCTTTGGGCCACCGATAGAGATAGTAAGTGATCGAGGGACACACTTCATTAACAAAGTAATAGAGTCCTTGATAAATGAATTCTTAGTGATTCATAAAAAATCAGCCCCTTGTCACCCTCAGGCCAATGGTCAAGTAGAAAGTTCCAATATAGTGTTGTGTACGCTGTTCACAAAGATAGTCGATAGTGGAAGGTCAGATTGGGACATCATGCAATTTGGGCCTTTCGTGTGGCTTACAAAACAGCCATTGGAACTACTCCTTTTTAACCTAGTGTATGGACAAAATGTTATTCTACCAATCGATTTTTTGGTACCTACTTTACGAGTAGCACAACAATATGAGTGGATAGGACATGAGCTATCTAAGCAACTCGAGCAAATTGAGAAGTTACACGAAACAAGACTACAAGCAGTTGCGGGAATTTATGCCACTAAAAGGAGACAAAAAGCATATTATGATGCACACATCAAAGATAAGGGCTTGAAAGAAGGAGATTTAGTCTTGGTGTACACATTGAAGCAACATGTGAAGAAACTTCAGAAACGCGGATACGGACCCTTACTGATCAATAGGATCTCAACTAGCAGAGCAGTGAATCTAGCCACATTAAATGGAGATATACTTCCTAACTACATAAGTGGTTGCCGAGTAAAACGATATATGGAGCCATTGACAGATCAGATGTTAGCATGACTCATAGGAGCACAAAATCGAAAAAAAGAAGAAGAGAGAATTAGAGAAGAAGCATGCCAAGAAGCCTTAGAGCATATCAAGAAACGAAAGGAGTGGATAAGGCAAAGGGATGAACAATATCTACAGGGAGAAGAACCTATTCCTATGGCCAATTACCAAGTCCATGAAGCTGATAAAAAGAACCTTAGCATGTCCCATCCATATTTGAACCTAGGGATTGGAACCATAGAGTACGGACTGATAGATGCCCTGATCAACTCAGGAGCAGCCCTAAGCTGCATACAAATGACGTTAATAATGCATCTCCAAACAACCATAAGCCAAACTAAAGCACACATGATAGGAATTGGAGGCCAAGTCATAGAATGTGTTGGAGAAGCCCTAATATCCCTCCACCTAGGAAATTCTTCGATGGATCAAAGATTTTTGGTATGTAAGGATGAAGACTTAGTAGAAAATTTGGTCTTAGGGCAAGATTGGATTATCGAGAGAAGTGAGCATTCATCTAGCACAAGGATACATATCAGCCAAAATAGGACATAAAGAAATATTTAGCTTGTTAGAAGAAAGACCTTCTCATGTTCATGAAGTTATCAAGCTTGAGGAAGACACCCTAGAATAGGAAATAGAAGATGAATCAAGCGAGAGCATACCCAAAGAACACCCTAAGCTAGAATTGCATGCAAATACAAATGTGTTACTTGATGTGGTGCCTTTTTTTCTCATGAGAGATGAATCTAAAAGAGGAAGCGAGGATAATGCTCCTAAAATTATCTACACTGAGGGAAAAACATCCACATGGAAGTCTACTACTAGAGCATCATATCCATGGAATACTTATCTACAATAGATGCAGAAGGATCAAATGACTAAACCAAATTGTTCAACTCAGAAGCAGACCAGCCATTCAGTGAAAACAAGGAGAGATAACCACTCCTCACAACTGCAATCAGAATCACCAAGACTCCTTCGTCTGTGGCTTCCAAAATCATTAGTAGGAGCCCCGAAGACACAGCAGCATATGTGGATTCCAAAGAAGGCCAGACAAACTGCAAATCAAGAGCTAGACACGCTGTTGGAGCCGGAGCTGAAGGACTGACAAGACAAGGAAGCACAAGAAGAGAGTCCGAGAAAAGAGATAGCACAAGCAGACAAGGCAGTCAACGACGATCCGGCAAGTAGGCCAACAATTTTCTTCAGAAAGAAGCACTGATGAACATTCACGCAGATTTAGCACTAAGGCAACCTTAATCTTTCAAAACCTCTACACCCATTAAAAGTGATTATCATCACTAAGCACCATTGTAAATATCATTTCATCTTTTTGTAGCTCCATTTTGTGCAAGCCAAGGAGTCCTTGAGCTTGAGGAGCATTAGAAGTATCTACCTGCCAAATTTCGTATTCTTTAGATATCGTTTGAGCCCTCAAATAAGCCCTGGAACCTAATTTTTAACTAGGCCGGACACTAGGTCTGGACAGGGCCAAAACTTAGCCAAAAACTATAAAAAGAGCTAGAGAGCTCATTTTTGAGGTTAGATTGTAATTGAAATGAACTTGTAAGAGCTATTGAAAGTAATCTAAAGAACTCCATTGATTCTCTCTCTTTGTCTTGCCGTGTGTGCGCGTGTGTGTGTATGTGTGTGCATGCTTGTGTGCTTCTCACTCACGCACTTGTGCCGCCACTTGCTCGAGGTCTTCATACCATCCTCACGTCTTCCCAGATTGACATTAAAGGAGGTGCTACTCATCACTGAGCTACACCAAATTTTGGCGCCGTTGCCGGGGATCGAGCTTTGAGGACGAGCGTGTGATGGTAAGACGTAGAGTTGACGCGTTGGAGTTGTAGGTATTTTCTTCACTCTCATCGATTTTCTTTTACTTTCTTCACCATCTTCATCACCATCCTCATCATCACCATCTCCCACCTCCATCTCCATCATCGCGAAAATTTTCAGTTTTGATCATATCACCATCTCCACCTCATTTCCTCCATTCCACTTGTGAGAGAGAGCGAGAGAGCGATATTGCTTGCACTGTTTTTGCATGTTGTTGTGATTCTTGCAGGTACTGCCATCATCATCATCCCCAGCACGCTGCGCGCAGGTACGAAATTCGAAGAAACTGTCTTGCGGTCGCAGGCCTCTGTCGATCGCGACTGACAGAAATTTTTGGCTTTTCACAAAAGTAAGTGCACCACTAGAACAAGCACAAGGAGCACATCCTAAAACACTAAAAACAGTAGAAAAATTCCGAGGTTTTCTGTCAATCGCGACCGACAGCCTCTGTCAATCGCGACCGACAGACCCTGTCAATCGCGACCGACAGACCCTGTCAATCGCGACCGACAGACCCTGTCAATCGCGATCGACAGACCTCCACGATCGACTGACTGCCACGTAGGACCCTGTCAATCGCGATTGATACCGTCGATCGCGATCGACAGCCACGACCGACACCTCTGTCAATCGCGATTGATACCGTCGATCGCGATTGACTGAAATTCCACGATTGATTGACTTTTGCGCGTAGCCACGTGTCCATCGCGACTGATAGGCCCCCGATTGACTGAAATCTCGGCGAAAAATCCGGAAAACGTGTCGATCGCGATTGATACTGTCGATCGCGATTGACAGCCACGATCGACTCTGTCGATCGCGATTGACACCGTCGATCGCGATTGACAGCCCCGACGGACACCTCTGTCAATCGCGATTGACAGACCTGTCGATCGCGATTGACAGGCTTTTCGGCCAAAAAAAATTAGGGTTTTTTATTTCAAAATTTGGGGCAATTTTGGGGCACAATAATCAATCCATTAGCATTTTTGAGGTTCCTACACTTGTGAATTGGGAGAGAACTCTAGGATCTGTCATCCAGTTTGAATCCTGTTTTAACCCCCTAAACCCTGAACAGTCATAACTTTTCCATACGAAATCCATTTTTTGAGCTCTTGGGCTTGTCGGAAAGCTCGTGGCATATACTACACGCCCTCAACTGTTTTTTATAAAGATAATGCGTTGATTTTCAGAGAGGGTATTTTGAAGTTGACCATATCCAGGGGGATCAAAGTCAAGGGTTCTTAGGATTGTTTTCTTGAAAATCACTATACAAGTTTGTGTTTGTACTACCTGAATGAAAATCATTGGTTCTGTCTTTGGAGTTTAAGTCTTGAGCTAACTTTGGAACTCTTACAGATCTATTGAGAGCATCGCAAGGCGTTTTGAGCAAGTGTAAGTGCAAGCTTGGGAACACACTTCCTGGGCATTCAAAGGCAACCAAGCAGGAAACAAAAAGGTTGGAAATTCTCAACTCCCCTTGTCAATCCCTAGCTTAAGCTAAGAACGATTAGATGTAGGAGTAAGCCAGGGCGACGGTAGGCAATTATCAAGTTGAAGACTACCTAGAAACTCAAGTTCAAGATAAAAACATAATCTCTGTACTGTCGATAACCTTAAGGTAAAGAACCTAACCGGGAACGATCAACCTGAAAGTGCGCAGAACACTCAAGTATTCCTGACGACGAAATATCAGACAAGACCTTAAACACGAGAAATAACTAAAAAGAATCAAGTGACTGATACCAATTGGTCAGCAACGAGGTTGTACTCTGGGCAAAAAATTGGGTTAATCAGTTAGGCATATGAACCTTAGATCAGGACGACACCTAGCAAGAGAGAGACAAAGCCTTAGGTCTTCAGAGGCTAGTGTCAATCATACTGCAAGGTCTTGGGCCCAGCAGTTGAGTCACCACTCTCATTACCCTAGCTCGGATACTAGTGAATCAGGGATGTCTCAAGGCATGGACAGACCTACGGGAAGTTCAGGTGTGCCTTACCTGTACAGGGTAGAAGGCCCTTACAAAACGCAGCTTGAGTACCTTAGGACCAACCGATTAGGTGCTAGCATCTATGAGGACGGCCTAGGAAGATCCGTGGTCCAGATTAAAAACCCTGACCAATCCATAGGGCTAGAGCACCCAGCTGTCAAGTTTGAAAACGGTGCATACCTGGACAAGGAAGGAACCATATACGTAGTCACCAGTCATCCAGATAGGACAGATGAATTTGGAAATGTAATCTCAGAAGCGGACTTAGGCGACTTGGAACAAGGAAATATGGGAGTAGAACCTAGAACACCCCGAGGCAAATCTGTTCTCACTAGGATTATCACACCTGAGTGGGTTCCCCAAGATAACAAGTGCATAGATTTGCTTCTCAACCGAGAAACTGACGAAGCCTTTTGGAGGTATAAACCGGATCACCCAACTGATATAGGAACAATCATGATCTATGAGTTTAAGGATCCTGATAGCCCAGGCAGAGTGACCTACTTAGATCACACCTCTGAGAGGATCTTTGTGGTGACAGAAAATGATAGGCATGCTTACACTTGGAAGGGTGAATTTATTTTCCCCCAACCAAGATCAAATGTATCCTATGGTCACCCTGGGGCTGGAACTTCCCAAGCTCATGGTACGCAAAGAGACAGAAGTAGAGATAGACCAGAAGTAAGTTTTGCCAACCCAGTGGGCAGAGAAAGAACGAGGACGGAGACGAATAGGGTAGAACCTGAGGTGCTTAGAGCTCACAGGAACCAAAGAAATGTGGATGGATTCCCTCTGCCGAGACCTAGAGAGCACGCAAGAACCCTGAGACCGACTCAGCTAGTTAAGTCCATGAAGAATTACTTTGATGGCACAGGAGATCCCTATGATCACATGGCAGAATTCAAGCAAGTCTTGAGAGCTGAACAAGTGGAAGATCTGTTCACGCAATACAATGCCTTCGGTCTAACCCTTAGGAACACAGCACTTACATGGTTTCAGCCATTAGATGAGCGTCAGTTCAGGAGCATAGACCAACTCCTAGAGGCATTCATTGTAGAGTTCTCTAAGAGCGGCATAAGACACAATACCTCCTCATTGATTCACAGCTTCAAACAGACCCCCCAAGAGACTGTCAGATTGGCCGGAAGAAGATTTAGACAATATCTTGAAAGGTGCCCTATTTCGGAGTTACCCACATCTGCTAAACAAGTAGCTTTATTCCTTGATGGATTGCTGAGTACGAAATTGAGATCCTATGTGTATCTGAAGGACCCTAGGACCATAGAAGAATGTGTACGCATGTGCATTGACATTGAAGATAACCTAGGGGAAGAACTAGAGCTCTCCAAAATCTACAAAGATTCAGATGGTGCTTCTAGTCACTCTTCCCCGCAATCCACATCAATTGAGGAACTTGCCGAAAAGGTAGCTCAGAAATTAGGTGTAACTAGCAAACAAATCCCAAGGTTTGCCCCTGTGAAAAGGTGCTATACATGCGGTGGTGACCATATGGCGAACGTCTGTCCCATTATGGCTCAACCCCAAGTTAACCCTAGTAGCCAGTACTGCACCATAGAACGGAAGTACACAAACCACACGGCGCAAGATTGCCCATACAACAAGCAGGCAGTTAGGCAACCTTACCCTCAGCCCTACCAACAAGGCAGATACCAGAACCAGTACCCTCCACCACCACAATATGCTAGACCCCAACAAACCTACCAACCACAATATCAGGCCCAACAGAGACCCCAACCGGTGCTAGCTCAACAGCCTCCAAACCCCACTAACGTGATTCCTGTAAAGTATGCTGTTGCAGAAGAAAACCTGAATAGGGCCATAGTACCAGTAACCCCATTGATCTCAGAAAGTGACCCAAGTGACCATAGCTTTGATTCTACACATGTTGATAGCCCCCAGGCTTACTACATGCAGTCTCCAGAACATGGTGAGTCCTACTATAGTGAAGAGCCAAATGAAATAAGTTGGGAGTCAGACTACACAAATGTCATGTATGCAAACCCCAACCCTAGGCCTCAACCTAGGCAAGTACGACCACCATTTCCTAGAGGACCATGCTACCGATGTCAGGGAGATCACTTCATTCGTGATTGTCCCTTACCTCCACCTACACAGAATCAGTCCGTGACGATCCAAGGCTTTTGCCAAGATTGTGGAAAAGAGCATCTTTTACGAGATTGCCCAAAGAACCCCAATAATATGCCAAAAATCACTCCTATCAATGTGATTGGTTTGGTTGTAGATTCCTCCGGAAGTGTCACTTCCACTGCACCAGTGCAGGTAGTCACTAGAGCTCAGGCATTGCAGCAAAACCAAGAGGCAAGCCAGGAAAAGGGCCCAGAGGCGAGTGAAACTGAGAGCATAACCAAGAAAAGGACTAGAGCTTGGAAAGATAGTAGGGAAAGAATGAAAAGACAATGGGCTAAAAAGATGAGTGAACTCGAGGAAAGCGTAAGGGAAACAAAAGCCAGAATAACCGAACTCACAACTCAAACTCACTCTCACACTACTCCACCACCACCACTCCCATCTCCATCCGACCCACCACCTCCCCCACCGCCTCATCAAATCCCACCACCCCCTAGAGTAGGATCAGTCCTAGCAGATCCCACTCATGAAGACCTAAACATGATGCTTAAAGCATATCAGGCCAGAATCCAAGAAGGGCCAACCATAACCGATCATGAAAAATGCTACCCTAGAGCCGAGCTAGAGCTTGAACGAACTAAGATCTGTGCCAAAATGGTGGAATTGGCTCAGACCATGTTTGAGGCCAGCCGCCTATTTAACATTTCTAGTTCAGCTAAAACGCAGTTACATTTTGATGGACTGCTGGAAAGAATAGAGAAGTTAATTGCACAATCAGAGGAGGAACCTGCCCCTCAAAGAAAGGAAAGGGCAAGAGAACGGATAAGCCAGCCTCTTCAGGAAGCCCACGCGCCTCCTCAAGAAGCCTATCTTCCTCCCCAAAAGGCAGATGAGCCTCCCCCGAAAGCTTATGTACCACCACAGGTGACCTACATTCCTTCTCAGAGAGCGTATGAGCCTGTTAGGACAAGTAATAGAATAAGTAATCCCCTCCAAGAAGCTTGTGCTCCAGCCAGTTACGAGAGCAAGGAGAGAGCCAACGATAGAATAAGCCCTCCTTCCCAGGTTGCTTATGTGCCTAACTCTACGGAGCCAGACACTTCTTCTTCTATGAATCGGTTTGCACCAGATTTCCTACGAGAGATTCAAGAAGACAAATGGGATAACGAAAGTGAGGTCGCCCCTCCATTTGAACTTGTGGACGATGCACACGACCAATTCCCACAAGACATCCCATCCATTTACGGGGAACATGAGAGTACTCAGTCTCATGAGAGATTGGACTTCGAGTCTAATTCCATACAGGAGCTACCCCACTTCACAGGCCCATGGGAAGCAAAGTCCACATGTATGAGAGCACCCACAATCATGGTAAGGAACGACGATTCAGTCATACCTAGGAACACGGAGATAGTAAAGAACACCAAAGTGCAGCGCGACCTCACTTTGGAAGAACTGCCCAAGGATAGACCAGAAGCGCGGAAATATGTAGCTAGTCAAGTAACTGAAATTGCAAAACCACGTTCCTGGGTAGGATCCCATAGGACAGTGCCAGAAATTCCCTTGGATAAGATAGGAGATATGTGTGAAGGTGAAGAAGGGAACACCTATCTTCCCATTACCTACCAAGAGTACACCACCAAGGCAATTTTAGACTCAGGTGCAGGAGTTGCAATTGCCACCACCTCCTTATGGAAGCGTTGGGGCAAGCCGGCACTCAGGCCAACGAGAATGAAATTGCAAATGGCCGATGGTCACATAGAGAGACCCCTAGGATTGCTAGAAGGAATAACTCTCACCACTTGTGGTGTCGAGTTTGAGCATAGTTTTGCTATATGTGACTTCAGCAAAAATCATGCCTATGAGATGATTTTGGGAAGACCATTTATGCGACAGTTGCAAGTGGTACAGGATTGGGGAACCAATTCTTTGTACCTGCAGCACTTAGGTGTTACAACCAAAGTCAATCTCAAAGATTACTCTCATAGGGATGTACCTCCTATCCAGTGGAATCCCATCCATAGAGCCAAAGATGATACAGAATCGGTGCATTCCATAGGGTCTGGATCCTCATGGATGCATGAAGACACTCACTTATGGATGTGCAAGGTAGCAGTAGAAGAAGAGAAGAGAGAGAAAGCCAGGGAGGTAGGTGCGAAAGAAACCCATAGATCAATCCAAGACCCAGCCTATGCACCTGTAGTTTTTCCAGACGAAGAATTTGAACCTCACGGTTGGGCAGAAATCTTAACAACAATGGACGTAGCCATCAACGAAGAACAATGGACACCTCACTGTGATGAGGATGGCTATGATATTTCAGTCTTCTCCATAGAGCCAATCATGGGAGAGGCAGTTCTAGAAGAATGCGAACCTAGCCCTGATGCATTTGAGGATGCAAGTGACTCCGATCTAGAGTCAATCATTATGGACCCACCATTTGCATCAGATGAAGAATATTTCCATGAAGTGCAATTTCAACCTCAGAAGCATGGAGAGGTTACAAATGATGTAAGATTAGCAACACATATGACCCCGAAGGAAGAAGGAAAGAAACGAAGAAAGAAAGAAGTCTCACCAGAAGAGGAAGAATCTTTGTTTGAGGTCCCCGTAAATTTTAAGAAGTATGAGATAGATGATAGGAGAGTCATGATAAGAATGCCTAAACGAGAGGCACAATCAGGAGAGGCCTATGATAACAAAGAAACCACCAAGAAAATAGTAGTGGCCATAGAAGAAGGAGAGGAGAGATGCACGTATATAGGCCATGACCTGACAGAAGAAGAAGAGCATGAATTGATTGCCTTGCTAAGAGAATACAGAGATGTATTCGCTTGGAGTTACAAGGATTTGAAAGGGGTTGACCCGGACATATGCTCACACACTATTCCCATGACCGCAGATGCTAAACCCTCTAAGCAAAAGCCTTATACATATAACGATAATTACGCCGCTAAGATCAAAGAAGAGATAGATAGACTGGTTGAAGCTGGATTTATCTATGAAATTGAGCACACTGAATGGGTATCCCCCATCGTAGTGGTGCCCAAGAAGAATGGCAAGCTGCGTGTGTGCATTAACTTGAAAAAGGTTAATGCCGCCACGATTCGAGATAACTATCCGCTTCCCATCACAGAACATCTCTTAGAAAGAGTGGCGGGCAAGGAAGTGTACAGCTTCCTTGATGGATTTTCGGGCTACAATCAAGTAGCCATAGCTCCAGAGGATCAGCATAAGACTGCCTTTGCCACAGAATGGGGCATTTTTGCTTTTAGAGTAATGCCATTTGGGCTTACCAACGCACCAGCTACCTTCCAGAGGCTGATGTGCCATGTGTTTAAGGAGTTCCTAAGAAAGAGTTTAGAAGTCTATGTTGATGATCTCTGTGCTCATTCCAATGTTAGACAAACCCATATTCCTGAACTCAGGCAAATCTTTGACAAATGTAGAGAATATCAAGTCTGCCTGAACCCAGAAAAGTGCGTTTTTATGGTCAGGCAAGGCAAGATTCTAGGACACATAGTGTCAAAGAATGGCATATCTACCGACGAAGAAAAAGTGAGAGCCATAGCAGAGCTACCTAGGCCAAAGAATGTCAAGGAAGTACAAGCTTTCATGGGGCATTGTGGTTATTATCGACGATTTATACACATGTATGTTGTCATTGCAAAGCCCATGTACGGACTTCTGACAAACTTTGAGTGGACGGATGAATGTGAGGATTCCTTCCAGGAGCTTAAACGAAGATTGTGTTCAGCACCAATCTTGACCACACCAGATTGGAATAAGCCATTCCATGTTCATGTGGATGCATCCAATTATGCCATTGGATGTGTGCTTGCACAACCTACTGGTGAAGGTAATATGGATCTTCCAATTGCCTATGCCAGTAGACAATTGAATGCGGCTGAACGGAATTACACCACTACAGAGCGAGAAGGATTAGGCATGGTATACGCAGTTAAGAAATTTAGACACTATTTGCTTGCAAATAAATTTAAATTTTTTACTGATCATCAGGCATTGCTGTACCTCGTAAATAAACCATGCAATACAGGAAGATTAGTAAGATGGTTTCTCTTGCTCATGGAATATGACTTTGAAGTGGTGGTAAGGAAAGGTAGGACCCACTTGAGAGCTGATCATCTCTCTAGGCTCACATCGGGAGAGGCCCCACAAGGAATATCAGACGACCTTCCTGATGCTTACTTGTTTAATTTGGAAGTAGTGCCGCAGTGGGCTAAGCCATTGGTACCGATATTGACATACGGGCCTAATCATCCAGTGATAAACACACGGAATAGAGAGGTTGTAAAAGCCCAAAAGTATCACATCATGGCAGGAGGCATGTACAAGCACACAGATCAAGGGATCTTGGCTTGTTGCGTAGAAGAGGATGAGTACGCTAAATGGTTGCAATTAGCACATGTAGGTGCGTTAGAGCAACACCATTCAAAGCAACGAACCTTACAGACCCTAAAGAGACTCGGAGTACATTGGCCAACTATGGAAGCGGATGTCCAAAAGTTGTGCAAGGAATGCCCAATCTGTTGCACTAAACCACCAGTGGAACACGCCACTCTTTATCAAGTATCTATTGTGCCAGATTGGAGCGAACCACTAGTATCATTCCTGAGGACAAACACATTCCCTCCAGACATGACTCTGGCTAGGAAAAGGAGTTTAGAACAAGAAGCCTTGGATTACTCACTCATTGGTGATAATCTATATAAGCGTGGTAAAGATGGTTACCTGAGACTATGTGTCCACGAAAGTGAATATATGAAGATCTTGGAAACTGCTCACCAAGGTGTAGCAGGAGGACACTTTGGACCAGATCGGGTGATCAAGGCGATATTATTTGCGGGCTTCTGGTGGCCTACCCTTCACATGGATGCACATACCTATGTGAAACGGTGTGATGTCTGTCAAAGGACTCAGTATCCTATACGCAAAGATGAGATGCCACTGAAACCTATGATGGGTGGACGTGCATTCTCTAAGTGGGGAATAGACTTCGTAGGTCCTATTAATCCCCCAGCTAAGGGTTCTCATGCGGAATACATCATTGTTGCAACAGACTATCTAACTAAGTGGGTAGAGGTAAAGGCTACGACAAAGAACGATGCTCAAACAACTGCTAAATTCTTGTTTGAGAATGTATTCACTAGATATGGGCTACCTATAGAGCTTGTAAGTGATAGAGGCACCCATTTCTTGAACGAAGTGATTGAAAATCTACTCCAAGAATTCTTGGTAATACACAAGAAGTCTGCCCCATATCACCCTCAAGCTAATGGGCAAGCTGAGAGCACTAATAAGATCTTATGCAACGTACTGACGAAATTAGTGAACACTAAACGCTCTGATTGGGACAAACAGCTACACCATGCTGTTTGGGCATACCGAGTTGCCTACAAAACGGTACTCCAAGCCACCCCCTTTCAGCTGGCATTCGGCCAAAACGCGGTGCTACCTTTGGACTTCCTGATTCCTACATTGAGAGTAGCACAAGAGCACGAATGGACAGGTCATGAGCTCTCCTCTAGAATTTTTGACCTTGAACGATTAGGAGAAACAAGACTGAGAGCTGCTGCAGGAATATATGCAGCCAAGAAGAGACAGAAGGCATACTTTGATGCCCACGTAAAGGATAAGGGTTTGAAAGCAGGAGATCTAGTTTTAGTCTATACACTGAAACAACACGCAAGGAAGCTAGAAAAGAGAGGCTACGGACCAATGATCATCAATAGGATCTCCACGAGTGGAGCAGTACAGTTAGCCACATTAGAGGGTGATGTTCTCCCTAACTATATTAGCGGTTGTAGAGTCAAGTTGTATCAGGAACCCCTCACGGAGGAAATGCTCAGCCGACTCAATACTGCTAAGAAACGCAAAGAGGAAGAAAAGCGCATTCGAGAAGAGGCTCAAGCAGAAGCTTTAGAACGCATCAGAAGGATGAAGTTACGAAGGCAAGGCCGAGAGCAGACTAGAGCACATGACTATGCAGATCAAGGATGTCCCATGGCCATGTGCGAAGTTGCAGGAACAAGCTCGCATAGAATAATCGATAGACGTCCTTTCATAACCATAGATATGGGACGAGGAAAGAGTGCAAGAACCGTAAGAGCCTTGATTGACTCAGGTGCAGCCACTAGTGCTGTTAGAGTGTCTTACTGTCAAGAGTTGCAGTTAACTGTCAATCCTGTGGAAGCATATCTCATAGGATTGGGAGGCGTGGAAACCCCTTGCATGGGCGAGGTGGAACTTCCCCTTTACATTCACGATGAGGTAATGACAGTTAAAGTACTAGTGTGTCAAGATGAGGATCTCACTGAACCTCTCGTCTTGGGTCAAGATTGGATCTATGACCAAGCGGTCAATTTAAACCTAAGAAGTGGACTTCTCCAGGTCTGGATCAATCATAGTCGAGTTACAGTAGAATTAGACAATGGAGCACTCAAGGAACTAGGAAAGGCACAAACTCCTGGTCCTTCCAGGGGTGCACATGAAGATGACCATGCTGTTCTTGTTCAAAACCCTGTGTTGCAGAGGAATGATATTTGCAAAAAGGGAGTCAGGGATGCAACGGAACTCCCTTCTTTTCCAAAGGCCAGAAGGAGGCAGCAACCAAAGGAGGATCAAAGGCAGAAGAAGCAGAGTACTACCTATGTCCGAGATCAAAAGTACCTGCGCAGCAAAATGTCCCAGAAAATAAACCAGGTGTGGGTGCGGAAAGGCGAACAACCGGTTGCACCACCGCCAATGACACGGGCGAAGTTTCGTATTAATAACCAACAACATGACATTAATAAGAAGTCTTGCAGAAATTCTCCTGCTAATGTGAAATCTATTTGGGTGCCCAAGAAGTCGATGAAGGCGAGCCCACAATCAAGACAAATTTGGGTGCCTAAGGCTTGCTTGAGGGCACAAGTAGCTACGCCAAGGCCACAACCTATGCAGCATAACCCAACTACGTGTACAACCAGTGTTCACTCGTTCTCAACGCTCAAGAACACACCAAGACCCAAGAGCGTGCATGTAATCACTTGTACATGGGTCCCTAAAAGGCCTCATTTTCAAACAGCGATACCGAGAAAGCTCTCTAGAGTCTCTACGAAACCGAAAGCAAAGCCCATCCACTGCATTTGGCAGCCTAAGACCTGTAATAAACCCCCCGACCCCAATTTGTAAATTCATCCCCACTTGCTAACTTCATTAGTCTCCTAGGACTACCCAAGCATTAACTACACACACGTGCACCGAACACTTACTAACCCATTATTCGCTCCCGACCCTCATGTTAATATTGTGATGGGAACAACAACGGTCCTCCCTTGTCCTGTACAATATTAACACCTGTTTGTATATTCTCACAGAGACAGACAGCAAGAAGTAAAATGGCTGATACAGTAGGAACTAGCTCCCATGCAGGCTCCAGCCCACAAGTGGTGGACATCGAAAGTCTTCCAGTCGAGGAGGAGTTAAAGGAAAGACCAGCGGCATTACGGGCATTGCACGCCATACCAATTCAGAATCCCCCGCAGGGACACACAATGCCGGTGGGCAAAGCCTCACATTGGTTCAGTGACATTGCTGGCCCCCTGGGTGAAGGCACGTATATGTGGGAGTCCGAAGTCGAATTCAATGGACGATGGGGCAGATACCATTTCTTTACCCGGGAATTTGAAAGGCTACAGAATAACGAAGGGCTGAAGCCAATCTGGAAGAAGGCAGGGCTTTATGACTACTTCAAGTCCCAATTACCAAAGCCAGATTTCCTGAGATGCTCATATCTAATTAGTACCCTCACCACCAGCAAAGACAAGAAAGGATACAGCTCCTTTGTGCTCCCATCACTCACAAGGGGCAACGAGCTGAAGCGTTTCCGCTTAACTATCAATCTGGTAAGAGAAGCACTCGACATGCAGGGAATGCACATTCCAACAGAGAAAGAGACAATGGTTCCAGACAACATGAAGAACATGAATCTGACAAAGCTGAAGGACATGGTTGCAATGACACCCACGATCGCCATCCACTTACGTATGGTCATGCAACATTTCGCCTTCCCCGCGCAGGATAGATTCACAATGCCTCCCAAAAAGATTTGGTTTAGCCTCTACCTGGCGGATGCTTTCGAGTTGACCATCAATATGCCCCACTGGATTATCGACCAGATTCATATGGCTCATCAGAGATGGTATAAGAAGCAAAGATCTGTATTGTATGGTTGCTGTGCACTCACAAGAATTGTATACAGATGTCTCGCCTATGATGTACCGGTGCAAAGGGCTCTGATCTGGTCCAGAGCACAGGAATTTCAACGCCGATTGTCAGCCGTAGGGCCTCCCTCAAAGAAGATGCGAGGCACTGTCCAGATGCCTTGTGCACAAGCTCGCGGGGCAACTCTGACGCCTGAGACAACCCCAAGACTCCCCCGACGAGTGCAACCGTTTACTATCAGGCTACCCAGGCACAGCACAGATGGCCCCAATCTTGTATTTCCACCAGTACCGACTGATCTGGAGTTCCCGCATGGGTTCACTCTAGAGGACTTAACTGACGAAGAAGTTGCAAGAATCATAGAAGCTGTAAATGCAGAAGTTGAAGAAGAGCAAGCCAGTGGACAGCAAACTGCCCCAGACCAAGCACAGCCCAACCAACCAGACGTAGTCAACGTGGACACTGAAGAAGAAGCTCATGGGGAGACACAGGGCGGACATTCAGAACCCGAAGAACAAGAGTATGATCCAGAAGCCCTACAAGTACTGGAAGGTGCCCCCGCCTACACTAGCGCATTAAAGAAGCTTTACGATACAATGAACCGAGTTCAAGAGCAACACAGGCTCTCATTAGCTGCGGGTAAAGCTCTCATGAACCAGATTCTGGAGGAGGAAGGTGTGGACGAGCAATACCGTGCCACCTTGGAAATGATATCAGATGCTTTAGGAGTACCGGAAACTGTGCACACAGCACTTGTGCACTCACGAAGAACAGAGAGAAGATATGGAAGACGCCCCCCACGATCGGGAAAACAAATGAATGTATTAGGATCAGGACCACAAGGCACCCCCACAACCACTGGCACGGCACACACAGTTCACGACACCGAGGAAGTCCACACATCGAGTGCACCCCCATCACCTCCCTTGCCACCTTCTCCCCCACATCGACCTCAATCACCTCCCTCTACCACTGTAACCTCCACTGTCACCACCTCTGAAACCACTGCACACACCAACGCACAATCCATCAGCCAACCCACACACTCTACTCCCACTGAAAACATAAGTCTAACTACAGCCACTGTACACCTCACCACCCCGAGCACACTTCCTAGAAGTTCACAATTACACACACCTCTGTACACATTCGCAACCCTCACCGCTACCACAATCCCCATGTTCACAGTCACTCCCATCACGAACCCCACTTTCATGGAGGTATCACCCACCTCTGCACCTCTCCCATCCCCCATTTACCCACACTCTCCCATTCCCCCACCTCCCCCCTCACCAATCCCCAGTACTGCATTCACAACCCCCTTTCCCTTTCCCTACCCCTCTGCATTCAATACTATTCCTCTCGGTAACCTATTTAATAATATGCATCAATGCATGGCCCAACTCCAGCAACATTACCAACACTTGGACGACCAACATACAAGGCTCTTCCAACGCCACGAGGATCTCCAAGAAAGATGTAGGGATCTTGAAGAGCAGAAGCAGCAACTAGAACAGCAGCACGTGACATTACAGGAGCAATACGCACAATTAGAAGCCAACCCACCTCAAACAGATGATGACAAACGACGACATATGGACGAGCTGCTCCATTCTCAGATCACGGAAAACCTGAAACTTCGACGAAACTTGGGCCTCCTCCGAAAACACATGTCGACCGCGTTAGAAGAGAATAAGAGATTACAGAAACAGAACGAAGAAAACCTGGAAGCGGCCATGGAGGGTTCTCCACAAGAGATTGACCCAGAACGATTCAAGGCGATACCCTCTGAGAATATGCAGGTGGTGTTAGAAACTCATGCAGACTTAATGGAGGCCCATGCCGCTTTAGAAAAAGAAAGAGATGAGTTACGAAGACAATTGGCCACTCGACAAACAGAACCCAGCCCGAGCATAACCGCAGAAGAAACAGCTGAAGAGGTCAGTAAACTCCGGGCCGAACTTGAGGAATTACGTAGCAAGGTTATGCAATATGAGCGTCAGCCCTCCCCTCTGGTAGACCCCGAGCCTGACGACCTGGTGCCAATTGAGGTAGAAGAAACATTTGAGGATCCCTATGTCCCGATGCCAACACCCGGAGGTAAGCGCACAGAACATGGCATGGACACAATTGAGATCGAGGCACCGGAATGGATGCAAAAGTTAGAGAAAGTAGCCACGACGCATGATGACAGGGTGGCCGTCCAAATCGCATTGATGTCAAAATTGGAAGAGGTGGTAATAAAATCTGATTATTTCCAGAATCTTTCACACCATAGGTGGATCGGGCCATCGGATGATCTGTATGTACCTTTTTGCGTACTGATGGCGGATTATAATGTGGAGATCAAGCGCCACACCTCAAGGGAACCCACCTCTGCCACCCAATTTGCACCCGATGACATCCCAGAGAGTGCCAAGCAAGGACATATCCGGCAACCAACATGGAGAATTAGACTGCTCGAAACCTATCCGGAAATGGTAAGAACGTGGAACAACATGCCATTGTACATCAAATATAATCCATGTTATTGCCCTGTGTTCCGAAGGAGATCCTGGCCGGAGTACACACATACAGTGCTGACGATTAAAGGATGCGAGAAGTGGCTAAATTACGTGTACTTCGCACCCCCTAAAGGCGCACCCACAATTGGCTATATGATTTCAACGATCCGGCATTGGGGGGCCCGTTTCAAGAATGTTCCTGATATCATGACTCAGATGTGCCTGAAAATTTTCGAACTTATGCTGGTCACCTTCAGGACCTTCAAAAATGTCAAGGAACCGCATCTCTCAGCACTAGGATTTAATGAAGGGAACCAGGATCTTGTATACGACATGAGCACAACTCCATCGATCAATGTTGTGTATGCATGGCACGCTCGCATCAAATATCTACCGGCTTGTTTCAAACAAACGTTCGAAGAGATGTTTGTCACGGGATTCTGGGAATATCATTCCGAGATATTCATTCCCAGACCATCCCATCTCTTGCAGTTGTTTGCAGTGGAACAAGCTCTCCACTCCGAAAAGCTACGTATGCCACATCCAGAGGTTCCTGGGCCGGTAGACTGGGATGCTCTTCTGACAGATTTGGCCAAAGGGTTGCGAATTGCCGAACATCATTTAGCGCAGGACGTCGTCGAATACTACATCCAAAAAACCTCTCAACAAGGGTCTGTCAGGGACGACAGACGCGAGAGAGGGGGGGGGTGTTGGAGCCGGAGCTGAAGGACTGACAAGACAAGGAAGCACAAGAAGAGAGTCCGAGAAAAGAGATAGCACAAGCAGACAAGGTAGTCAACGACGATCCGGCAAGTAGGCCAACAATTTTCTTCAGAAAGAAGCACTGATGAACATTCACGCAGATTTAGCACTAAGGCAACCTTAATCTTTCAAAACCTCTACACCCATTAAAAGTGATTATCATCACTAAGCACCATTGTAAATATCATTTCATCTTTTTGTAGCTCCATTTTGTGCAAGCCAAGGAGTCCTTGAGCTTGAGGAGCATTAGAAGTATCTACCTGCCAAATTTCGTATTCTTTAGATATCGTTTGAGCCCTCAAATAAGCCCTGGAACCTAATTTTTAACTAGGCCGGACACTAGGTCTGGACAGGGCCAAAACTTAGCCAAAAACTATAAAAAGAGCTAGAGAGCTCATTTTTGAGGTTAGATTGTAATTGAAACGAACTTGTAAGAGCTATTGAAAGTAATCTAAAGAACTCCATTGATTCTCTCTCTTTGTCTTGCCGTGTGTGCGCGTGTGTGTGTATGTGTGTGCATGCTTGTGTGCTTCTCACTCACGCACTTGTGCCGCCACTTGCTCGAGGTCTTCATACCATCCTCACGTCTTCCCGGATTGACATTAAAGGAGGTGCTACTCATCACTGAGCTACACACGCTCAAGGAGACATGATGCCGACAAAGCGAAAAAAGGAGGGCCAAGAGGAATCAGCACAAGTACCAAAGGAATGCAATGTAAACCAATAAGACTTCACAAAAGAAGGCAACAAGGACTAGAGAACGACTAGAATGACATAACAAAATACTTAAAACACCAACTACAAAATGGATATGGAGACCCAAGAGCTTGCCAAGACAAGAACCACCTACTCAACAAGATTCCACTTGCACGCATGAAGATTCCAATGCACCTAGAGCATGCATAATAGGGCCGCATTACAAGGCCATGCATTTGACACATTACCTTCTCGACAAAATTAGTGGTGCACATTTCCATCACGGGAATAGGTCTTAGATTCTACTTCCATAGGAATGAACTTACCATGTAAATAAATAAATGCTTCGGCTAGAACTAACTTTTGTTTTCTTTCAGGATTAAAAATCAAGAGAGGTGTGGTAAGAGGCCTTACATACTTAAGAAAGGGGAACCAGAGTCACGCAATAAGCAACCTATCACTAAGCCACACATAGCACATGATTTGATCTCTACAAGAAGCTGATTTTCTCTCTATTACAAGTGCAGATGGCTTCTGAGGATTTCGAAGCAACTATTCAAGAAGAGGTGTTAGAGTTCCCATTACAGAGTGTGACAAAAGCCAAAGGTCATTGGTTTCGAGAGGATCAGCCCACTAGGGATTACTTTTTCTTAGTGAAAATAAAGATTATGGACACTGACCATCAGTTCCCTGTAATGTCTCAAGATTTCAAAGCCGTACATGAACTCTCATCACTTATAGACATAATGACGAAGGCAGGTATTCAAAAATACTTTGAACTACCAATTTACAAACGAGCCTTCCAAAGATGTACTTAGGTGATGAACACCCTTCAACTAGCATTACATGGCCCGTTAGTGCCCGAAGCAAGAGTCCTAGATGCGGCCGGAGAGTGGGTAATCATAGAATTCACCCATGACTTAATCAAAGAAGATTTCAAATGGGAAAAAGATGGAAACATAGTTTTGAAAGATGAAAGCCGAGGGACAAAGACACGAACATTCACGGACATCAATCATATTGATATGTAAGAAGAAGTGTGTCTGATTCATGGACACTTTTGCTTTCCAAATATGCATCGATACACCACACCATAGAAAATCATAGTGCAGATGCTATCTCATGCTATCAAACAAATCGGTAGTCAAGTAAACATGACGCCATACATCCAAGAATGTCTTTTTGAAGCTAAGAAGCACTCCAACCATAAAAAGTTCTTGAACGGAAGTGTCACCCTGACAATACTTATCTATCATGCATTAGGTATCCGCAAACATTTGAAATAAATGCCCTCATCTTCGGAGATGGCTAAGTATGCTAAGTTAGCCATGGTCCCAAGAAATAAAAAGGGAGTAAAAGTAGTGGAAGAAGCTGAAACGAGCTTGCAACCGAGAATGAGAGGCACGAAAAGACTACGAGAAATGATGACGACAGACGAAACACGTCCAGCTTCAAAGAGGACACATCTACTTCCTAGGACAAGGCTAGAAGACAACAAACCAATTTCAAACGTAAAGTTGAACGAAGCAATGGTGGCTACCCACCAATACATGGGAGTTCAAGTAAACCTACCAGTACAAGGGCATCATTACCAACAGTCTCATGAAGAAACTGAACAAAGAAAGAGGTTGACTAAAGTTCATCGATATAGAGAGTTGGGATTGGCCAACTCTAGTTCATCATCCGCTACACAAGAAGAGAAAGAACCATCGATGATGAATGTGGACATTAAAAGTGACTCAAAAGATGATGGTAACTGGGAGGAATTGAATCAAGTCACGGATGACTTTGGAATGGTAGGCACAAAGCTAAACCAAACTCCTGATGATACTATCAAAGACACAACAAGGCATGAATCACCTAAAGAGGGAATTCATATACTCAAAATGAATGAAGCGAAGAACATTGAACTCCCACTCACTTAGATGGAGAAGCTCCAGTAAAGAGACCAAAGGAAGAGAAAGAACTGGAAGAAGTGGAGGAACTGGAGCCATTCACACCAATAAGGGTGGTAGTAGAACCTTCTAATTTTGATGTTACCTTTAAAGGAAGTGCCATGAAGTCAACCACAAACAAAAAAGAAAGAGAGAGAGAAGTGCACCTTCAAATAGGACAACCGCCAAAATGAGCGGGCACTACTAGTGTCCCAGCTTACGAAACAATTTGAAGAACAGGTAATCAAGGTAATGAAAGAGGCAAAGATTCAAAGCAAGAGCCTGGAACAAATTTTGAAGCCATTTAATATCCCTTATGGACTCCTAAAAGAAGAGACACACGAGTATATAAAGATGACCACCAATAAAGAACCAGATAGTGATCTGCAATTCAACATGCAGACATTCACATATACACAAGAAGAATTTGATAAGGCAGATCCTATCTGGAGACATAAGTTTTTGGAAAAGAATCCTACATTACCAGTACACTAGGAATTGGCACTATATGTGCTTCAAATCAATCCATCTGTTTGCCCAGTACCTAGAAGACGCTCTTGGATGCAATTTTGGGAAGCACAATGCCAGGGTAGCTTAAATAATACATGGCTAAACTATCCACTATTACCTAGTCCACCACGTAACTACTTGCCGACATAAGAATACATGGTGAAGACCATCGAGTTTTGGATCTCGAGATATGCCACAGTACCGAATTTAGCCATTGAAATGACAAACAAAATTTTTAGTATACTACTTACAGTATTAAAGGTATTTCAACACGCATAGTATACCTTTTTGAACTTCATTGGAATTAACGAGGGAGAAGATGCCCTAGTTTTTTTATCTATCTACTATCCCTAGTCTCTTAACACTCATGGAAATATACTCAAGACTTATGTTTTTGCCGAGTCCATATATGCAAACATTTGAAGAAGCATTCTTTACAAGGTTTTTTGAAATGGATTTGGAAATATTTGTCAAAATGTCTTCCAACTTAAATGCACGACTGGTAGCCTATGAACTAAGATTTTTTGCAAACCATAGATAGGCACCGGATGATGGAGTAAAGTCAAACCAATGGAAGGAACTGATGATATGTCAAGAAAATTTGCTTAATTATAGAGAGAAAAAAGTGATTCAAACGTACTCCCGCCACCGGACTTTAAAGCCTGTCAGGGACGACAGAGTTCAAGAGGGGGTGGTGTTGAGGGAGATTCAAGAAAAAAGCAAAGATGAAGAAGATCAAGATAGAAGCTTCACTAAATAGAATATATCTGAAGACATATCTCTATAGGAAGCTCCAAAGGGGCACACAACATCCATCTCTACACAGAGTCCCGCAGGCGCACATAACAGTGGGAAGTATGCAACAGGCAAGAATGGATCAAGGCCAGCAATTATCCATGAAGAAGTGCAAGAAGATATCCGGCAGATCCCGAGCCCCAGGAAGGTGCTTCAACCTCTTGATCTTCGGTAGGTCTAGATCAAAGGCTGAAAATGCAGACCTTCATACCTTCTGTATGGTGCTTGGCTATTGTAGTCCATCTTCACTGGTTGCATGCATGGTAGCCCGACTTAACATAGCAACCCAGATTTAAAGAGGTTATTGGTGAGCTAGACTAGAAATCAATTGTAGTTCATCTCCAATGGTTGCGAGCAGTGAAAAGAAAAGAACAAGCTAAAAAATGCATCAAGTCCTAGAGGATGTGGAAGAAGATTCAAGAACAGGGCTTTTAAAACGTAACGCCAGCCTGAAAGGGAGGCAAGGCCGACCAAGTGATGCATGCAGTGGAAAGAAGTAAACAAGTTGCAGAAAAAAAGCAAATCCTGTCAAGGGACGACAAAGACAAAGTGGGGGAGAGTGTTGTAGAGAAAATATAGTGCTAAAGAGGAGCCCCAAAATTTTCAAAATTATTGGCATAAATTATCTTCTTCAAATGCTTATAGGAATCTCATAAAAAACCATGTAAATGCAATGGAGGAGTCCTCTATATGCATAAGCCCAAATCCTTGTAACATAACTCTTGTAAAATAGTAGAAA
>CM035431.1:150223550-150228550 GCA_020310875.1 Ceratopteris richardii | reverse complement strand
TCGATGCCTAGCATCGAATTTCAGTCCAAGTCGATGCCAGGCATCGACTTTGGGCTTTTTTTGGCTATTTTTCTGCACCAAAAACACTCTATTTTACACACACATGAAGAAGATGACTTATATGATAGAAGTCGATGCCGGGCATCCATTTTATGTTGGAACTCGATGCCAGGCATATAGATTATGATGAGACATTCAGTCCTGTAGCTAAGATGTCAACTATAAGGACAATCATTGCTATTGCAGCTTCAAAAGGATGGACCCTAAGTCAATTGGATATAAAAAATGCATTCTTGAATGGATACATATCAGATGAGGTATACATGGAACAACCTCAAGGGTTTATAGATTCCAGGTATCCAAATTTTGTTTGCAGGTTGAGAAGAGCATTGTATGGATTGAAGCAAGCTCCAAGAGCTTGGAACTATAGACTGGTGAAGTATCTCAATGATCTTGGATATCAAAGTTCAAAAGCAGATTCAAGTCTACTTATCAAAAGAACAGAGGAAGGTACAATCTACATTTGTATTTATGTAGATGACATTATAATCACAGGTACTTCAGATGAAGGAATCAAGGAGGTAAAGAGATTACTTGAGAAAGAGTTTAAGATCAGTGACCTAGGAAAGTTATCATACTTTCTTGGAATGGAAGTTACTTATACAGATCATGGCATATATGTGTCACAAGAAAGGTATCTTCTGAACTTGTTGAAGAAGTCATATGGATGCAGACATTGTTCAAGAGCTTAGGCATTGATCAAGGTACACCTACAATACATGGAGATAATATGAGTTCATTTTATCTTGCAGCAAATCCAGTATTTCATGCAAGAACAAAGCACATAGAGATACAGTATCATTTTCTCAGAGAAAAGGTAATGGAGAAGGAGATTGAAGTGGAATACATTTCTACTAAAGATCAATTAGCAGACATAATGACAAAGAGCTTGGATGGTGTGAAGACCAGCAGATTCAAAAGCATGGCAGGAGTAAAAGAAAAGAAGATGATATGAAGAAACAGGGAATGTCAATTAGTGATTGAGGGGGAGCTGTTGGAGAAACAATCACTAATTGGACATATATTTGAAGGTCAAAACTTAGGAAGAAAACCCCATGCCTATGTGAAGGGACAAATTCACAAATGTATCATATTTGTAAAGTTAGTTCACTTTAGTTCTAGAAGTTTTTTAAAATCACGAGAATACGAAAATCTATATAAGTTAGTTTGTATCAACTGACGCGGCGAGAAAGAGAGAGAGAGAGAGAGAGAGAGAGAATAGAGAGAAGAAGTAGAAGAAGGAGTTCATTTTATACGACTGAGAATAGTCGGGCTTCTCTGAGTGAGAAAGCATCTGTAAAACTTCTGAGTTTTCATAGCTGTGAGAAAGAACTGAGTAAAGTTCTGTGTATGAGTCTCTCTCCATCATCTCCATGTTTGCCTACTGTGTGATGAATTCAAAAGTTCAAGTTTTCTGAGCAATTCGATGCCTGGCATCGAATCTTGGCTGATAAGTCATTTTTTCATTCTCTGTATGTTAACTATTGTTGAATCTTCTAAAAATATGAAGTTTGTGGAGCCATAGGTCTGGGCATAGCCTTTCACCACCAGTCTAGCTTTGTATCTGGCTATACTTCCATCTGCAAGCTTCTTCACTTTATAAACCCATTTATTTCCAATAACTTTCTTACCATTTGGTTTAGGAACAAGTTCCCATGTCTTGTTCTCCTCCAGTGCATTAAACTCTTCCTTCATTGCTTCTTCCCATTGCTTCTTACCTTTAGCTTCATCATAGTTCTGAGGTTCTTCATCATCTTTCACCATATATGCATAGTTCTTCTGAGTTATATAAGAAGTATCATAAGAATACCTTTCTGGTTGTCTCCTTGTCCTGCTTGACCTTCTTGGTTCACATTCTTCATAAGTTTCTGGATACACCTCTTCATCAAATATAGGAGCTTCTTCATTCATTCTTGTTAATCCACTTCTGGATGTACTTGCTTGCATATAATCTTCATCTCTATTCACCTGCACAATTGATTTTCCTTTCTCACATCTTCTTACCTCTTCTTCAAATTCTTCAGCTGTGTGACTTTGATCTGCATACCAACTTTTCTGTTCATCAAATGTAACATCTCTAGAAATAAGAAATTGTTTTGTTAGAGGATTCCACAACCTGTAACCCATCTGCTTTTCATCATAACCAATGAACACATATTTTTCTGCCTTTGGTTCAAGTTTATGCCTAAGCTGTGATGGCACATAAGCATATGCAATTGACCCAAACACTCTACAATGATCTAGTGTTGGTTTCTTACCCCACCAAGCTTCATATGGAGTCATTCCATTCAGAGCTGCACATGGTAATCTATTCACAAGATATGTGGCTGTATTTACAGCCTCAGCCCAAAGATAATTTGGACAGTTCTTCTCCTTTAGCATAGCTCTAGCAAACTCAACCAAAGTCCTGTTTCTCCTTTCTGCTACACCATTTTGTTGTGGTGTATACCTGCAAGTTATTTCTCTCTTAATACCTGCATTCCAAAGATAATCATTGAACTCTTGGGAGAAGTATTCTCCCCCTCCATCAGACCTCAGTCTCTTAAGCTTTTGACCTGTGACTCTCTCTGCATATGCATGAAAATGCTTGAAAGCTCCAAACACTTCTGATCTTTCCTTCAAAACATATAATGTTATCCATCTTGTAGCATCATCAATGAAAAGAACATAATACCTTGAGCCACTGATAGATCCTTCTTTTGTTGGTCCCCATACATCTGTATGAATGAGCTCAAGTACTCCATCATGTTTGAATCCTTTCTTTTGAAATGGTAACCTGTGTGCTTTACCCATTTGACATGCTTCACATTTATAAACCATATGTTGACTTTGCACATTTGGTAATCCTAGTACAGACTGATTAGCAACCATAGCTTTAATTCCTCTTTCATTGAAATGACCTAATCTCTTATGCCAGAGATCAAGTTCTGTAATCACTGCTTCACCATGTGTGAGCAAAGCTTGACCAATGTTCCCTTGCACTCTTAAAGTAAAGAGTCTACCTTCTTTCTTACCAGAGACAATCTGATTATATCCATTCTCTGGATCTTCCACAAATACTCCTTCATTTGTAAACCTGACTTGAAAACCTTTTTCAACTATCTGTCCCACACTAATCAAGTTTTTAGGTATTGTAGGAACATACAAAACATTGGTTAGCAAATCTGCTCCACTCTTGCATTTCACTTTTCCAATTGAATGTACACTATGTCTTGTATTATCACCAGTTTGAACTGTGTGACTAGAAATGCCTTTTTCCAATTCTGACATCAATTCTATGTTTCCTGACAAATGATTAGAACATCCAGAGTCAATGTAAAATACCTTTAGATCTTCTTTGTCTGATGTGCTGATTGAATTCATCATCAATGATGTATGACTTTCATTCTGTGTGTCATTTGCATAGTTGTAGTAGGTGGTGTTGTAGGATTGATTCTGTCCCCAACTTTTTCCTCCACCTCTACCATAGCCTCCTCTTTGACTTTGTCTACCTCTTTGAAAATTACTTTGATATCTTCCACCTCGACCTCTGCTATTGTTGTTTTGATTCTGGTTTGATCCTTGTTGGTTGTGCCAACAGTCATGAGCCAAATGATTACTCAATCCACAGATCCAGCAAGCCTTTTTGTTGTTATTTTGATTACCTCTTCCTCTTCCAAAACCTCTTGCTCTTCCTCTGCCAGTGCCTTTACCTCTTGCATAATAAGCTTGAGAATTAGACTCCTCTTCATCCTTTGCTTTACCTTTATCTCCTTTCTTCTTATTCTTCATGTACATTGCAGAACTTTGTCCTTTATCTCCATCTCCCTTCAAGTCTTGCTCATATGTGAGCATCAAACCAAGCAACTGGTTCAAATCTGGAACATAATGATTTAATGAAAGTTCTGTTGATAAGACAAAAGGTTTCCACCTTTCATCCCCTCTCAAACCTGCAAGTAGTTGAGCAATCAATCTGTGATCTTCAACATCTTCATCTATGGATCCAAGACTATCTGCTAGATCCTTCATCTTAGTGACATAATCACTAATGGTTTGACTTGGCTTCTTCTTGAATGTTGTAAACTCTGACCATAGACTTGCTTTCCGTGCTTTAGTAGTACTTTGGAAATGATACTCCAATGCATTCCATATATCTTCAGATGATTCCAATCCTCTGATGTGTGGTAGCAAATGATCAGAGATTGTATTGTAGATGTAGGCTTTTGCACTTGCATCCTTCTTCTGCCAATGCTTTAAAGCATCTAGTTCTTCTTTCTTTGGTCGGCTTTCATCTTCAAATACTGGCTTCTCTTCTCCACCTGTTACATATACCATGAGATCCTTACTCATAAGTAAGGCTTCCATTCTCATTACCCATGCGGGGTAATTATCTCTGTCCAGTTTGTCAATGGAGATATGATCTGCCATAGTTCTTTCCTTCTGCTGCAACCTGTGAGCTTAAAGGATAAAGGATAATACCTTTTGAAGTTCTTTGTGTATGAGGATACTTCGAAAGTAATCTTTTGATGCCTTGTGTCTTCAAATGCTTCACCTTTCAAACTTTAATGGAAAACTTTACAAAACTTCTCGTACCTTTGTCGTCTTCTGCTCTCGAGAATCTTTCTGCTCTGATACCACTTGTTGATGTATAAAACACCACAAGAAATGAATTAATGTGACACTAGAACACCTCTATGGTCACCATTAACTCATTGCCACTCCAAACTTTGAGAAATGATAGCTTAAAGTGAGAACTTTGCTTCTACAGAAATTCCTAATCACCGAAATGACATACCTTCAGTATTTTGCTAATTTATCCTAGCTCAAGTATTCTCTCTCCATGAAACTTTATAGGCTGAAACTATAAGAGTAGAGCTTTTCAACAAGCTATCATATGCATCAAACGGAGCTCTAGAACTCAAGTTATGGCCCTCACAAGATGACCCTGTATGACCTTCCAA
>CM035431.1:150183550-150218550 GCA_020310875.1 Ceratopteris richardii | reverse complement strand
GATCATTTGTTCTAAATTCCAAGGGCCTCTTTTTGAGATCATGATATAATTTCTGACGTTTATGTGCATCTTTCATGTTTTTCCTTACCTTATTTAGCTCCAAATCCATGTTTTGAAGCATCTGTTTGGATATTTCAACCTGATTCTGTGAATTAAAAAGTGAATGTGGTAGCAAGCAATTGTAACCATACATTGCTTGAAAAGGTGTCATCTTAATAGAGGAATGACATGCACTATTATATGCATACTCAACCAAGGGAAAATATTCAGTCCAATTGTTTTGCTTATCATTCACATACATGCGTAACATATCCTCAAGCACCCTGTTAACCCTCTCGGTCTCACCATCGATTTGAGGATGAAATGCAGTACTCATGCGTAATTCTGTTCCTATAGATTGAAATGTTGCTTTCCAAAAATTAGATGTGAACCCTGCATCCCTATCAGAAATTATACTTATGGGTATACCATGTAACCTAAAAATTTCTTTTATGAAAAGTTTAGCATCATGCAAAGCTATATCAGTTTTCCTCATGGGAAGAAAATGGGCCATCTTTGTAAGACGGTCCACGGCAAGAAAGATGGTATCATGCCCACTTCTGGTCACAGGCAACTTTGTTATGAAATCCATAGAGATGGATTCCCATTTCTGATCAGGCACATCTAATGGTTGTAACATGCCAGGACTCCTTTTAAATTCGGCCTTAACCTGCTGACATTTCAGACATTATTTGACATACCTCTTAATATCATATTTCATACGTGGCCAGTAATATGAAGCTTTCACTTTTGCATAAGTTCTAGAAAAACCAGGGTGTGCAAAGAAAGGTGCATCAGGACAGTCATGCAAGATTTTTTTCTTTCAAAACAGATTCTGAAGAAATACATAAACGAGACTTACAATACAAATCATTATTTCTCAAATGAAATTTTCCCTGAAACATAGAACCTAGATTCATACCCAAAAATTCCAAGATTGTTGCGTAAAATAAATCTTCTTTTAATTCTTTTCCAATATCAAAATCAGAGGATAAAATAGAAATTGAACTGCATAAGGGTTTACGACTCAAAGCATCGGCCACCTTGTTTTCTTTTCCTGCTAAGTATTTAATATCAAAATCATATTCACTTAGCAATTGGATCCATCGTTTTTGTCTATTGTTAAGTAAAGGTTGAGTAAATATGTATTTAAGGCTCTCATGATCTGTTCTTAATTCAAACTTTACTCCTAGCAATAAGTGTCTCCAATGTTTAAGTGCATGAACAACTGCAAGCATTTCTAAGTCATGTGTTGCATAATTTAGTTCATGTTTCCTTAATTTCCTTGACTCATAAGCCACCACCCTCCCTTCTTGTGAAAGTACGCATCCGATTTGGCTTCCACTAGCATCACATGCAACAATAAAAGGCTTCCCTAACTCAGGTATCTTTAGCACACAATTTTTGATAACTTTCTGTTTTAATTCGTCAAACACCTTTTGACACTCATCATTCCATGTGAACTCTCTATTTTTCTTTGTCAATTTTGTAAGAGGATTTGCAATTCGAGAAAACTCCCTAATGTGTGCCCTCTCATATTGTGCCAAACCAAGGAAGCTTCTCACATCCCTCACACATTTGGGTGTAGGCCAGTCAACTATGCTTTTAACTTTCTCAGGATCTGTATGAATCCCTTCCTTCGAAACAACTCTTTTCAAATAAGTCACTTCGCCTTTTGCAAAAAAACATTTACTCATCTTACCATATATTTTATGCTCTCTTAGTTTTTGTAAAGTCTTCCTCAGATGCAATGCATGTTCATCATCATCATCCTTAGAATACACAGAAATATCGTCAAGAAAAACTAATATAAATTCATCGAGATATTCATGAAACACATTATTCATCAAACACATAAATGTTGCAGGAGCATTTGTTAATCCAAAAGGCAAAACTGTGAACTCGTAATGACCATATCGTGTTCTAAAAGCGGTTTTGAGTATGTCCTTAGACTTTACTCTAATTTGATGATATCCCGATCTTAAGTCAATTTTAGTGAATACTGTGGCACTGCTCAATTGACTCAGCAGTTCATCTATGTGTGGCAGTGGATACTTGTTCTTAATGGTTTTCTTGTTCAATCCCCTATAGTCAATACAAAGTCTGTATGAACCATCTTTCTTTTTCTGAAACAAAACAGGTGCTCCCCAAGGTGAAACACTAGGTCTTATCAACTCCTTCTTCAATAGATCATCCAATTGGAGCTTCAACTCTTTCAATTCATCAATATTGAACCTATAAGGTGCTCTAGAATAAGGCTCACTTCCTGGATAAAGGTCTATAGCATGGTCAATTTTCCTAGGAGGAGGCATGCCTGGTAGATCATCAAGAAATACATCTGTGTACTCATCTAAAAGTTTTTTAACATATTCCGGTATTTCCTCTTCTTTCTTCTTCTCCTGAAGGTCATGCACATAAACCAAATATGTCTCACAACCCTGTCGAATACCCCTAATCAACTTTATTGCATAAATAGGAGAAAAACTTGAATTACACTTGCCTGCAAGATGATGTTCCTTCCCTTCTATTTTCAAAGTAAGGATCCCGCTTTCACAATCAATCACGACACTGTTATGAACTAACCAGTCCATTCCGATGATGACGTCACATTCTCGCATTTCAATTACATGGAAGGTACCCAGAAACTTATGTTCTCCTAACATAAAATCAAGATTCTCAATACAGCCTCGAGTATAGTGTATCCTACCATTAGCCATCTGTACAGGTCTTTTAGTCTGCATCTCAATATGCAACCCTAAAGCTTCTGCCATCTTAAGTGAAAGGAAACAATTTGTACTATCCGAATCAATCAAGAAACTAACCTTACGTGAGGATATGTCCCCCATAATCCTAATCACTGATGCCCTTGAATGAGAAGAAGTTTTCATGCATTGAAGTCTAGGGCTAGAACACTTACCTTGATCATCCGCTTCCTCAATTGTCATGTTTTCTTCTTGTAGATGAGCTATCTTTGCTTGCATAGAACGGTTGACGGCCTTGTTTGGACATTCAAAAGTGCGATGTACTTGTTCTCCACATCGAAAACAAAGTCCCAGCCTCTTAGCCCGCTCCAGAAAATCAGAATCACGTTGCCAGTGCACAACTTCTTGCTTCTTAGGTGTATCCGTTTGCTTCGGCTTTGGTCTTCCTCCTTGACCGTTAATAGAGTTAGTCGATCTCTTTCCATTTTGATTTATTGAAATTGTTCTTGGGGGTCGATTTCCTGTTGAGGTAAACCTTGATTTGAATGCCTTTTTCATGGTAAACTTCTCCATCTTCTCAAAGTTTTCTGCTTTTGCAACCACATCAAGAAAATCTACACATCCGGACCCCTTTACTTGATAGCGAAGCTCTTCCCAAAAACCCTCAATAAACTTGCTTTTCAGTGCATCTCCAGAAACTTCTAGTGCATACTTATGTAAACACAAAAATTTCTCCTTATATTCTTCAACAGACAAGTTATATCTATCATCCTCATGCTGCTTAAAAGAGTAGAATTCCATTTTATTTTCCATCCGATAATGTGGAGAACAATAACGATGCTCTGCTTGCTCTCGAAATTCTTTCCAGAGGATCAAACCTTCACGTGTTCTTGTCTGTATATAAGATTTCCACCACAGTTTTGCCACTCCTCGCAGATGCAGAATTGCCACCTTTGCTTTTGATTCCTTACTAAATATGCGTAGGTCAAAGAAATCTTCAAGTTCCTCAATCCATGTGTTGGAAGCAGCCAGAGGCACAGACGCCACGGAAGCATGTGAAGACGAAGCAGGGAGCCAGTCGGGTCAATTTTCCAAACAAATATGTTTTTATTATTTCTTCAAACATTCAACAGTGATTATTATCACTAATTGTAACATATGTATCATAGAAAACCCCATTTTGTAATTCATAGCTCCATTTTGTGCAAGCCGAGGAGTCCTCGAGCTTGAGGAGCTTAGGTAGAATGCTCGTACCAATTTTCGTTATTTTTAGGTACCGTTTACCCTTCCAAATAGCATCTAGAACCTATTTTTTAACTAGGCCGGTCACTAGATGTGAAACCGGTCAAAACTAGTCTAGAAACTATAAAAAGAGCTAGAGAGCTCATTTTTGAGGTTAGCTTGTTTGAGATTAGAATTCTTTTGAGCTTGTAAGAGTGTTCTTGAGTAATAGAGCTAATTTCCCACCTTCCATTGTGTCTTGCTTGTCTCTTCATTGTGTGTGTGTATGTGTGTGTGCATCTTTGTGCTTCTCACCTTCACTCTCACATCATCTCACGTTCACGATCTTCATATCACTCCTACCTCTCCCACGGATTGACATTAAGGAGGTGAAGCTTCTTAACGTGGTTCTCACCATTGTGCTAGAGCAACACCAAATTTGGCGCCGTTGCCGGGGATCGAGTCTAGGACGAATGTGTGATGGTAAGAGTATAGCAAGAAGAGGCGTTGGAAGGTAAAAATTTCAGTTTTTGTTGTTGTTTTTACTTAGTTTTTAGTGTTTTTCACCTTCTCCATACTCCATCTTCATCATCGCATCATCATCTCCATTTCCAAAAAAATCAGAAAATTCACCATATCCCCCCATTCACCTCATTTCCCCTCATTTGTGCATGCGAGAGAGCGAGAGAGAGTTTTTGCGTTTGTATGTGCTTGTGTTTTCTTGAGTTTTCTTGCAGGTATAGAGCTTCAGAGCATCAGGAGAGCTTCCCAAAGGTAAAACATGTACTTTCTGTCAGAAATTTCCGAGTGTGGCGGACCATCGCGATGGTCTGCAACTTTCGGATTTTGAGGTAGGCGACCACACCACGAGGTAGGCGATCCCTGCGCATACACGGAACCACAATTGCATTTTGAAAATTCATTGTTTGGTGGACCATCGCGATTGTGTCGCACCATCGCGATAGGCTCACGCCATCGCGACGGCTCGGCCGGACCATCGCGACGGTTCGCTTTTTCGGACCATCGCGACGGTTCACTTGAGCCATCGCGACGGTCCACTTGGACCATCGCGATTGTTCAGCTGACCCCGGACCATCGCGATTGGCTCACGCCATCGCCACGATAGTGCCACGTGTCACGATAGACCATCGCGACGGTTCATTTTTTGGACCATCGCGACAGCCCAAAATCGGACCATCGCGATTGGCTCAAGCCATCGCATCGCGGACCATCGCGACGGTTCGCTCGGACCATCGCGATTGTCCACTTTTGACCGTTAACCCGCGCCATCGCGATTGTCCGCCTGATCACGCCATCGCGACGGTTCATTTTTTGGACCATCGCGACGGTCCATTTCCACGCCATCGCGATCGTTCACTTCGGGCCATCGCGACGGTTCGCTTTTTCGGGCCATCGCGATTGTCCAAACTCCACGCCATCGCGACGGTTCGCTTTTTCGGGCCATCGCGATTGTCCAAACTCCACGCCATCGCGACGGTTCGCTCGGACCATCGCGACGGTCCCAGACCATCGCGATTGCCCACCCCCATCGCGAATTTTGGGCTCCAATTTTTGACCAAATTTGAGGGAATTTTTGAGAAATTTTTGGACCATTAGACTCATAGGAGACCCCTTAGCTCATATTTGAAGGAAAACCTGATTGTCAGTTTTTACCCCCCAGGGCCTGAACGCTCATAACTTTTTCATCCGAAGTCCGTTTTTTGTGCTTAATAGCTCGTTAGAAAGCTCTCCACGAGTACTACGTGACCTCAACTGTTTTTTTCTTAAAGGATACATCTATTTTTAGATAAACTATTTTGAGGTTCACCTAGTTTGGGACTAGGAAGCCAGGGGGCAAGTATTGAAATTTTGGGCAAAAGGGAAGGGACTAAAAGGGTGTATATACTCAATTGCTTGATCATTCAATTGTGAATTGGTCTAATATTGGAATTTTTCCAGGTCTAGCAAGGACAATCAAAAGCAAGCAAGCAAGGCAGTGAAGACAGCAGAGCTTGGGAAGCGCAGCTTCTTGGGCAACAGGGCATCAGAGCAACAGAAAAGCCGACTCGAGGTTGGAAGATTACTCAACCCCCTCAGTCAATTCTTAGCTTAGGATAAACGTTAGCATTGTGGATTTAAGTCGATAGGAATGCCTCAAGTACAAGAGAATTAAATTTGTCAAGTCCAAGACTACAAGTAAAGGTGTGTGTGACGAAAAACCTAAAGGAAAGAACCTAAGTCTGGCGGAACGAGAACTCAAGATTATAACGGAAAGTCGAATTCCTGACGCATATATTAAGACAAGAATCCAAAGAAAATTAAAAAGAATCAAGAAAGTAATAACAAAGAACCATTGACGATCTAAGTGTGTAATTGAGTGTGCAAGGAAGAAAATTAATGAACCTTAGATCAGGGAGACACATAGGTAAGTCGGACAGACGAAGCCTTCAATCATCAGAGGCTAGTGTGAGAACTACCGCTCGATCTTGGGCTCAGCAATTGAATAGCAATTATCCCTACGAGAGCTCAGAGACTAGCGAATCAGAAATGGCATTGAGCGCAGACAGACCAGAAGGAGGGTCTCATGTAGCATACCTAGAAAAACCAGAAGGACCCTATAGAACGCAATTGGAGTTTCTCCGAACCAACCGATTAGGTGCTCGCATCTATGAGGATGGTTTGCGAAGGCAAGTGGTGCAACTGCACAACCCTGATCAACCTATTGGATTGGAAAGACCAATGGTGAAATTTGAAAGAGACGCTTACATAGACAAAGAAGGAACCATGTACATTCTAAGTACACAGCCAAACGATACTAATGAGTTTGGCACAATTCAATTAGAGACGGAAGCAAAATTTCAAGGAAAGGAACCATTAGAAGAACCTAGAACACCTAGAGGGAAATCCGTATTAACAAGAGTACTCATCCCAGAATGGATCCCTCAAGATAACAGGAGCACCGAGTTGTTTGTAAATAAAGAGACGGATGAAGCCTTTTGGAGGTACAGAAAGGAAAACCCTGGTGAGATAGGCATCATTACAATTTATGAATTCAAGGACCCAGATACACCTGGAAAGGTTGTATACCTGGATGAGACTTCAGAAAGAGTCTTTGTGGTGCCTGAGCGCGCTAGAAACACATACACATGGAGAGGTGAATTGATATTCCCTCCATCTAGAACGAACATAAATGCAAGTCAACCAGGGGCAGGAACATCCTCAGCCCATGGAAATCAAAGAGAAGGAAATAACGAGAGACCGGAAGTAAGCTTTCATCACCTCATAGGGAGAGATAGAACAACCACGAATACCAATAGCGCGGATAGACAAAGAGATCATGGAATACTAGGTGGTAGAGACGATTTTCCTCTACCTAGACCACGCGAACACGCAAGAGTATTGAGACCCACTCAATTAGTAAAATCAATGAAGAATTACTTTGATGGGACAGGAGATCCCTATGACCACGTTGCAGAGTTCAAGCAAGTATTAAGAGCAGAACAAGTCGAGGACATGTTCACGCAGTACAACGCATTTGGACTAACATTAAAGAATACCGCTTTAACTTGGTTCCAACCACTGCAACAAAGGCAATTTAGAGACATCCATCACTTTTTAGAGTCATTCATCACTGAATTCTCTAAAAGTGGGATTAGACATGACACGTCTTCATTGATTCATAGTTTTAAACAAACCCCTCAGGAAACAGTAAGACTGGCAGGTCGTAGATTCAGACAATATGTCGAACGATGTCCAATGCAAGAGCTACCCTCACAAGCCAAACAAGTATCACTGTTCCTAGATGGCTTGTTGAGCACTAAACTACGCTCTTATGTGTACCTAAAGGAACCCAGAACGCTAGAGGAGTGTGTAAGGATATGTATAGACATCGAGGACAACCTAGGTGATGAGTTAGAACTCTCAAAGGTCTATAAGGACTCAGATTGTTCTTCTCTAGCATCCACAAAATTGTCTAATTCGATAGAGGACCTAGCAGAAAAAGTGGCCCAAAAACTAGGAGTGTCTAGCAAACAGGTGCCCAAGCTACCAACTAATGTACGTTGTTACACTTGTGGTGGAAATCATTTGGCAAATGTGTGCCCCAATGCACCTCAACCTCAAGCCAACCCTAGTGGCCAATATTGCACAATTGAGAGAAGATACACGAATCATACGGCTCAGGACTGCCCATACAACAAACAAACCGTGAGACAGAACTACCCGCAAACATACCAGCAGCAAGGTAGGTATCAAGGCCCATACAATGCTCAGCCTTATTACTATAGGCCTCCTCAGAACTACCCATACCAGGCTCAACAGAGACCTCAACCCGTCTTAGCTCAGCAGCCACCCCCACCAGCGAATGTCATCTCAGTCAAATACGCTACTGCAGAAGAGAACCTAAGTAGGGCCTTAGTGCCTTCTTCACCCTTGATCACAGAAAGTGACCCGAACTCAAACAGCTTTGACTCTACTCATGTAACTAGTCCACCCGCTTATTACACGGAGTCACCAGAACATGTGGAGACATATCATTATGATAGTCCAACAATGGAACCTAGTTGGGAGCCAGACTATGCTAATGTGATGTACGCAAACCCAAACCCACGGCCCCAATTGAGACAACAGAGACCACAGGGCCCTAGAGGACCATGCTTTAGGTGCCAAGGAGATCACTTCATTAAGGATTGTCCACATCCCCCAATAGCAAGGCAATCACAGTACTATAACATACAAGGCTTTTGTGCCGATTGTGGCAAAGAGCACATAATCAAAGATTGTCCTAGGAACCCAGTTAACTCTTCGAATGTGACACCGATCAACGTGATAGGTATTGTAAACAATGCAGATGGATCCAATCCTACGTACGTGCCTATCCAAGCTATAACCAGAGCCCAGGCGCTCTTACAAAACCAACAGCTTAATCAAGAGAAAATAGCCGAAACTAGTGAAGTTGCAGAATCGAGTAGTAAAAAGACAAAATCTTGGAAAGATTCTAGAGAGAGAATCAAGAGAAAGTGGAGTAAAAAGATAAGTGAGTTGGAAGGAAGTTTAAGGGAATCTAGAGCCAAAATACAAGAATTGGCTTCACAAGAATTAAATCAAGAAAATCCAGCTCAGAAATCAGGATCAGTTTTAGCAGAACCCATACCAGAAGACCTAGACATGATGTTTCGTGCATATCAGGCTAGAATAAAAGAGGGACCTCAAGTCACGGAAATGAGTAAAAACTACCCTCGAGCTGATCTAGAAATTGAGAGAACTAAACTTTGCATGAAGATGGTAGAGTTAGCACAAGCTTTGTTTGAAGCCTCTAGATATCTTAATTGGAATAACATGGCAAAACCGGAATTGCACTTTCAAGGACTAATGGAGAGGCTAGAACACTTGATAGAAAGCAAAGAGAAAAAGGATCAGCATAGGAACCCTATTGTCCCAGAGACACAGGAAAGGAATGCACCATCCCTGTCTCAAGTATCCAATACAGAAAGTCAAGACAATTTGTCTTCCATACATAGGTACTCACATGAGTTTTTGAGAGAAATCCAAGAAGAGAAATGGAGAAAAGAACAAGGAACTCATCCTCCTATTCAAGAAATAGACGACTTGCAAGAACAATTTCCCCAAGACATCCCCTCTATATATGATGATGTAGAGGTGGAGCAACTGAGTGAACCCACAGGATTTGAATCTAATTCTCTACAAGAATTACCTCAGTTCACAGGACCTTGGGAAGCTAAGTCTATTAGTATGAGGGCACCCACGATAATAGTGAGGAATGAAGAATCAGTGATCCCTAGGAACACGGAAGTGATCAAGAACACTAAAGTACAGTGTAATCTCACTCTGGAGGAATTGTTAAAGGTGAAACCAGAATTGTGGAAGCACGTAGCAAATCAATTCCCTGAGCTAGCTACCACACCCTCTCAAATAGGATCCCATAAGAAGGTACCAGAGATACCTGTGGAAAAGATTGGAGATGTAAGCGAAGGAGAGGAAGGTAACACATATCTTCCAATAACCCATCAGGGCTACACCACGAAGGCCATCTTAGATTCAGGAGCCGGAGTAGCCATAGCTACCACCGCTTTATGGAAACGTTGGGGTAAGCCAGCACTCAGACCCACTAGGATGAAACTACAAATGGCTGATGGACACATAGAAAAACCGTTAGGCTTGCTAGAAGGCATATCTCTCACCACTTGTGGTGTAGAATTTGAGCATACTTTCGCCATTTGTGACTTTGCGAAAAATCATGCATATGAGATGATATTGGGACGACCATTCATGCGTCAGTTGCAAATTGTACAAGATTGGGGATCTAATTCTTTGTACTTGCAACATTTAGGAGTGACTACTAAAGTCAATCTTAAAGACTATTCACATAGAGATGTACCCCCAATACAATGGAATACCATCCATAAGACTCCAGTAGAGACGGAATCCGTGCACTCATTAGAATCAGATCCCTCTTGGTTGCATGAGGATACCCATTTATGGATGTGTAAAGTAGCCAAACAAGAGGAAGAACGATTAGAAGCAAGGACCTTAGGTGCAGAACAACATCCACGAACCCTTCAAGATCCAGCCTATGCACCTGTAGTATTCCCAGACGAAGAGTTTGAACCCCATGGTTGGGCAGAAATACTAGCAACCATGGATGTAGCCATCAATGAAGAACAATGGACACCCCACTGTGATGAGGATGGCTATGACATTTCAGTTTTCACGATAGAGCCAATCATGGGCGATGCAATTTTAGAAGAGTGTGAACCGAACACTGATGCATTCGAGGATGCAAGCGATTTCGATTTAGAATCAATTATCATGGACCCACCCTTTGCATCAGAGGAAGAATATTTCTACGAGGTAGAGACTCACACTCAGAGACAGGAGGAAATTACGAACGAGGTAAGGTTAGCCACAGAAGTAACTAACAAGAGTGAAGGCAAGAAAAGGAAGAAGAAAGACACCATGTCAGAAAAAGAAGAATCTTTGTTTGAAGTACCCGAGGACTTCAAGAAATATGAAATCGATGATAGAAGAATCATGGTACGAATGCCTAATAGAAAGGCGAATGACGGACAAGTATATGATAACCGAGAGAAAACCAAGAAAGTAATAGTTGCCATAGAAGGAGAAGAAGAAAAATGCACATACATAGGGCATGATTTGACGACTGAAGAAGAAGAAGAGTTAGTTGCCCTATTGCGCGAATATAGAGATGTTTTTGCTTGGAGTTACAAAGATTTGAAAGGAGTAGATCCAGATATATGTTCTCATAGAATCCCTATGACTCCAGATGCAAAACCGACAAAACAAAAACCTTACACGTACAATGATAATTACGCTGCGAAGATTAAAGAGGAGTTGATCGCTTGATAGAAGCAGGATTCATTTACGAAATTGAGCACACCGAATGGGTATCCCCCATTGTGGTTGTGCCCAAGAAGAATGGAAAATTGCGTGTGTGTATTAACCTTAAAAAAGTTAATGCCGCCACGATTAGAGATAGTTATCCTCTTCCTATCACGGAACACCTATTGGAAAGAGTTGCGGGCAAGGAAGTTTACAGCTTTCTTGATGGATTCTCAGGCTATAACCAAGTAGCCATTGCTCCAGAAGATCAACACAAGACGGCTTTTGCCACTGAATGGGGCATATTTGCATTTCGTGTGATGCCATTTGGCTTAACAAATGCACCCGCTACTTTCCAGCGACTCATGTGTCATGTCTTTAAGGAATTCTTATGCAAGAGCTTGGAAGTTTATGTCGATGACTTATGTGCACATTCAAATGTAAGACAGACACATATCCCAGAGTTAAGACAAATATTTGACAAATGTCGAGAATATCAGGTTTGTTTGAACCCAGAAAAATGCGTTTTCATGGTCAGACAAGGCAAAATTCTAGGACACATTGTGTCAAAAAATGGAATCTCTACGGACGAAGAAAAGGTGAAGGTAATTGCAGAATTACCTAGACCAACTAATGTGAAAGAGGTACAGGCATTTATGGGCCATTGCGGTTATTATAGGAGATTCATACACATGTATGCAATCATAGCCAAGCCTCTGTACTCTCTTTTGACCAATTTTGAATGGACAGATGAATGTGAAAATTCATTCAATGAACTTAAACGACGTTTGTGCTCAGCACCTATATTGACAACCCCAGATTGGAGTAAGCCATTCCATGTCCATGTGGATGCATCCAATTACGCCATAGGATGTGTGTTAGCACAACCCACGAATGAAGGTAATATAGATCTCCCCATAGCCTACGCTAGCAGACAACTGAACGCAGCAGAAAGAAATTACACCACGACGGAACGAGAAGGATTAGGGATGATCTACGCAGTAAAGAAGTTTAGGCACTACTTGTTGGCCAACAAATTCAAGTTCTTTACAGATCATCAAGCCCTATTATACTTAGTCAACAAACCATGTAACACAGGACGATTGATACGTTGGTTTCTATTACTCATGGAGTATGATTTTGAAGTGGTAGTTAGGAAAGGAAAGACACATCTTAGAGCTGACCACCTCTCCAGATTAACCTCAGGAGAAGCTCCTCAAGGAGTAGCGGATGATCTACCAGATGCATACTTGTTTAACCTTGAGGTAGCACCAGAATGGGCTAAGCCTATAGTCCCTATTTTGACATACGGACCCAAGAATCCTAGGATAAAGATCAAAGAAGGAGAGATTACCAAGTCTCAGAGATACCAAATAATGGCAGGAACCATATATAAACAGGATAATCAAAAGATTCTTGCTTGTTGTGTAGATGAATCAGAACATGCGAATTGGTTGCAATTAGCACATGTAGGTGCATTAAAGCAACATCATTCAAAACATCGAACACTATAGACTCTGCAAAGACTAGGAGTATATTGGCCTTCTATGGAAGCAGATGTCTACAAGTTGTGCAAAGAATGCCATGTTTGTTGTGAAAGACCACCAGTAGAACATGCTACACTCTATCACGTGTCTCTCACACCAGACTGGAGTGAACCTTTAGTGACATACTTGAGAACGAACACATTCCCTCAAGGAATGACCTTAGCTCGACAACGCAGTCTAGAGCAGGAAGCTCAAGACTATTCACTTATTGGCGATAATTTATACAAAAGAGGACGAGATGGATATTTAAGACAATGTGTTCATGAAAGCGATTATCTGAGCATACTAGAGACTGCACACCAAGGTGTTGCAGGAGGTCATTTTGGACCCGATAGGATAATCAAAGCCATCCTCTTTGCAGGATTATGGTGGCCCACTCTTCACATGGATGCACATACCTATGTAAAGAGATGTGATGTGTGCCAAAGAACTCAGTTTCCTACTCGCAGAGATGAAATGCCATTGAAACCCATGATGGGCGGACGTGCATTTTCTAAGTGGGGTATAGACTTTGTAGGACCCATTAACCCCCCTGCAAAAGGTACACATGCGGAATACATTATTGTTGCCACAGATTATCTGACGAAATGGGTAGAGGCAAAAGCCACAAAAAAGAATGATGCACACACGACTGCAAAATTCTTATTTGAAAATGTCTTTACAAGATATGGATTGCCTATAGAGTTAGTGAGCGATCGAGGCACTCACTTTCTAAACCAAGTCATTGAATATTTGTTACAGGATTTTATGGTGATTCACAAGAAATCTGCACCATATCATCCTCAGGCCAATGGTCAGGCTGAAAGCACTAACAAGATACTTTGTAACGTACTGACGAAACTCGTGAACAACAAACGATCAGATTGGGACAAACAGTTACACCACGCTGTTTGGGCATATCGAGTGGCCTACAAGACCGTACTCAATGCAACTCCCTTTCAGATGGTTTTTGGTCAGAATGCAGTGCTTCCTTTGGACTTCTTGATACCGACACTTAAGGTTGCACAAGAACATCAGTGGACCGGCCATGAATTATCAGCAAGAATAATGGACTTGGAACGATTAGGAGAAACCAGGCTGAAAGCAGCAGCAGGAATATACGCAGCGAAGAAGCGACAGAAAGCATATTTTGATGCACATGTGAAAGATAAAGGTTTAAAAGAAGGAGATTTAGTTCTAGTATATACGCTGAAACAGCACGCACGAAAGTTAGAAAAGAGAGGTTATGGACCTATGATCATTAACAGACTTTCGACAAGTGGAGCAGTACAGTTAGCCACCTTAGAAGGAGATATAATGCCTAATTACATTAGTGGCTGTAGAGTCAAGCTATATCAGGAACCTCTTACGGAGGATATGCTTAGACGACTCACATTGGCAAAGAAGCGTAAGGAGGAAGAAAATAGAATACGAGCTGAAGCTCAGGCAGAAGCCATCGAACGCATTAAGCGCATAAAGCTAAGAAGACAAGGACTAGGGAGAGAACATTATAACCATCTGGAAACATCACCCAGATATCCCATGGCCATGTGTCAAGTAAAGTCAACCACTCATCCTAGCATAGTGGACAGGAGACCATTCATTACAGTTAGGCTCGAGCACGGCAACCCTTGCCAAGAACTCAGGGCTTTAATTGACTCAGGTGCTGCGACTAGTGCGATTAGATGGTCCCACTATAAGGATTCAGGAATAGAAATGCGGCCAATTGAGGCATACCTCATAGGGCTAGGAGGCATGGAAACCCCTTGCATGGGTGAGGTGGATCTTCCTATCCTCATTAAGGATATGACCATGACAACGAAGCTACTAGTGTGCCATGATGACGACCTGATAGAACCCCTAATCCTTGGCCAAGATTGGCTATACGATCACTCAGTGGACCTAAATCTTAGACAAGGCTCCTTACAGATTGGAACCTTAGAGCAGAAGCGAGTGATACCGCTTGACTTCCCTAACGGCATTCCGACTGAGGTGTGTAACCCTAGACCCTATGAAATACATGCGACGGAAGACCGGAAGATCTTTAATCAGACCAGTCACGTTACGTCTACACCAACCCACTCGGGCTTGGCTATAGACAATTGTCAATCAGAAGGACGACAGGAGATCTTCCCTGGGACTTCCTGCAAACTAGAAGAGACAGTTACCCATCCACAAGGGAAGATGGACACAAACAGCGGGTAGATGGGCACAATTTGCGGTCAGGTGGGTTGCATCAGCGGACAAATGAGCACGACACCCTGCGGTGCTCATCCTTCCAAACTTGCTGCGGACTGGCCTAGATTAAAGTTAAATAAGGCATCACTTCCTAATGGGCAGGTCACGCAAGTCTTGGATCTCCCTTCTTTTCCAAAGCAGAGTGTCCATCCGACCTCTCAACCCCAGCAACAACTGAGTCAATCACGACGAAGGAACCCAGACCGACTGCAGTATCGGAGGAGACAACAAGGAAAGCAGTTTACGCCACCCAAAGGAAGCGGCACCAGACAAATATGGGTGCCAAAAGGGAAAAAAGCATCGAAGATCTCCAACCAAGCAGAGATCGACAAGAAAAAGGCAGAACAGAAACAGAATCAGTATCCACCATCCCTTCGACCTTCTTCTACAGGTCCGAGCATTCGACAAATGTGGATCGCCAAAAATTACCTTACCCATAGACCCACGCCCACGCAGATTTGGGTACCCAAACCATGTATCATAGCTCAACCCATAAGCCATGTAATATATACCCCTCACAAATCCTTCCATCCCTCGATACCACCCCACCCGACACTACCCTTGGCCCCTCAGCAGAAACCCACCACCCACTCCAAGATCCTTAGGAAATGGATACCGAAACGTGTCCAACCGTCTCCCCCTAACCCCATGTCTGATAAAACTACCCCCCCGACTAACATACAACCTTGTAAACCTTGTACTAAATCACTAACCTTTAAACCTTGTATAAATTCACCCACCATCATCACACATCACTCGTAATCTCATCTCATCAAGAAATGTATGCATGATCTGAAACGTATAGGTGTCTAGAGACCTGCACTAGTGCTGCAAGAAACATTGCATCCATCACATCACAGCACTTGGCTACACGGGTTACGCATCAGTTATGGAAAGGGATTGCGGTCTCACTTTAATGGGATCATAATTAATTTCCATGCTAATGTGTTAATCTTTTGTAGCAGATCTTTCTCACTAGCGCACCAATCACCATGCAAACCGACGAAGGAACATCAGGAGCAGGCCCCAGTGTAGCGGCAGTACCACTCAACGTGCTACGAGCAGAATCCCACCCGACTGCTCCACCGCCGGAATTTCAGGGATTTCCAGGACCCATGCCTATCGATAACCCTCCTATGGGCTACACCGAAAAGATACACCGGAACTCTCATTGGTTTCAGGGACTTGCAGGACCCCTTGCGGACGCGGACTTTATATTTGAATCCTCTCTGACATTTGATGACCGCACGTGGGGAAAATACCAGTTTTTCTCCAGAGAGTTCGAAGCCCTACAGAGCACCCAAGATTTAACTCACGTTTGGGCCCGAGCAGGCTTCACAGAGTATTTCAGTGATCCTCTGCCCAAACCGGATTTTTACAGGTGCTATTACTTAATCACTACCTTGCTGGCATCAGAGAATAAGGACATCCCAGGAACCTTCATATTGCCTACTCTAGTGGATGATCCACCTTACAAAAGGTTTTACCTATCTAAGGATTTAATCAGAGCGGCCATCAAAATTCATGGCACCCACACACCCACAGATCGAGAGAGATTAATTCCAGAACCGATGAAACGTGGGGATGTCACGAAGTGGGAGGAGATTTCGGCAATTACACCTGAGCTGTCAAAGCCACTAAGCATATGCATGCAACATTTCGCATTCCCAGCTCAGGACAGATTTACCATGCCCCATAAACGAATCTGGTTCGGATTGTATTTGGCATGTACGGGACCTCAAACAGTTGATCTGGCAAGCTGGATCATAGATCAAATGTATCTGGCACAGCACAGATGGGAGCGCAAGAAGGTGCTTAATGGATGTTGTGCGCTGACGAGAATTGTTTATATGTGCTTAGCTTATGACTTGCCCATCGAGCGTGCATTAACAGGAGAAGAACTGAAGGCATTCAAGGGCACAACGAAGAAAGCCAGGAAGCCCAGTAGGACACGGGCAGGTAAGCGCATGCGAGGCACCATCCCTTGCCTTCAAGTGCCAGAGTCGCCATCACCACAACCCTCTCCAGAGCGACCACAGACAGAAGCGGCTCCCACAGTACAACCTATTCGCATAAGGTTGTCTAGACCAGTGGTTACGGAGGGCACCACTAGTACCGCTGCACCTCAGGCAGCAGCCACCACAGAACCCACCACCAACACAGCAGAAGCTCCCACCACTATTGGTGCGGAAGCATTTTCCTTCCCCATACCACACATGGAGGCAGAACCCATAAACACAACATTTGATTTTGAGATGCCGGATGCATTCTCAACTGAATTCCAATTTTCAGAGGCACAAATGTTTTCTCAGGAATATGAACGCCCCAGCTACCCTACCACGCCGCGAGATCTGCCACAGGGACAAGCTGTGTCGAGCTCATAAGAAGAAAGAACCGAAACAGACGACGAGGAAGGCGACGATGAAGCCAGCCAGGGCTCACATGACGGACAGACAGATGGCCAAGGCCAACAAACTGACGCACACGGTGACACCAGCACATATGAAGATGAGACTTTCGAAGCCGCAGCGTACACGCTGGCCATAAAGAAATTATATCGTACAATGGAAAAAGTCTGGGCACGGAAAAAGTTAACTGAAGAGGAGAGCCAGGCGTTAATTGAACAGGAACTCATCTCCGGAGGATTCGAAGACGCATACATCAGAGGGTTCAGAGAATTAGTCAAATCAGTAGGCTCCCATGAAGCACTCAGGTTTTTACAAAGAAAGCAACTACCACAGTTTGACCCCCGCCGAGTGCGACTACTTTCAAAGCCCGGAGAGTATATTCGCGTACCAACAGGAGCTCAATCTTCAGCACAAGTCAGGGAGGCACGCCTCGCCCCCGAACGTTCATTGACCGCCGAACCCATCCTTGTAGATTCCCCACCACGTACCACTGTTGTACATACCACTACTATCTTCGAAATAACATCCACCCCTTCTACTCCTCTCTCACCTCATCTTTCACCAACCCATCCTGTATCCCCCGCACACCCACCTGCTCCCCCCACATCCACACTAGTCCAAGGCAGCATAGCCACACCCTTCGCCCTACCCACTCATACCACCATGCCCACACCCAACCCTCCGCATCTATATGTTAACCCCTTCACCCCTTCATCCTTCCCAACGTTTCCCCCACCTCTAAGAACCCCATTCCCCTTTCTAACCCCACTAACCTTCTCACCAGTCTCACCTCCCCAACCTACCATAACCCCTATTTCCCCGTTTCAACAAGCTGCTCCAACCATCCCCCCTGTAAACTACTCTACATTTGTAAATCCCGTATTCACACCTACACAACCACCCACAATCACACCACTTTTCACAGTCACAACACTAAACACGTCCAATGACATGGACATCTCACCACCCACGGCACCACCACTCACTTCACTCCCGGCACAAACATTTTTAGACACATCACAATTTTCCACGATTACCACTGCATCCACCTTCCCAACCCCATTTCCCATTCCCGCTGCATCCACTTCCACTGCATCCTCATTTAGTACTTCATTACTACTATCGCCCACCATAGACACTGCATTTCAACACATGTTCACATGCATGACGCAAGTCCGCGATGAGTTTGCATCACTCGGCACCAACTATCAACAGCTGCAGAAAACGACGAATGAACTACAAACGCAGCTTAATTCGTTATCAATTGAGAATGCCTCACTGAACAGCCAATACCAAGATTTACGAGAGGCTTATCACAAACTAGAACTAGAAAGTGAGGAGAAAACAAAAGAGGCCACCGCGGATTTGGATAACCTACTTCGAGCCCAGACCGTCCGCAATGCAACGCTCACTAGAAATATGGGCTTACTAAGAAGACACTTAGCCGCAGCAAAAGAGGAGAACCAGAGACTCCAAGAGCAGAATAGAGAGAACTTGGAAGCGGCACTGGACCACCCAGAACAACCCTTAAGTCCTAGCAAATTCAAGGCAATCCCATCTGAATCGATGCGGATGTTGCTAGACGACCATGTTAGATTACTCGAGGACTATGATCGTATGAACGAAGAGCATCAAAAGTTAAAGGAAGATCACAAGCTGCTACAGCTCAGAGAACCGGCAACACAACAAGTACAAGTAGCAGCAGAATTACCAGCACCTGCGGACCCTGCCCCTGAAATTTTAGAGGAACTCAACGCACTCCGGGCCCAGGTAACAAATCTTGAATCTAGAATTGCAGTCTATGAAGCACCACCAAGGCCAGACTCCCCACCTGAGCTACCAGCTGAGGAAGAAACCGTCACTATCCCGGTGGAGGAGACATTTGAAGAGGCATATGAACCGATACCCATCCCAGGCGGACGTGTCACGGCCGAAGGCCAGATGACCTATGAATTACCTACTCCCGCGTGGATGAAGACAGTTGAAGAACTCGGAACGACACACTCGGCCAGAGTAGAGGCACAACTACATGCCATGGCCATGATTGAAGAGAGGATTTTACAGTCACCATTCTTTGCTCAATTGGCCCCGCGACGATACATATCTGGGCATGAGCTCCAATATAAACCATACTTCATGTTAATGGCCGAATACCAGTTAGCCATAGAGAAAGAAACAGGTCTGAAACCAACGCATGCCACTCAATTCGAGCCAGAGGACTTGCCACCAAGGGCGCAGAGAGGTGAAATCCTTCAACCAGACTGGCGCAAAGATTTATTGCAAAACTATCCAGAGATGATGAGCACATGGGTGAAAGCGCCGCTGCACTTAAAATTTAACCCATGCTGGGGACCAGTCCCACGACGCCGCTCTTGGACTGCCTTCGCTATTAAGGTACAGAACAATAAGCAGTGCCAAGACTGGCTGAATTATCCCTATTTCAAGCCACCAATCGAGTTACCCACAGTAGGCTACATGATGGCGACGATCCGCCACTGGCTCCCTAGGTTAAAGCATATGAATGATATTGCCGCGCACATGACTGTCAAAATCTTTGACATGATGCAAATGATCTTTAAAGTCTTCCGACGCGTCAAGGCTCCCCATGTAAACACCCCGGGCTTTGAACATGGCAACTTTGATTTAGTCTATGATATGAGCACAACGCCATCGCTACGGGTGTGTTACGCCTGGCACTGCAGAATCAAATACCTACCGGCATGCTACAAGCAGACATTCGAAGAAATGTTCACCACCGGCTTTTGGGAGTACCATTCAGAGGTATTTATAAGCAGGCCCACACACTTATTGCAATTATTCGCCTGTGAACGAATGGTGTACTCCACACATTATCAGCTCCCACCACCAGACGAGCCGCAACCTATCGACTGGGAGAAACTCGAGGCTGATCTAGCCCGAGGCATTCGTATATCAGAGCACACCCTCGCTCAAGACCTCCTACAGAACTACATCCGGCAGACCTCACAACAAGGTTCTGTCAGGGACGACAGAAGCGAGAGGGAGGGGGGTGTTGGAAGCAGCCAGAGGCACAGACGCCATGGAAGCATGTGAAGACGAAGCAGGGAGCCAGTCGGGTCAATTTTCCAAACAAATATGTTTTTATTATTTCTTCAAACATTCAACAGTGATTATTATCACTAATTGTAACATATGTATCATAGAAAACCCCATTTTGTAATTCATAGCTCCATTTTGTGCAAGCCGAGGAGTCCTCGAGCTTGAGGAGCTTAGGTAGAATGCTCGTACCAATTTTCGTTATTTTTAGGTACCGTTTACCCTTCCAAATAGCATCTAGAACCTATTTTTTAACTAGGCCGGTCACTAGATGTGAAACCGGTCAAAACTAGTCTAGAAACTATAAAAAGAGCTAGAGAGCTCATTTTTGAGGTTAGCTTGTTTGAGATTAGAATTCTTTTGAGCTTGTAAGAGTGTTCTTGAGTAATAGAGCTAATTTCCCACCTTCCATTGTGTCTTGCTTGTCTCTTCATTGTGTGTGTGTATGTGTGTGTGCATCTTTGTGCTTCTCACCTTCACTCTCACATCATCTCACGTTCACGATCTTCATATCACTCCTACCTCTCCCACGGATTGACATTAAGGAGGTGAAGCTTCTTAACGTGGTTCTCACCATTGTGCTAGAGCAACACCATGCTTCAAGATCCTCTCCAATTTTCTTCTCACCATCAAATTAATTTAATTTTGCTCTTTTGAACACTTGCTTGAGTGCAGATTCACCTGCATCACCGTCCTCTTCAGGTTCACATTGCCGTCTAGCTCTACATGCGTTTGATGTGCCCGCACCGTTACCACCTTCAGCATTGAGGTCCATGAAAGCATTTGCAGTAGCCTCTTTTTGTTTGTTGGATCTTTCTTTATGTAATTCTGCATTCAATCTATGGATAAGCTCCTCTTGTTCTTCTATCTTCTTCTTCAAAGCCTGCATCTTGTCCCGGAATCCAACTCTACTCTGATACCACTTGTAACAAGTCTCCTAAACTTGAGTCACAATCTCACACAGAATAATGGGTTTCGACACCACAAGATATAAAGAAGGCAAACAAAGTATACACAGAACAAGAAGAGAGAGAATTTTATTATCTGTGCAGATTTACAAGTAGTTCTGATCTGCGTTACAAAATCTATCAGATTGCTTCAATGTGAAGCCTCATCCACCCGACCACCCCCGAGCTGATCTCAATCCCAATCTCAATCACAATCACAATCTCAATCCCAATCTCAATCACAATCACAATCTCAATCTCAATCTCAATCTCAATCTCAATCTCAATCTCAATCTCAATTCCAGAAGCCGAAAAACGATCGTAATGACTGTACGACCATCATCCTTTTCTATCTCTCAGTCTTCCTCTTTTTGGGATCTCCGCCTTTCGCCAGTGCATGACCAAACACGCCTTCCTAGACCCGCACTTTTAGAATCTGCATGCTCCAAGATAGCGTCTTTTCGCATGTCTCATGCAAGACTTCCGGACCACCCATGCATCTACTTTTCATGTCCACCATCAAGAATCGTACCTGCAAAAATAGAGGTAATCCCTGCAATGCACTCACACACACGTCAATCACCCAAAATAACCCATATACCCATGTGCGTTTTCTAAATCCGCGAACATGAATAAGATGAATGAATGAAGGCTTCTCTTTTTTTTTTTAAGTGTTGGAAAACGGCACTTATCAAAACCCTGTAACTCAAAAACAGTGAGGAATCAGCTTGAGCTTGTGAGAGACAAAAATATCCAGTTCTTAAATTTGTACAATAATGTTAGAGATGCCTCAGGTCCAAATCTGCTTCCAGATATCACTTTTGGGCCCTGCAAAATCAAAAATTCTAGAGAGAGATGAAAAAACATGAAAAATCTCTTCATTAACCTATCTTCATGGAACCAATGAGACATAAAACATAGGAACTACAGAAAAATCAATCAGGTAAAGTTTTTCTACTAAGAATACTCTACCTTTCTCTCATACACTTTTTCAGATTCCTTCATCTTCATGCTTGAAATTAACATACAAATTTCATGCGACAACTTTCTAGAGAGAGAATGTAAAAACTTATTGCTACAAAATTTTGCAGACATGATCAGAATATCCTAAGCATAAAATTTCATTATTACCTACACGTCTTTTTTTTTTTCCAGGTGGAAAATCAACGTGGCATCTTACAATTCTCCCCCTCTTTAAAGAACTCTGTCCTCAGAGTTGGAAAGAAGGATAATGTTCCATAAACTCATCTAAACCAACCCATGTTGAATCTTCAATAGGATATGCAAACCACTTTACTAAAATTTCCACTATTTCACGATTCCTAAGATGTCTAACTCTCCTATCCAATATAACTTCTAGTTCAAGCTCAAAAGTGGCATCTTCCTTCAACTTAGATTTGTCTTGCAAAACATGATCAGCATTAGGAACATACTTTTTAAGTAATCCAACATGGAAGACTGGATGAATTTTCAAAGTATTAGGTAGGTCAAGTAAATATGCAACAGAACCAATTTTCTTTAAGATTTTGAAAGGACCAGCATAACGAGGAGACAATCAACGATCTTTGCCTAAAACCAGATTTGATTTAGAAGGACTCACTTAAAAAAAAACCGGATCATTTGTTCTAAATTCCAAGGGCCTCTTTTTGAGATCATGATATAATTTCTGACGTTTCTGTGCATCTTTCATGTTTTTCCTTACCTTATTTAGCTCCAAATCCATGTTTTCAAGCATCTGTTTGGATATTTCAACCTGATTCTGTGAATTAAAAAGTGAATGCGACAGCAAGCAATTATAACCATACATTGCTTCAAAAGGTTTCATCTTAATAGAGGAATGCCATGTACTATTATATGCATACTCAACCAAGGGCAAATATTCAATCCAATTGTTTTGCTTATCATTCACATACATGCGTAACATATCCTCAAGCACCCTGTTAACCCTCTCGCTCTCGCTATCGGTTTGAGGATGAAATGCAGTACTCATGCGTAATTCTGTTCCTATGGATTGAAATGTTGCTTTCCAAAAATTAGATGTGAACCTTGCATCCCTATCAGAAATTATACTTTTGGGTATACCATGTAACCTAAAAAATTCTTTTATGAAAAGTTTAGCAACATGCAAAGCTGTATCAGTTTTCCTCATGGGAAGAAAATGGGCCATCTTTCTAAGACGGTCCACGACAACAAAGATGGTATCATGCCCACTTCTGGTCACAGGCAACTTTGTTATGAAATCCATAGAGATGGATTCCCATTTTTTATCAGGCACATCTAATGGTTGTAACATGCCAGGACTCCTTTTAAATTCGGCCTTAACCTGTTGACATTTCAGACATTCTTCGACATACCTCTTAATATCATATTTCATACGTGGCCAGTAATATGAAGCTTTCACTTTTGCATAAGTTCTAGAAAAACCAGGGTGTGCAGAGAAAGGTGCATCATGACAGTCATGCAGGATCTTTTCTTTCAAAACAGATTCTGAAGAAATACATAAACGAGAATTACAATACAAATCATTATTTCTCAAATGAAATTTTCCCTGAAACATAGAACCTAGATTCATACCCAAAAATTCCAAGATTGTTGCGTAAAATAAATCTTCTTTTAATTCTTTTCCAATATCAAAATCAGAGGATAAAATAGAAATTGAACTGCATAAGGGTTTACGACTCAAAGCATCGGCCACCTTGTTTTCTTTTCCAGCTAAGTATTTAATATCAAAATCATATTCACTTAGCGATTGGATCCATCGTTTTTGTCTATTGTTAAGTAAAGGTTGAGTAAATATGTATTTAAGGCTCTCATGATCTGTTCTTAATTCAAACTTTACTCCTAGCAATAAGTGTCTCCAATGTTTAAGTGCATGAACAACTGCAAGCATTTTTAAGTCATGTGTTGTATAATTTAGTTCATGTTTCCTTAATTTCCTTGACTCATAAGCCACCACCCTCCCTTCTTGTGAAAGTACGCATCCGATTTGGCTTCCACTAGCATCACATGCAACAATAAAAGGCTTCCCTAACTCAGGTATCTTTAGCACACAATTTTCGATAACTTTCTGTTTTAATTCATCAAACGCCTTTTGACACTCATCGTTACATGTGAACTCTCTATTTTTCTTTGTCAATTCTGTAAGAGGATTTGCAATTCGAGAAAACTCCCTAATGTGTGCCCTCTCATATTGTGCCAAACCAAGGAAGCTTCTCACATCCCTCACACATTTGGGTGTAGGCCAGTCAACTATGCTTTTAACTTTCTCACGATCTATATGAATCCCTTCCTTAGAAACAACTCTTCCCAAATAAGTCACTTCCCCTTTTGCAAAAAAACATTTACTCATCTTACCATATAGTTTATGCTCTCTTAGTTTTTGTAAAGTCTTCCTCAGATGCAATGCATGTTCATCATCATCCTTAGAATACACAAAAATATCGTCAAGAAAAACTAATATAAATTCATCGAGATATTCATGAAACACATTATTCATCAAACACATAAATGTTGCAGGAGCATTTGTTAATCCAAAAGGCAAAACTGTGAACTCGTAATGACCATATCGTGTTCTAAAAGTGTTTTTGGGTATGTCCTCAGACTTTACTCTAATTTGATGATATCCCGATCTTAAGTCAATTTTAGTGAATACTGTGGCACCGCTCAATTGACTCAGCAGTTCATCTATGTGTGGCAGTGGATACTTGTTCTGAATGGTTTTCTTGTTCAATCCCCTATAGTCAATACAAAGTCTGTATGAACCATCTTTCTTTTTCTGAAACAAAATAGGTGCTCCCCAAGGTGAAACACTAGGTCTTATCAACTCCTTCTTCAATAGATCATCCAATTGGAGCTTCAACTCTTTCAATTCATCAATATTGAACCTATAAGGTGCTCTAGAATAAGGCTCACTTCTTGGATAAAGGTCTATAGCATGGTCAATTTTCCTAGGAGGAGGCATGCCCGGTAGATCATCAGGAAATACATCTGCATACTCATCTAAAAGTTTTTTAACATATTCCGGTATTTCCTCTTCTTTCTTCTTCTCCTGAAGGTCATGCACATAAACCAAATATGTCTCACAACCCTGTAGAATACCCCTAATCAACTTTATTGCAGAAATAGGAGAAAAACTTGAATTACACTTGCCTGCAAGACGATGTTCCTTCCCTTCTATTTTCAAAGTAAGGATCCCGCTTTCACAATCAATCACGACACTGTTATGAACTAACCAGTCCATTCCAATGATTACGTCACATTCTTGTTGGTGCAGACCAATCACCAATTGAATGTTTGGAAGATTAAAGAATGAAGGAAGATTCAATTCTTGAAGCTTGGAAGAAGGATACATTCAGAGGATATGAGGAATGTACACATATGTACATTAGTATAGTTATAGTTCACTTAGGTCTTTGATTAGTCATAGACTTGTACAAATTTCTCTATAAATACCTTGAAAATGTCGAGGCGTGATATGAGAGCATATGAAAGAATAGATGAATGAGTATAGAATTCAAGAAAAGAGAAGTTAGATGTCATGAGACAGGTGAAATGTTAGTTGAGTTTTCCTCTCATCACTCAACTGTTATTTCCTGAGTAATCAAAGAAATATTGCGCCTGATCTTTCTGTGTCTGCTCCGTCTGTGTTAGATCATTTGTGAAATCCTTTTGAGGATATCTAAGTTCATAGTTAATGAGTCTATGTTTTGAGGTTCAGAGTTTAATTGTAAACAGGCTAGGAGAATTGTTAGTAGGAACATTCATATGTGATGAGTGTTCACAGTCTTCTGAAATAGGCGCAGATTTCGAGTTCAATGAAATGAGTAGTGCTCAGTGCACAGTGTAAAGTTTTACACATATGATAGCTCAAAATCTAAGTTGAGAGATAAGCTATCTACAGCCAAAAGGATTTGGTAAAACGGGTTCGACATTGTGAGAACTTAAGTTAAGAAGTTAGGGGTGTCAAAATCGACTTCTCAGAAGTGCAGATTTAGACATAGGTAACTTGTGAAGTTGATTTCTCAAGTTATACTAAACCTTTTGAAGAAATTTAACTTGGAGGAGATGCGCAACTTCTAGGCGACACTCCATACAAAATTTCATAGAAAACTTTACATGTTTGATAGGTCAATGAGAAGAAATTGCGCAGCAGACTTTCTGTGTTTTATCTTCTTCACAGAATTTTTCAACTTTTGATAATTTGGAGATTGAACCTCTAATTTGGTGAAGGTTTTGACTTACTCTTGGTATAGAGGTGCTCTAATCTTAAGAGTAGGTTATTCTTTTGGAGATTAACACTCTCCATCAGTGGTATCAGAGCAGGAAACATCAAATCAAAGGAAAGGAGGATCCTGACTGCTGCAGATTCAAGAAATTCAACAATTGAAGAACTAAAAGGTGAAAGCTTGAAGGCAAAGCTTGAGGAGGAGACCATACGACATCAAGAAAGACAAAAAGAGTCTAATTCGAAGTAAAGGTACATATATTGTTCATAAAGCTTGAAAATTTCAATACACAGGTGGACACAAGATGGGAGATTCTCTACAGATAGAGAAATTGGATAGGGAAAACTATCCTGCATGGTCAATGAGGATGGAAGCTCATCTTATGAGCAAAGATTTAATAGCCTACATCACAGGAGAAGAAGAGAAGCCACAGTTCAGAGATCCTAGTGTTCCAACTAGGGAAGAGTTAGCAGATTTGAAAAATTGGATGAAGAAAGATGCTCAAGCTAGGAGCATTATATATATGGCAGTCAATGATTACTTGTTACCTCATATTCAAGGTCTTGAAAGTGCAACTGATATTTGGAGTGCTTTGGAGGAGCATTTCCAGAATACTACTAAGTCAAGGAAGGCATCCTTATGGGCAGATCACTTGATCATTTCACTCCTGATTTAAATCAATTGTTAGGTCATATGCTAACATTTGAGCAGGATGTTAAAGGAGATGGTGACAAGAGTGCAGGTCATGCAATGTACTCAAAGGACAAGAAGAAGAATAGCAAAGGAAAGCAACAAGCAAATGAAGATGAAGGAACAACTAGTCAAGCCAACTTCCTAAGAGGAAGAGGAGGTGGCAAAGGTAGAGGAAGAGGCAGAAACAACAAAGATGGAGGCAAAGCTTGCTGGATTTGTGGTAAGACAAATCACTTAGCTAATGATTGTTGGCACAATACTCAGAGTAATAATGGATATAATCAGAACTATAATTCAAGAGGAAGAGGTGGCAGAAATCAAAGAGGTAATTTCAGAGGGAGAGGTAGTAGGGGTTACTTTGGAAGAAATGAAGGTAGAGGTTTCCAAAGTCAACAGTATAACAACACCTACTACAATTATGCTTCAGATCAAAAGGAGGATTCAACATTGATAATGAATGCAACTTGTGAAATGCAGAGTGAAGATCAAAGAGTCTTCTACATTGACTCAGGGTGTAGCAATCACCTAAGTGGTAATATAGCTTTGATGACTGATTTGGAGAATAAGGTTTTTAATCATGTTGCTCAAACAGGTGACAACACAAAGCACAATGTGAAGTCAATTGGATCAGTGAAGGCTAAGGATGGTAGTACCTTATTGAGTAAGGTTCTGTATGTTCCTACAATTCCTAAGAATTTGATAAGTGTAGGACAAATTGTTGAAAAGGGATATGAAGTAAGGTTCACTAATGATGGAGTATATGTGGAAGACCCTAGTCAAGGGTATAAATAGATTGTTTCAGGGAAGAAAGAAGGAAGATCATTTACATTGAAGATGCAAGGCAATATTGGTCATGCTATGTTCACATATGGAGGACATAAGATCTCTGAGTTAGATCTTTGGCACAAGAGGCTTGGACATTTCAATGAAAGAGGTATTAAAGACATGATTAACAATGGTTCAGTGCTTGGATTGCCTAATGTTGCAGGTCAACATATGACATACAAATGTGAAGCATGTCAATTAGGTAAAGCTCATAAGCATTCCTATTCCAAGCATGGTTTTATGTACTCAGAGAAGCTTGAATTGATACACACAGATGTGTGGGGACCATCAAAGGATTTCAGTATAAATGGGTCAAGGTATTATGTGATTTATGTTGATGATGCTACTAGATGGATCACTATTTATGTGATCAAAGATAAGTCAGAAGTGTTTAATACATTTAAACACTATCATGCATATGCAGAAAGAATTACAGGTCATAAGTTGAAAAGACTAAGGTCAGATGGAGGGGGAGAGTATTTCTCTAATGAGTTCAGTGATTACTTGTGGAATGCAGGTATAAAAAGGGAAGTTACTTGCAGGTACTCTCCTCAACAAAATGGTGTAGCAGAAAGGAGAAATAGAACACTTGTTGAGTTTGCAAGATCCATGATGAAGGAGAAAAATTGCCCTAATTATTTGTGGGCTGAGGCTGTAAATACAGCTACTTATTTGGTCAATAGGTTACCATGTAAAGCCTTGCAGGGTATGACACCATATGAGGCTTGGTGGGGTAAGAGACCTACCTTGGATCATTGCAGAGTTTTTGGATGTGTGGCATATGCATATGTGCCATCTCAATTAAGACACAAATTGGAACCTAAAGCTGAAAAATATGTTTTCATTGGTTATGATGATAAGCAGATGGGTTATAGATTGTGGAGTCCATCTACAAAACAATTCATGGTTTCTAAAGATGTTACATTTGATGAGCAAAGTACTTGGTATGCAGGTACAATCAATATCAATACAGGTGATGAAGAAGAAGTGAGCCAAAGGAAAGGTAAATCAAAGGTTCAGATATTTGATGAACAAGAGAATAATGAAGTGCAGGGTGAAGTTGAAGAAATGCCAAGATTTGATCCTGAGTGTGAAGAACCAGAAACCTCAAGGAGTGGAGAACTCAGAAGATCATCAAGAAATAGGTGGCAACCTACAAGGTATAGTTATGATACTTCTTTTTTGGCCACAAAAGATTATGCTTATATGATGAAAACAGATGAAGACCCTTCTACATATGAAGAGGCAAAAGGTAAGGAAAAATGGGAGAAAGCTATGCAGGAAGAATTTGATGCACTATTGGAAAATCAAACTTGGGATTTGGTTCCTAAACCAAATAGTCAGAAAATTATTGGATGCAAGTGGGTTTACAAGACCAAGAGGTTTGCAGATGGAAGTGTGTCTAGATACAAAGCTAGACTTGTTGTCAAAGGGTTTGCTCAGACATATGGTGTTGACTATGATGAGACTTATAGTCCTGTGGCAAAGATGACAACCATCAGGACACTTATAGCTATTGCTGCATGTAAAGGTTGGAAGTTATGTCAACTTGATGTGAAAAATGCTTTTTTTGAATGGTTATATTTCAGATGATGTATTCATGGAGCAACCTCAAGGGTTCAGAGATAAAAAGTATCCAGATCATGTGTGCAAGCTCAAGAGAGCTTTGTATGGCTTGAAGCAGGCCCCAAGGGCATGGAATTATAGACTTGTAAAGTTCTTGAAAGAACTTGGATTTCAGGTGTCTAAAGCAGATAGTAGCTTGCTTGTCAAAGCAAGTGATAATGGTTTCATATACATGTGCATATATGTTGATGATATAATCCTTACAGGTACAGATGAAGAAGGAATACAAAGACTCAAGAAGCAAATGGAAAAGGAGTTCAAAATAAGTGACTTGGGAGACTTGTCATACTTCTTGGGCATGGAGATTACATATACCAAACATGGAGTATTTGTGACCCAAGAAAGGTATTTGAAGAACTTGTTAATCAAGTTTAAAATGGATGATTGCAGGGTAGCACCTACACCAATGGAGGTGAATCACAAATTGAGTAAATTTGGAGGTGAAGAATTCAAGGACATGAGACAATATCAGAGTTTGGTTGGTAGTCTTATCTATGCTACTTTAACTAGACCTGATTTATCATATGCAGTAGGGGTTTTGTCTCAATTTATGCATAGGAAAGAACATTGGATTGCAGGACAAAGAGTGTTGAGGTACATTAAGGGTACACTCAATGAAGGTTTGTATTATGGGTTTACATCAGATACAAACATCAAGATCTATAGTGATGCAGATTGGGCAGGTAATCCAGATGATAGAAGATCAACTTATGGATACATGTGTTATGTGGGAGATAAACTTATCTCATGGTGTTCCAAGAAGCAACATATAGTTGCTTTGTCTTCTACAGAATCTGAATATAAAGGCATGGTTGAAGCTGCAAAGGAAGTGATTTGGCTCAAGACCTTGATGAAGAGTTTTGATATTGTGCATGGGATACCAATTATATATGGAGATAACATGAGTTCATTGTATTTAGCTGCTGATCCTGTTTTTCATGCCAGGACCAAACACATTGAGATTCAGTATCACTTTCTAAGAGAGAAAGTGATGGATAAGGAGATTGAAGTCATACATACTTCAACTAAAGATCAGATAGCTGATATGCTTACAAAGAGTTTGGATGGACCAAAGTTACAGAAGTTTAAAGACATGGCAGGCATAAAGAAGATAAGAGAAACCTCAATTGATGATTGAGGGGGAGCTGTTGGTGCAGACCAATCACCAATTGAATGTTTGGAAGATTAAAGAATGAAGGAAGATTCAATTCTTGAAGCTTGGAAGAAGGATACATTCAGAGGATATGAGGAATGTACACATATGTACATTAGTATAGTTATAGTTCACTTAGGTCTTTGATTAGTCATAGACTTGTACAAATTTCTCTATAAATACCTTGAAAATGTCGAGGCGTGATATGAGAGCATATGAAAGAATAGATGACTGAGTATAGAATTCAAGAAAAGAGAAGTTAGATGTCATGAGACAGGTGAAATGTTAGTTGAGTTTTCCTCTCATCACTCAACTGTTATTTCCTGAGTAATCGAAGAAATATTGCGCCTGATCTTTCTGTGTCTGCTCCGTCTATGTTAGATCATTTGTGAAATCCTTTTGAGGATATCTAAGTTCATAGTTAATGAGTCTATGACTTGAGTTTCAGAGTTTAATTGTAAACAGGCTAGGAGAATTGTTAGTAGGAACATTCATATGTGATGAGTGTTCACAGTCTTCTGAAACAGGCGCAGATTTCGAGTTCAATGAAATGAGTAGTGCTCAGTGCACAGTGTAAAGTTTTACACATATGATAGCTCAAATCTAAGTTGAGAGATAAGCTATCTACAGCCAAAAGGATTTGGTAAAACGGGTTCGACATTGTGAGAACTTAAGTTAAGAAGTTAGGGGTGTCAAAATCGACTTCTCAGAAGTGCAGATTTAGACATAGGTAACTTGTGAAGTTGATTTCTCAAGTTATACTAAACCTTTTGAAGAAATTTAACTTGGAGGAGATGCGCAACTTCTAGGCGACACTCCATACAAAATTTCATAGAAAACCTTACATGTTTGATAGGTCAATGAGAAGAAATTGTGCAGCAGACTTTCTGTGTTTTATCTTCTTCACTGAATTTTTCAACTTTTGATAATTTGGAGATTGAACCTCTAATTTGGTGAAGGTTTTGACTTACTCTTGGTATAGAGGTGCTCTAATATTAAGAGTAGGTTATTCTTTTGGAGATTAACACTCTCCATCAATTCTCTCATTTCAATTACATGGAAGGTACCCAAAAACTTATGTTCTCCTAACATAAAATCAAGATTCTCAATACAGCCTCGAGTATAGTGTATCCTACCATTAGCCATCTCTACAGGTCTTTTAGTCTGCATCTCAATATGCAACCCTAAAGCTTCTGCTATCTTAAGTGAAAGGAAACATATTGTACTACCCGAATCAATCAAGAAACTAACCTTCCCTAAGGATATGTCCCCCATAATCCTAATCACCGATGCCCTTGAATGAGAAGAAGTTTTCATGCATTGAAGTCTAGGGCTAGAACACTTACCTTGATCATTCGCTTCCTTAATTGTCATGTTTTCTTCTTGTAGATGAGCTATTTTCGCTTGCATAGAACGGTTGATGGCCTTGTTTGGACATTCAAAAGTGTGATGTCCTTGTTCTCCACATCGAAAACAAAGTCCCAGCCTCTTAGCCCGCTCCAGGAAATCAGAATCACGTTGCGAGTGCACAACTTCTTGCTTCTTAGGTGTATCCGTTTGCTTCGGCTTTGGTCTTCCTCCTTGACCGTTAATAGAGTTAGTCGATCTCTGTCCATTTTGATTTATTGAAATAGTTCTTGGGGGTCGATGTCCTGTTGAGATAAACCTTGATTTGAATGCCTTTTTCGTGGTAAACTTCTCCATCTTCTCAAAGTTTTCTGCTTTTGCAACTGCATCAAGAAAATCTACACATCCGGACCCCTTTACTTGATAGCGAAGGTCTTCCCGCAAACCCTCAATAAACTTGCTTTTCAGCGCATCTCCAGAAACTTCTAGTGCATACTTATGTAAACGCAAAAATTTCTCCTTATATTCTTCAACAGACAAGTTATATCTATCATCCTCATGCTGCTTGAAAGAGTAGAATTCCATTTTCTTTTCCATCCGATAATGTGGAGAACAATAACGATTCTCTTCTTGCTCTCGAAATTCTTTCCAGAGGATCGGACCTTCACGTGTTCTTGTCTGTATATAAGATTTCCACCACAGTTTTGCGACTCCTCGCAGATGCAGAATTGCCACCTTTGCTTTTGATTCCTCACTAAATACGCGCAGGTCAAAGAAATCTTCAAGTTCCTCAATCCATGCTTCAAGATCCTCTCCAGTTTTCTTCTCACCATCAAATTCATTTAATTTTTCTCTTTTGAACACTTGCTTGAGTGCAGATTCACCTGCATCATCGTCCTCTTCAGGTTCACGTTGCCGTCTAGCTCTACGTGTGTTTGATGTGCCCGCACCATTACCACCTTCAGTATTGAGGTCCATGAAAGCATTTGCAGTAGCCTCTTTTTGTTTGTTGGATCTTTCTTTATGTAATTCTGCATTCAATCTATGGATAAGCTCCTCTTGTTCTTCTATCTTCTTCTTCAAACTCTGCATCTTGTCCCGGAATCCAACTATGCTCTGATACCACTTGTAACAAGTCTCCTAAACTTGAGTCACAATCTCACACAGAATAATGGGTTTCGACACCACAAGATATAAAGAAGGCAAACAAAGTATACGCAGAACAAGAAGAGAGAGAATTTTATTATCTGTGCAGATTTACAAGTAGTTCTGATCTGCGTTACAAAATCTATCAGATTGCTTCAATGTGAAGCCTCATCCACCCGACCACCCCCGAGCTGATCTCAATCCCAATCTCAATCACAATCACAATCTCAATCCCAATCTTAATCACAATCACAATCTCAATCTCAATCTCAATCGCAATTCCAGAAGCCAAAAAACGATTGTAAAGACTATACGACCATCATCCTTTTCTATCTCTCAGTCTTCGTCTTCTTGGGATCTCCGCCTTTCGCCAGCGCACGACCAAACACACCTTCCTAGACCTGCACTTTTAGAATCTGCATGCTCCAAGATAGCATCTTTTTGCATGTCTCATGCAAGTCTTCCAGACCACCCATGCATCTACTTTTCATGTCCACCATCAAGAATCGTACCTGCAAAAATAGAGGTAATCCCTGAAACGCACTCACACAGACGTCAATCACCCAAAATAACCCATATACCCATGTGCGTTTTCTAAATCCGCAAACATGAATAAGATGAATGAATGAAGGCTTCTCTTTTTTTTTTTTTTGAAGTGTTGGAAAACGGCACTTTTCAAAACCCTGTAACTCAAAAACTGTGAGGAATCCGCTTGAGCTTGTGAGAGACAAAAATATTCAGTTCTAAAATCTGTACAATAATGTTAGAGACGCTTCAGGTCCAAATCTACTTCCAGATATCACTTTTGGGCCCTCCAAAATCGAAAATTCTAGAGAGATGAAAAAACATGAAAAATCTCTTCATTACCCTATCTTCATGGAACCAAATTAGACATAAAACATAGGAACTACAGAAAATTCAATCAGGTGAAGTTTTTCTACTAACAATACTCTACCTTTCTCTCTTACAACACTTTTTCAGATCCCTTCATCTTCATGCTCGAAATTAACATACAAATTTCATGCGACAACTTTCTAGAGAGAGAATGTAAAAACTTATTGCTACAAAATTTTGCAGACATGATCAGAATATCCTAAGCATAAAATTTCATTATTACCTACATATCTTTTTTTTTTTCCAGGTGGAAAATCAACGTGGCATCTTACACTATCTATCTATCTATCTATCTATCTATCTATCTATCTATCTATCTATCTATCTATCTATCTATCTATCTATCTATGTATCTATCTATCTATGTATCTATCTATTTATCTATCTATCTGTCTATCTATCTATCTATCTATCTATCTATCTATCTATCTATCTATCTATCTATCTATCTATCTATCTATCTATATATCTATCTATCTATCTGTCTGTCTATCTATCTATCTATCTATCTATCTATCTATCTATCTATCTATCTATCTATCTATCTAATCTATCTATCTATCTATCTATCTATCT
>CM035431.1:150171050-150173550 GCA_020310875.1 Ceratopteris richardii | reverse complement strand
ATTGAAATTTTCTTCAACATATCTTGTACATACTTTTTCTGAGTAATATATATTCCTGAATTAGTGTAAACTAATTCAAGTCCCAAAAAATACTTCAATAATCCAAGATCATTGATCTTGAACTCCTTCATCATCTGGCTTTTGATGCTTCTGATTCCATTGACATCATTGCCTCTAATGATGATGTCATCAACATAAACACAAAGATATATTACTTCTGAATTACTTCTCTTAATGAATAAAGAAGTAGCTGCCTTGCTCATGACAAAGCCTTGTTCTTGGAGGTATGTAGTAAGCCTATAATTCCATGCCCTAGGTGCCTGCTTCAATCCATATAAAGCCTTCTTTAATTTGCAAACATAAGTTACCTTCTTAGGGTCTTCATAGTCAGGAGGTTGTGACATATAAACCTCTTCTCAAAATCCATCCATTCAAGAAAGCATTCTTGACATCCAATTGGTACATGTTCCAATTCTTTGATGCAGCCACACTTACCAACACTCTGATTGTTGGCATCTTGGCCACAGGAGAAAATGTTTCTTCATAATCAATGCCTTGGGTTTGTGCAAAACCCTTGGCTACCAATCTGGCTTTGTACCTGTTAATTGTGCCATCTGAATTTCTTTTAAGTTTATAGATCCACCTGGATCCTATTACCTTCATGGAGTCCTTCTTAGGTACTAACTCCCATGTGTCACTCTCCTTGAGTGCGTCAATCTCCTCATCCATAGCTTCTTTCCATTCTGATTTGGTCATTGCTTCTTCATATGAGCCTGCTTCTTCATTTGATAAATCCTTGGCAAGATAAACTGAATGTTTAGTAACAAGAGATGTATCATACCCATACCTGATAGGTTTTTTACTCTCTCTTTGTGATCTTCTAAAAGGTTGAGCTGAAGATTCAGGTATGTCTTCAAGCTTCTTCATCTTCATTTTGCCTTTGGACTTCCATGCCTTGAACTCCTCAAGGTTGATAGTATCTTCATCATCTGAACTTGAGTCTTCATTCTGTGTAGGTTCCTCCTTTGTGAGTTTTGGAAACTCCTCTTCCAAATCATAGGGTAGTTTGACCTTCCTGCACTCATTCTCATACCTAGAATCATTCTCATCAAAGATCACATCTCTGCTTACCATGAATCCCTTATTGGTAGGGTTATAAAACCTGTAACCTTTTTTATTTAAATCATACCCAATGAAAATGCATTTTTCAGCCTTTGGATCTAGCTTACCTCTTACATGTGAAGGTATGTGTACATATGCTACACATCCAAAAATTTTGCAATGATCTAATGATGGTCTCTTACCATGCCATGCTTCATATGGTGTCATACCATCAAGTGATTTAGATTGTAACCTGTTTATGAGGTGAGTGGCAGTAGAGACACTCTCTGCCCATAGATAGTTAGGCAACTTCTTCTCATTAAGCAGAGATCTAGTTGTCTCAACAATTAACCTATTTCTTCTTTCAGCTACCCCATTATGTTCAGGAGAATACCTTGTGGTTATTTCCCTTTTGATGCCTCTATCGTGCAAGAAGTCCTCAAATTCATTGAAGAAGTACTCACCTCCTCCATCTGACCTTAGCCTCTTCAAATTCCTTCTTGTCTGATTTTCAACTAGTGCAAGATATTTTTTAAAGCAACTAAACACCTCATCCTTGTGCTTCATGAAATATAATACAGTCCAATCCGCTATAATCATCAATAAAAGACACATAGTACCTTGAACCTGAGACTGAGGGGTCTTTGCTAGGTCCCCATACATCTGTGTGTACAAGCTCCAGATAATCTTCATGCATATATCCTTTTCTTGAGTAGGGTAACCTATGAGACTTACCAAATTGACAAGCACCACACTTGTAAATCATATGTTTCTTGGATACATTAGGTATCCCAAGTACACATTGGTCCTTGTACATTTGATTCAAGGTTCTTTCTCCTATATGCCCTAATCTCTTATGCCAAATCTCAAGCTCTGAAAGTGTCTGATCCTTATAACTGTATAGTGCAATATTTTTTGTATCTTCCAACTCAAAAGTGAAAAGTCTACCTGATTTTTCTCCTTTAGCTATCCTCTTGAATCCATGTCTTGGGTCCTCCACAAATGCTCCATATTGATTGAATCTGACGTGCAAAACTTTCTCTACAATCTGACCAACACTCATTAAGTTCTTTGTAATGGTTGGTACATAGAGTACCCTGCTCAATAAATTCTGATTACCATCACAAGTTTTAACATTACCAACTTTAACCACTGAATGCTTTGTATCATCACCTGTTTGGACTTGGTGTTTACCTTTTGGTTCCTCAAGATCAGAGAGTAGTGCCACATTACCAACCACATAATTTGAACACCCTGAATCAATATTAAATAAGTGATCATCATTTGTACCTGTCTTTGAAGTCATGTTCATGATTAGAAGAGAGTCATCCTGCTCTTCTGTGTAGTTGTTGTAGTCCCTTCCAGTTTTGAATCCTCCTTGGTAATTGCCATTGTAATT
>CM035431.1:150143550-150161050 GCA_020310875.1 Ceratopteris richardii | reverse complement strand
TCATCAGTTTCCACAGGATCGCGATTGTCGCTTCTGAAGGTTACATGTATCATTTTTGAGATTTGACTTCATGATTGTGTTCTGCTGAGAAAATAACACACTTTAGACACCAAGATCGTTGGAAATGATGTAGTATTGCTCAAGATAATCAAAACCCTAGAAATTCCTCTTCATCTTCATTATTTCTCAGAAATCCAGCCAGTTTTCTCTTATTTTTTGGATTCTATCATCTAGAAGGGGCTGTGGTCTCTTGTATACTTCCAGGATTGACAAATATAAGATGTATTGTTGATTTTTTATGCTAAAATGGTTGGAGAGGACAACTCCAAAGGATAACAACAAACATTTTTTGGCGCTGTTGCCGGGGAGTAAAGCAAAAGCTTCATTGAAGTTGGACCTTGTTGGATCTTCTATTGTTGATGGTATTGAACACATGGAAAAGGTAATACTCTTTAATCAAGAAATGGAAACATGAAAAGGAAGGTTTCTTTGTTTGTCTTTTGGGAAAAGAAAGCAATAGATAATCTTTTGAGAATAAGAAGTGTTGAAATTCTTGCAAATTGATAGTTGCGCATATCATTTTTTGAAAGTAAAGTGCAGGTGTGTGAAAAACTGAATCAAGAAAGCTGAAGATAAGGTAAAATGTGTCTATCTTTGCATTTGTAGAGTGCTTGTTGACCAAATACCAAGCAAAATTGTTGATCTTGGGATAGATAACATGATTGCATTGAGGAAAGTCAAGTAAAGTAGCTATATGCAAGTAGATAAGATCCATTTGTTAACCAAGGCAAAGCAATAATCTTGAGAAAAAATTTATTTGCATCTTGAAAAGAAAAATGTTTGCGTTTATCTTTGCATAAATTGATATTTGCACTTCTTAGCACATTTTTCTTTGGAAAGTTTTGCTCATGAACTATGTGGATAGCAAAGCATAAAGGAGTATAACCAATCATGAAACACAGGATCAATAGATCACTAAACAAGAAACCCTAAGTGAAGTGTTTACCTTAATTTAGGGAAAAATACTAAAAAAATTCATAAAATCCATTAAAACATTCAAACAATTTTTTTTTTCCTTAGGAAGTTGGACTGAAGTGTTGTTGATAAGAGTAAAGGGGAACAAGTGGGAAGAAAAGTCAAAAACTGAAAAAAACTAGAAACTCAAAAAAACACGATTCTCTTCACAGGATCGCTAATTCTTGTTGATGGTGTAAAATTGCAGGTGACAAGTGATTTGGAGTTGGTGAAGAATCTTGAAGAAGATTAAGAGGAAAGAAGAATCAAAATTACAAAAAACAAGAAGTTCAGAAAAAATATGATTCTCTACACAGGATCGCGATTTTCTGTAAGGAAAAGAAGTTGAATTATTTTCTGCATATTTGGGTATAGAGGTAAGAGGTTGTAAGAGAATTTCATAAAGTGGGGTAAGGAATTAAAATTTCAAAAATATCAGAGAGAACTGAGCATGAAATGAGTAAAATTGAAAATTAAGTACAGAATCGCGATTTTCACCAGTAGGATAAAGGGAGTAACTTGTGATGAAAAGTTAGGAATTGTGAATTAAAACCATAAAATTGTTGAAGAATAAAAATTGAAGAAGTAAAAAGTGAAAATCCTGAGAAAATTGCACAAAATCGTGATTGTGTGAAGTCTATAAAACCTTGGAATCTCAGAAAAAAGCTCATTTGAGTGGGAGAGAGGGAGAGAGAGAGAGCAATCAGAGTCGCGATTTCTTGCAAACACAAGTTTTTGGAGATTTCTTTATCAAGCAAGCAAGGTAAGGAATTCTCAATACATTTTTTTTGCATTTCTTCAAATTTCATATGATGAATAAAGCAAAAAAACACACAAAATAGCCAAAAACACGGAATTGTGATGTTTAGATTTTTTGAGTTTTCAGTGAAAAAAATAATAATTTTGATTAACTCTTTTATTGCATGTTAAAAGTTTAATAAAGCGATTCTAATGAAGAAATAAAAACTTAAAAAACAAGAACCTCAAAAATTTCAAAATGTGCACAGAATCGCGATTCTGTAGTCAAACACAAAATCGCGATTCTCTAAAATAAAACACAAAATCGCGATTCCCAGAGCATGATTTTCATAAGAAAATCGTGTTTCTAACGATTGTGAGCAATCACGATCGTCTGGGAACAGAATCGTGAAAAAACACGATTCCCACCATAGAATCATGAAAAAACACGATTCCACCACAGAATCGTGAAAAAAAAGATTCTCACCACAAAATCGTGAAAAAACATGATTCTCAACACCGAATCGTGAAAAACATGATTCCCACATTAGAATCGTGAAAAAAACACGATTCCCACCACATAATAGTGAAAAACACGATTCTCATCACAGAATCGTGGAAAACACGATTCTCATCACAGAATAGTGGAAAACACGATTCCCACCATAGAATCATGAAAAAAAACACGATTCCCACCACATAATCATGAAAAACACGATTCTCATCACAGAATCGTGAAAAACACGATTCCCACCACAGAATCGTGAAAAACACGATTCGCACCAGAGAATCGTGAAAAGCACGATTCTCACCATAGAATCGTGAAAAAACACGATTCCCACCACAGAATCGTGAAAAACACGATTCTCACCACAGAATCGTGAAAAACACGATTCTCAACACAGAATCGTGAAAAACACGATTCTCAACACAGAATCGTGAAAAACACGATTCCCACCATAGAATCGTGACAAAACATGATTCCCACCACAGAATCATGAAAACCACGATTCTCAACACAGAATCGTGAAAAACACAATTCCCTCCTTAGAATCGTGAATTACACGATTCTCACCACAGAATAATGAAAAACACGATTCCCTCTTTAGAATCGTGAAAAACACGATTTTCAACACAGAATCGTGAAAAACACGATTTCCACCACAGAATCGTGAATTATTTGAATGATTCTTAGATCTGGTAATAAATTGAACACACATTCCAAGCAAGAGCTAGGAAGGAAGGAGGTAGAGCCAGTGATAGGAGAATTACAAGAAAAAGATTTTGGCCAAGAAATTAATATGGAGAATTTAAATGAAACCAATGAATCCTCTGAAACTGGTGATTATAGAAACATTCTCAAATACATGTATACAAATAGTTTTGGAACCTATGTATATCAGGATGGGATGCATAAGTTTCTCATTAGATTGAGAAACTTAGAAGTTCCCCTGAATATAACACCTGTAGCACAGTTCAAGGATGGTAGATATGAGGATAGACAAGGATGTGTATACATCTTTTCACAAGGCCCAGAAAATTCTAATGACCTAGGGCAATGTGCAAAAAAAGGCCTTGGGAACAAAACCTAGGGAAACCAGACTTGCCAAGACAACATGAAACTCACAATAATGGTGAACAACAACAAGGTAGGAGACTACATATTTCCCCAAACCCTTTTGAGAGAGAAGCAGAAGGACTTAATGATTTTCCATTGAGAAGAAGACATCAGTGGAAAAATCAAGGAAGAATGCTTAGGCCCTATCAAGTAGCCAAATGCATGAAGAATCAATATGAAGGATATTCTGATCCTCATGCTCATGCTGCAGAATTTAGACAATTAATTAGAGCAGAAGAAGTTGAGGATTACAAAGTCCAATTTGAAGCATTTGGTCTAACCCTAACAGGACCTGCACTATCTTGGTTCATTCCCTTGAGAAAGGAAATGTATGTGGATATTGAATCTTTCCTAGAAGCCTTCATAGGGGAATTCTCAAAAACTGGAATAAAACATAGCACAGCTACCTTGATACATAGCTTTAAACAACAAAAAGATGAAAATGTCAAAGAGGCAGCTAGGAGATTCAAGCAATACATTGACAGATGTCCCAGAGAAGAAGTACCTTCCATGGAAAGACAAGTATCTCTATTCATAGAAGGATTGAGAAGTGCTCAATTAAGAACCCTGGTGTATTATAGAAGATGCCCTGATCTAGGAGCATGTGTGAAAGAGGCAATAGATTTGGAGGATAACAGAGGACAAGACCTGTTAGCATTTGATCAACCTAGAACACATGAAGATAAAATCCCACCAACTGAAGAATTGGCACAAGCCATTGCTAAAGCCCTAGAAGTTAGCACCAAAACAAATTTGATAAACACCAAGATAACAACAAATAAAAAATGTTATAATTGTGGAGAAAATCATTTAGTACAAAAATGTCCATATCAAAAACCACAACATTTGCAAGATAGGAAAACACTCAAGTATTGTACACTAGAAAGAAAATGGACAAATCATACCAGAGAAGAATGCTTTTACAATAAACAACCCATTAAGGAGAGAGAATATGCAAATCAACATAATTCACAAAGGGAATCTGGATTTTTTGAGCAACCAAGACCAGTACTTGGGCAACAACCACCATTACCAACAAATGTGGTACCAGTCAAATAGACACCAATAGAAGAGGGAAACTCAAGAATAAGGTCATCATACAAAGAAGATTATCATTGGAATGAAGGATATGAGGAAGAGTGGGAAGGATATGAGCTGAGAGAACCAGAACTGCAAGCCTTGGATTTCGGAAATGGGAGAATTGAAATGGATACAGTTACATTCATGTACATAACCAATAATTACATGTCTAATCAGAAACCTCAGTTCAAAGGGAGTCAAAAAATAACTTGTTATAGATGTGGAGGGGAACATTTCATTAGAGACTGTCCACAACCTCCCACACTAAGAGTAGCAAGGATTGTGGCAGGGAACATTTAATAAAGGATTGTCCAAGAAATCCTCAAAAACAACAAAACACTTCTAATAACATACCATTACAAGCAGTCAATATCATGAAGCAAGAAGAATTGAGTGACCCTAAGCAAGTAAATGTAAATACTATAATAAGGGCACAAGCCCAACAACAGGAAACAACCAAGGAACAAAAGAAGAATTCATTTCCAAAGGAGAAGAAAAACAGACAAAAAGGGAGATGGGAGAGAAAAATGAGAATGGGTAAAGAAGAAAATATGGAACAGCCAAAACATAGCCCACCCCAAAAGACACAAACCCAGCAAGAAATAAGAAATTCACAAAGTTTGGAAACTATGATAAAAGCATATAAGGGAAGAATTCAAGAGGGACCAAATCCCATAGACCATGTAATGGCTTACCCTATGCCAGATTTAGAGCATGAAAGAATGCAAAGATGCAAACAAATCATACAAGAAACACAACTTAAAATAAGGGAACATGACAGTTGTCCAACAACAGTTGGGGAAGCAAATGCAACAGAAACAAGGAAAACTCTTGATCTGGAAGAGAATGAACAAATAACCTTCCAAATCAATATAGACAAGCAACGTACAATTTTATACCACACTACAATGGAACAGCTGGTAAAACAAAATCCTCATTTGCATCACAATATGAAAAAGTGAGAAGCAAAACTAGAGAATTTTGAGCCACAGCAACAAGAATTGGAGGAATTGTGGTACATTCCTATTGCTAAAAAAAGAGGATATTGTGAAGGAGAAGAAGGAAACTCAACCCTAAGAATACAATTTGGTAAAAATCATGCCAAAGCTATATTGGATGGCGGATCAGGTGTGGCCATCATGACTAAACAAACTTGGGAAAGATGGGGAAAAAATGAATTAATACCCACTAAAATGAGATTGCAACTTGCAGATGGACACATAGAAAACCCCCTAGGAATATGGGAAAAGGTGATTATGGATATATGTGGAATAGAAATAGAGCATACTTTTGCCATAGTTGAATTTCCACAATCCACTTCATATGAAATTATCCTAGGAAGACCATTTATGAGACAAATGCAAATTGTGAAAGATTGGGGTAATGATTGCCTATATCTTCAAAGCAAAGGAAGGATAACTAGAGAGAATCTAAGAAATGGTCATTATTGTGACATGTCCCCTCAAGAATGGTTCAAAATACATCAAAATCAGGATTTGAGTGAAGAATCAGAGTTGGAAAATCAGAATGAAACAGAATCATCAATATGGAAGTGAAATGTGTTAAGAAACCTTACAAATAGAAAAAGAAGATTAAGAAAAGAAGATTGTGTAGAAGGGAGAAAATTAAAAGATGAGAGCTATGTACCACAAAAATTCAAAGATGAAGAATTTGAGCCTTATGGTTGGAACCAGATTTTGGCTACCATGGATCTAGCCAATGACGAGTATGTGGGAGTGAAATTCCAAAATGAAGAAGGATATGATGTTTTTCACATAGGAATACAAATGATAAAGGTATCAAAAACAAAAGAGGACCAAGAAAAAGAAATGATATTGAAAAATGGAAAAACACAATATTTGAAAGAGGTAAAAGTTGTAGATGCAATAAAAGATAAAATCTTAGGCAAATATAGAAAAAACAAACACAAGGAAACAGAAAAAGATCAAGAGGATGAAAAAAATGAAAAAATGACAAACAAGGATAAAAAATTTGATGTACCTGCAAATTTCAAGACTTATGAAGTAGAAGACAAATTACTTCTAAAAATGAAACCAAAGAGAGAAAAGAAAAAAGGGGAGGCATATGACAATGAAGAACAAACTAAGAAGGTAATGGTCACCCAGGAAGAGGGGGAAGAAAGACATATTATAATAGTTGATGACATGACAAATCAAGAGGAGGAGGCATTAAGAAATTTGGCCAGAAACTATAGGGATGTGTTTTCTTATAGCTACAAGGATTTGAAAGGTATTGATCCTAAAATATGTGAGCATAAGATTCCTATTACACCTGATGCAAAGCCTAGCAAACAAAGACATTACACATTCAATGATAAATACTCTGCTAAAATAAAGGAAGAAATTGATAAGCTGCTGGCTGCCAATTTCATCTATGAGATTGAATACACAGAGTGGATATCTCCTATAGTTGTAGTACCAAAAAAGAATGGGAAACTTAGGGTACATTAATTTGAAAAAAGTGAATGCTGCAACTATAAGGGATAGCTACCCATTGCCTATAACAGACCATCTTCTAGAAAGAGTTGCAGGGAAGGAGGTTTATAGTTTTTTGGATGGCTTTTCAGGATACAATCAGGTACCCATAGCATTGGAAGACCAACATAAAACTGCCTTTTCCACAGAATGGGGAATTTATGCTTTTAGGGTTATGTCCTTTGGGTTAACTAATGCCCCAACAACTTTTCAAAGATTGATGTGTCATATCTTCAGAGAATTCTTGAGGAATGTAATGGAAATTTATGTGGATGATCTTTGTACTTTTTCATTAAAAAGACAGGATCATTTGGAAGGATTAGAAAACATATTCAGGAAATGCAGAACATACAGAGTATGTTTAAATCCAGAGGTGTGTATTCTTTATAAGACAAGGGAGAATGTTAGGCCACATAGTTTCCAAAAATAGAATTTCAACTGATGAAAGAAAAATTAAGGCCATAGTGGAACTTCCAAGACCAACAAATGTAAAGGAACTTCAAACTTTCATGGGACATTGCGGGTATTATATAAAATTTGTACACAAGGTTGCTGACATAGCAAAACCTTTATATGCTTTGATTACAAAGTTTGAGTGGACCAAAGAGTGTGACCAAGCTTTTGAGACTCTAAAAACTTGTTTGGTAACAGCACCAATTCTGAAAACACCCCAGTGGAATAAAATTTTCCATGTCCATGTGAATGCTTCAAATTATGCTTTGGGATGTGTGTTAGCACAACCAATAGAAGGAAGCAAATTAGACTTCCCTGTTGCTGATGCTAGTAGGCAACTGAATTCAGTAGTGAAAATCTACACAACCACTGAGAGGGAAGGATTGGGAATGATATTTGCTGTAAGAGATCAATTGTACAAGAGGGGGATGGATTTGAGAATTTGTGTTCCTGAAGATAAACTCATATTTGTACATTCTAGAGTGGCAGGAGGTCATTTCTCAAGTGAAAGGACTGCTAAACTCATATTAAATCTGGTTTTTGGTGGCCAACTCTATTTTCTGATGCAAGAACATATGTAAAAAAATGTGACATTTGCCAGAGAGTGAGTCAACCAAATAGAAGAGATAATATGCCATTAATACCATTAATTTCAGCAAGAGCCTTTAGTAAATGGGGGTTGGATTTCATTGGACCCATACATCCTCCAGCAAAACAATCCCATGCTGAATACATAATAGTGGCCACACATTACTTGACCAAATGGACAGAGGCTAGAGCTACAAAAAAGAATGATGCTCAACACTAAAGGTGGGAAGTCAATACAAATGGGCTGGACATGAATTATTTGAGAGAGTAATGGAATTGGAAAAACTGGGAGCTTCTAGACTCCAAGCAATTATGAGTATATATGCAGACAAGAAAAGACAAAAAGCTTATCATGATGTTCATATTAAAGAAAAAGATCTACAAGAAGGAGATCTAGTTCTGCCATACACAGTAAAGGAACATCAGAAGAAATTTCAAAAAAAAGGACATGGGCCTTATATTATACATCAAATCAGTAACAGTGGAGCTATCCCACTAGCTAACATAGATGGAGAAATCATGCCAAACTTCATAAGTGGATGTAGAGTTAAAAGGTATGATTATCCATTAACAACCTCTGAATGGAGAAGAATACATCAAGCTCAAAACAGGAAAAAAGAAGAGGAAAATATTAGAAAGGAGGCTCAACAGGAGGCAAAGGGAAGGATAAGAAAAATCAAAGATCTTAGAGAAGTCCTTTTGTGTGACACACCTCTAAAACAAAAAGAACATTTACCTGTTATAACAATGAATTTTCAAGATGAAAAAAATCAAGGTTTTGATAGATTCAGGTGCACAAGTGAATTTGATCACTTCAGCCTTGTTGAATAAGTTTAACCTAAAAAGGACTAAAAGCAAAACCTTTATCAAAACCTTGGAAGGACAAATGATACAAAGCATGTCTTCACCTTCTATTGAAGTTAAGTTCAATGAAGAATATAAGAAAATAGATTGTGAAGAATGGCTAGACCACATCATGACTGAGAAATTGATTTTGGGACAACCATGGTTAAGGCAAGGTAAAGTAATATTGGATTTTGAAAAAATGATGCTTAAATTAACAGTAAATGACAAAAGGTTTTTAATGTTTTTGTGGAGTACTGAAGAACAGGAAGATCAACAGGATATTCATGACTCAGAGCTGGAAGGATTTACTTTTTCATTAAAAGTTACAAAGGCATTACCAATACAACCACTTTATGATCAAGCTTCATTCAATAAAAAACAGGATAAATTTGAAGGAACACAAGATGGTGAAAAGACAGAAGAAAGGTGGCAGCTATGGAGTAGTCAGAAGCATCAAGGCATTAGAATAGGAAGACTATGGAAACAAAGTACACACAAACACTGCTCATCAAAACAAAATTCCAGAACAAAATGGATATGGAAGCCAAAAAATTCCAAAAATAGCCTATCAAAAGGAGATGGGTTTCTCCCTAGAACAGGGTCAGCAAGGGTTAAATATTATTGGGTAAAAAAATCAGATTTGATTCAATGGAAAAAGAACATGAGTATCTTATATGCAGTTAGGATCTTTGATAAGAAAATCAGTGTTACAGAGAAGAAATTATGGCATTTTGAAAATAAGGGCAATTTGTTCTACCTTATCCTTTTTCTGAGAAAAGAAATAGGAGGGGAAGAAAGGAAGAGAAGGTAATTTATTGAAAAAAAAAGGGGGGGGGGGGAAGAAAAAAAAATAATATAAGAAAAAGAATAGAGAGAAAAGAGAAAAGAAAGAAAAATTATCCATTTTTCTTTTATAAGTTATACATCACAAAGCAAGATATAGATAGAAGTGTAGCAGGTCTCTATTTTTTATTTTTTATTTTTTAATTTTATTTGATTTTCTTCAACTATTTATAGTTTTCAAATCTTTCCTTTCTTTATAAGAGCTGTCAGAAGAGAAGAGAGTACTAGACATCTTGCTACACATGTAATGATCACTTTAATTGAGTTTTTTTTTAGGAAGTTAGGATTTAATTGAGATTTTATTTTCATTCTTCTTTCATTTCATATCAAAACAAATGTCATTTTTTATTTTCTTGTGACTCATGTGGGTGGATTTTTTCTTTTGGGTGATGTGATATTTTCTCCAAAATGGTGAATCCAAAGGAACTACCAATCCATGATTTCAAAGTAGACTCAGTCACTCTGTCTAGAGGACATTGGTTCTTGGACAGTGAAGCTACAGTTGAGGAGGTGGATCTGGAGTCTGATGAAGAGCAAGAAATCCCAGAAGCAGAGAAGGTAGTCAAGGAGCTCAAGGAAACTCTAGGAATTATTGGCCAGCACATATTTACAGTAGGAGTTGGAGGTTACAAGTACACTATGTTGTGTCAGGAGTTTTACAGATTCCAAAGAATTGTAGTCAATTACAAAAGATGGAAAGCAGTAGGAATACACAGGTTGTTGGATGAACACATATTCTTTATAGATTTTGAAAGAGTGGCACATGTGATGAACAACCTACTAGAAGTTAGAAATGGCAATGAGGCATATTTCAGGTGTGCTGTCAAGAACAAAGAAAATCAAGAAGTGAACATTACTATAAAAGCAGAACATATCAGGGCAGCTCTTCAGTTTTATACCATGGGAACCAAGTTAGACAATAGTTTTGTCAGGAAAAATAAAGCTACATATGCAGGATATTCCAAATTCCATGATTTTAAAGGAAAAGAGAATGAAGAGTATGCTATCAGAATGTTTTTGCAATACTTCTGTTTTCCAAAACTTCCTAGATACACCATGCCACACAAATCAGTAACATTGATTATGTTCAATAATAAGGACATAACTAAGCCCTTTGGATGTATGTATGGATGTAACACCATACATACATGAGCAATTGAAGGAAGCAGCCAAACACTGGGAGCAAAAGAAGTACATGAATGGAGCTCAATTCTTAACAAGAATTATATATCATGTTCTAGGGATGGAGGATCAATTACAATTGGCACCAGAAGCTCAATACTTCAGAAGTCTGATGACAGGAATCAAAAGCCCTTCTAGGAATATGTCTGTAAGAGAACCAGAAGCCCAACCAAGCATGAGGGGAGTAGAAAGGAAAAGAAAAGGAGTTTCAGAAGAAGTCATTCCAGTAAAGAAAAGAAGATTGGATCCAAGAAAAGTGGAATTGGAACAGGTGGAAGCAACTAAGGAAGAGCATGAAGCTGCTCAGAAGCAAGTACAGTCTTCAAATGATCCTCACCCACCTCAGACAAGCAAAGATCAATTGTATACTTATTTGACTCAAGGAAATAATAAAAGGACAGTATATGAAGCTCAATATCAAAAGATGTTGGAGGATTACTCTTGTAAAGCAACTGATTGGGTTCAAGAAGAAGTGGAACACTATGAAGAGCTGCATGATCAGATGATGGCAGCAGAAACTGAGGAAGTTTTTGTCAAAAAAGAAGTGGAACTGTTAGCATATTTCAAAGAGCTACAAGGACCTCCTGAAACTAGAACTATAGTAGTAGTGAAGAAGAAGGTTCAGAAGAAATCTGTACAGAAGAGGAAGTTAACCAAGAAAAGTAAAGGAAAATCAGTAGCAGAACCAATACCAAGGATGGAGACAGAAGAAATGACAGTAGAAGAAAAAAATCAAGAGGAATCCATTGCTATGAAAGAACCAAGAATGGACAAATTAAGAATAGCAGGCTCTTCACAATTTTCTTCAGATTTTGAAAGTGACATTGAAAACTTTTTGTTGAAAAGTTTGAACTTATCAGTGCCTAGTACACCAAATGTGATAACACAAGCCTCTGAAAAAAATAAAACACGAGAAGACTTGAGTGAGAAGCCACAAGGAAAGCAAATCCAAGAAGAAGCAGCAAAGCAGGTCAGTCCTGGAGAAGAGAGAAGGTTACTGAAAGGCAAAGCAGTGATGATGGAAGAAGAGATTGAAGTAAGGAAGGAATTCAGTTGTGGATTAGTGGATTCATAATTAAAGAAAATATGGACAAAACCTTTACATCAAACCTATTTCAAATTAGATGAAGGAAAGTTAGAAGCAGAAAAAGAAGTTCAGTTATGCAGTTCAGTACACAAGCAAAAAGATACAGATCAAATCAAGGAAACAGAGGAAGTAGTGGAAAAGAGGAATGCTCAAGAGGTAGAAGAAGGGGATACCAAAACAAGGATAAATCAAAGCATAGAAGACATATTATATGACTTGAATCATAATGAAGAATTTACAACTACAGAAGATCAGGGACAAGAGGAAGATCGGGATCTCATGGATATAGATGAGCAAGAGGAAGGACAAAAGGAACAAATAATTAATGATCAAATAAAACTCTCTGTGGAGATTGATTCAACTCTAAATCAGGAAAAGGAAGTACAGGAAAAGGAAGGACATATCCTTGAAGAAGAACAACAAGAAATGAAGAAAAAGAAGGCAGAAGAAATGGAGACAATTAAAGACACATTAGGACTTGAGAAAAAGGAGGGTCAGGTATTAGATTATGAGGAAAATGTTGCAGACAAAGAAGAAATGGATGCAGATAAGGGCTATGAAAAACAAAAGCACCAGGTCATAGAGTATGAGGAAGAAGATGAAGAAGAGAATGACTGCAAAGAAGAAAAGCAGATAGAAGTAAAACAAATGGAATTAGAATTTGGATTGGAAAGGATACCTAAAGATATAAGGTCTGCTTGCAAAGTTATTATGAGCAATATATAATAGTTTAGACCATCAAGTAGAAACATGATCATATCAGGCATGGTAGCTGAATCTGAGTTTGTAAAAGGCAGTAGAATCATTAATGAGCAAAAGAAAGAAAAGGAACAGTTAGTAGAACAGTTGAGGATTGTACAGGAGAGAAATGAGGAACTAACACACAGAATGATTTCCTTGGAAGAATTGGAGGTTCAGAAACAAAACAAGATCCAATATCTTGAAGAGAAGTGTGCAAAACAGATAGAGCATAGTAGTAAAATGGAGATGGAGCTGAATAAAATTGAAGGGAGATACAGAACCTTGCAGAGTTCATATCAAATTATGGTCAAAGCAAATGAGGAAATAAACAAGTTATTAATGGAAGAAGGCCAATTGAAGGAAGAAATTAAGACTGTACAAGTGACACAGGATGAGAAGGAAGATCTGAACAAAGAAATTAAGAGATTGCAAACAGAGTTGAAAGAAGCTAAGGAGTTGGAAAAACAAGCAAGTATACATGCTGCTACTTCTATGAGGGGATATAATAAGTTACATATAGACATAGAAAAAGAGAGAAGTGATTGGAAGTTGAGTATAGAAAAGGAAAGAAATGAGTGGAAATCAGAAAGAGAGTTGTGGACCTCTCAAAATAAAAGTTTAATGTTGATGATAGAAGAGCTACAGAAAAATTGGAAAAACCACAAACTCAGATTGAAGAGCAAGTAGAGACTACACAAGTAGAGGACTATGAAGTAGGAGATGATAACAGAACCCAACATGGTGATGAACAAGGAAATAAAATAGCAATAGAGGAATACTCAGAGGAGTTTGTTCAGAAACTTCTAACAGACAGAGAATCTAGAATGGAATTTATTAGAAAAATGCATAATGAATATGAGGAACAGATTGTTAATTTTGCTCTGAATAAAGGAATAAATCCGGATCAACACCATTGGGCAGCAGATGGCTTAGGTATACCCTTTTGCATGATTATTGAAAGTATTAAAAATTATCAGTTGGCAAGGGTGGGATTACCTCCAAACAAGTATTTAGAATATGAAGAAGACATCAATGTGACAAAGGAATTATTTGAAAAAGCCAATCCTAAATGGAGAAACAGATGGTTGGATGTCAACAAAGAATGCAGGAAAATATGGAAAGAAGCACCAATTCAGTTAAAAATTAATCCAGCTTATTGTCTAGTAGCAAGGAGAAGGGAGTGGATAGTCTTTTGGGAAAGAAGGAATGCAGGACAGATTCCATCAAAATGGTTGAACTTTCCAAAGATAACAGGACCGAAGGCAAGAACGTGGACAACAAAAAAATATATGGTGGACACAGTAGAGTCTATTATATCTACATATAAAGATGTCAATGACCCAGCATGTATTTTACTAATCAGAGTAATGAGACTCATATTGGCATGTATAGAGACTTTTACAGATACAGATGTCAGAATTCTCAATTACATTGGCTTTAATTCACCATCTGATGCTTTATTATTTGATCTCAGTGAAACCCCAGACAGGATATGTTTGATGGCTTATTATAGCAGAACAATATTTTTGGGTAGTCATTATCTTCAAATTTTTGAAGATGCGTTTGATTATGGATTTTTCGAAAGAGAATAAAAAATATTTGGAAATTTGTCAATAGTAACAAAATCTCGACTCACTGCTTATGAAGCTGCATACACAGAATACCTGAAGAAAGATGTAATAGACAAACCAGAGGCTGTTGTGCAATGGAGAAAAGCATTATTTGAGATGGTGAATAACTTAAACATCACAGAAAGAAAAAGCCATGACCTATTGTCACAAGTATATCAAAGAAAAAAGAAGTGAAGGAAACATTCATGGTATATCAGCAAGAATGTTTTTTGTCAGGAGCCAAAAGGTTTAGGAGGGGAAGAATGTTAGAAGAAGCATTTTTTGAAGAGAAATATTTGTAAAATGATAAAAAATTGTAGAAATATTTATGCAAATGATGTAAAAATGAGGAAGTGTCTTCCTCATGTAAATTAGAATCATATGTAATTTTTCTAGAATTTTTGGAAACTCCTAGATAGCATATTTATAGATTAGAAAGGAAAAGGACCAAAATTCAAGTGTGAAAAGGGACACTTGAAAATGTATAAAAGATAATTTCCTCTATTTTGAGAGGGTTGGTTGATTGTAATTGATGCTATCCTAGTAATGAGAAGAGTTTCCTGTAGAAAATCATGATTCTTCCTTTTGTGTAAATTTCTTTGATTTGTTGAGTCTATTCTATGTGTATCCATGGAATTTGCAAGCTTCTATTGTGTATTTCTAATGAATGTGTATGAAGAGAGTTGATTCTTGATGTATGGAGTGAAGAATTGTTGAAGAATAGTGCTGGAGATGAAAATCATCAGTTTCCATAGAATCGCGATTGTCTCGTCTGAAGGTTACAAGTATCATTTTTGAGATTTGACTTCATGATTGTGTTCTGCTGAGAAAATAACACACTTTAGACACCAAGATCATTGGAAATGATGTAGTATTGCTCAAGATAATCAAAACCCTAGAAATTCCTCTTCATCTTCATTATTTCTCAGAAATCCAGCCAGTTTTCTTTTATTTTTTGGCTTCTATCATCTAGATAGGGCTGTGGTCTCTTGTATACTTCCAGGATTGACAATATAAGATGTACTGTTGATTTTTTATGCTAAAATCATTGGAGAGGACAACTCCAAAGGGTAACAACAAACAGATAGATAGATAGATAGATAGATAGATAGATAGATAGATAGATAGATAGATAGATAGATAGATAGATAGATAGATAGATAGATAGATAAATAGATAGATAGATAGATAGATAGATAGATAGATAGATAGATAGATAGATAGATAGATAGATAGATAGATAGATAGATAGATAGATAGATAGATAGATAGATAGATAGATAGGTAGATAGGTAGATAGATAGATAGATAGATAGATAGATAGATAGATAGATAGATAGATAGATAGATAGATAGATAGATAGATAGATAGATAGATAGATAGATAGATAGATAGATAGATAGGTAGATAGATAAATAGATAGATATATAGATAGATAGATAGATGGATGGATAGATAGATAGATAGATAGATAGATAGATAGATAGATAGATAGATAGATAGATAGATAGATAGATAGATGGATAGATAGATGTTGCCCCAGGTACCACAGACGCACGAAGGCAGAGAATAACAGACGTACGAAGGCAGAGAAAAAAATATTCAAAGACAGAAAGAGATAAGAGACGACACCAAATTGGGTACAATCTCCCCCCACATGCTCTCATGGACACTCTATGAGAGCATGCATATTTATAGGCAATTCATATTATGTCCTTGATGGAAGATACATGAGGGCCACTCTAAAAATAGTGTGCTTTTGCTTTATTTACAAAAATAGCTAAAAATAACTAATAACTTATTCTCTAAAAATATATCCAAAAAGTATGTGAATAAATCCTCTTGCGTTCACACTCGTTCACACTTGAACTTGTTCATACCCTCATGGATCTCCACCTGCTAAATCAAAACACAAAACACATTAAAATCCTCAAGGCATCAAACCTTCATTCCAAATATTCCATAAAGTATAACATGCCTCCCAGTTGTCGAGCAACTGACCTCAGTTGATAAGAATAAAATAGACATGGATGGCCAAATCACATGTCGCATCACTGAACAATCATAAGCATGTGCCATGTAAAAAAAAAACATGCATGAAACTGGAAAACTGGAATTTAATGTGAATGTGAATGATTAGCAGGGTTTAAGTCAAAATGCAATCCAAAGATGACGACAAAAATGAATATTTGGATATGATAAAATAATAATCAATTTTTTAATCATGAAGTTATGCTTGAATGCATATGCATATGAATTTTGTATAAATTTCGGCAATATAACGGCGTAATTTTGAAAACCAAAAAAATTCCGACAAACAATTTCCATGATATAAAGCCAATAGGCACAATCTATGCACAAAGAGACTAAAGGGGATTACAGACCCTGATAAATATATATATTTTCTCCTCGCTAACCTGCAAGAAAATACATACCTGTCCCTGCAATAAAAAATCCAGGCACCATACAAGACAAATCATGTATAGATGATGCGTATATTCTAGGTACGATGCAAAACTTACATGTTCTATATGCAATATGATGCAAAAAGAGAACAACCATGCATATAAATTGACAAGAAACGTATCTGGAGGTTCAAAAAAAAAAAAAAAATTGCCGATGTGGAAATGCTGTTGAAGATGTCCATACTCCGTTGGAAGAGCTTTCCAAGTCATTCCCGATAAGTTGTGCTTTAGAACAATGATTGAAAGAGGATTGTCGATGATGAATTGCAAACTCAAAGCTCTGAAGATGATGGAAAGAGTGGGTGAAATTGGCTCAAGGATCAAGCCTAAGGGATTCAGAAAATTCCAAAAGAACAACTCGAACTTAAAGCGGTCATCTGGGCAAACAGCGCGCGCAGAAGAAAAAGAATCCCATATAGTCTTTTTGGATTCTAAAAAATTCAAAAAGGAATGTAGATCCTATATAGTCCTCCTCTGCAAGCGCATGCTCGGTAAGAATATCCCACATGCTACATTGGACGTCGTCCAAAATATAAGGAGCTCCCCTCTCAGTACTCCAACCAGCGCATCAGTACTCCAACCAAAACTTCGTGAGAGCGCTATCTCTGGCATCCTCGGGACACAGAAAACCACGCGCTAGCGTTTCAACAGTCGGGCAAAGGCTGAGCACTATTGTTAGCGCAGATCTCTCCTTGACGGATATCGCCTGAACTATTGGGTGCCACACGTACATCTAGTG